>WBNO01030207.1:0-12342 GCA_013400575.1 Peucedramus taeniatus
ATATATATATATATTTTACTGTATTCTCTCTTTAGCAGAATAGTGAACATACTGTGCTTTAGGTAAAGCCAAATGAGTATAAACAATGTTTAGTTCTTCTAGAGATTTAATGAATTCAGCATTTATTAATGAGTAGCATGAATTGCAAACCATTATGAATATCAGAATAGAAGTTTTCTTCATCAGCACATACACATAAACTACATATGTTAAAAAAGTCTGGGATCTCAAATGTTTACAATAGATTAAAAAAAAAAAAAAAACAAAACAGCAAAACCTTTACCAAGAACACTAGTATCTTCCTATAGTATGTTACACAAAATTGCATTAGCTTCTGGAAAGGCTGTGCCTTCAAATTTGGGAGATTTGCCAATGAATTAAACTTCAAAGGATGTAATAAAATGGAAGTTGCTAGAAACTGAGCATATCTGTAAAACCTAACTACTCCACATTAGTGGAATGTGTAGTCATAACCATAGGCAATCTAAAATGTAGTTCTTCAGAAATGTCACTCAGAAAGCCCCAGAGCATCCCAAGCTGCCCACTCAGGTGACACTAGTGACACACTTCCACATTTCAGTGCATGAAGAGCCACTCACACATCTCACAAATCTCACTTTAGCACCCAGACTGCTGAAGGGAAAGTGAGATGCAAAGCCATCCAGACCAAGTAGGATTACTTGGTGCTTTGCATAATCCACAAGAATTTCCAGTGGTGTGGAGAGGATTGTTAAAACTGGTTCTGTTACACCCCTGCCATCCTCCACTGTGCAAACACAGTTCTCTTGCAGAAATTCTTCAGCAAAAAAACTTGCAAATATTACAAATGGAAGGTTAGACTGTCTTACTGTGGAAAACCTAAGAAAATGTTATATCACAGCAGCTCTTAGATGCCACTGTGGGCTCTTACACATCCAGCATTTAGGAAAAGCAGTTTCCTTTTTATTTTACGATTTTCTAGATCATAATTACTGAGTGGAATAATGTAGTAAACATATTAAAAAGTACATAGCATGTTTCATAACAGAAATTTTAAATACTCCTGAAGGGCAATAGATAATCTTTAATGAGGTTCATAATGATGCATCTCAAGATCTAAGACCTAAGGTACATAAGTTAGGTCTAGAGTGAGATCAGGTCCACACCATTCCACAATTTAAGAGAATGCAGAAAAAAATGCATGGCTAAAGATCCAAGAGAGAATAATGGAAACATTATAGTTGGAAAAAAAGCTCCAAGACCATCAAGCCCAGCCTTCAACTGAATACCACTGTGGCCACTAAGCCATATCATGGGTTGCTGCATCCACTCATTTTTTGAACACTTCACAGGATGGTGACTCCACCACCTCCCTAGGCAGTCTGTTCCAAAGTTAACCACTGTTACAGTGAAGCAATTCTGCCAAATATCCAACCCAAAACTCACCCAGCACAACTTCAAGCAATTAATAAGCAAACTTAAAAACCGCAGGGAATAAATTCCTGAGTATCTCACTTTAACAGGTAACAATCCAGTTGAGCACAAAACTTGGCCCTGTTCATACAGAGAGGATTAATTTGTGCCAATGGCTGTGGAACTTCTAAATGTATCAGGTACCTAAACTGGCACCCATAAATCATCTGTTTACTCCTTATAACTTGTTTAATCCTATGTGTAAAAAGTCCTTCAATGACCATCAGTTCCAGCAAAATTGTGGACTCCTCCAGTTTATATTACAAAGTAGCAATATTTGTCATCTAAGTTTGCAAGGATAATGCTTACCTAACTTCAGAACATTAAAAACACATGGCAGCTGTATAAAGCACTAATGAGACACAGATTTTTTTCCTAAACAAGCAATTGAAAATCAATGCAAACAGCATTTAAAATATTTATTCACCATTACCACATGGTTTAATGTTATACATCAAACTTTTACTATGAAACCAAACCATGAAGTGTGCTCTACAACCAGTTTCCATCAGGGCAAAGAAAAAGTCATTCACCAGCAAAGAAAGGGTTTGTGAGGTTCTAATAAATGCTGCATTGCTTTTGTTGATACAGCAATATTAAAGGACATACTTTTTATTGTTTTAAATAAAAATCAACTGTTGTACAGAAATGTAATTTAGAGACAAAAAGCCCTCTAACTTCTTTCATAAAGTCCTTCAGGGAAAGTCAGTGCTGCAGTGAAAAATCTTCTAAGCAACTGCATTTTCCAACGTTATGCTTTTGTGATTTCCCAGTGTCAGACTATTAATGTGACAGCAAATTGTAGTCATTAGTCAAAAATAGTGAATAAAATGGTTTACATGCTTAAAGTGACCTTGAGACTGTCTTGTACAATACTGATAGCCAAAACAATTGCTGTTTCATGATTGCTCCTGACTAAATCAAATCATACTTCAATTTAAAACTTGAACTACACCTTAAATTTATTTTGTTTTTAAATTCTATACTCACTTGTTACTTTCTAGTGTGTGTGGGACTATATATGAAACCTGAACTTAAGTGTCACCAGATAGAAATAATCAGAAAACTTAAAAGATCATCAAGAAAATTTACCATACTATTGGTATGCAGGCACAGCAACTGCATTGCTATAGTATGGGATAATTACACATTAAAATTTTAACTGTCCACACAGTTTTTAATTGGAATACTGTATAAAAGCCTTGGGATTCCTAAAGCACTTAAGAAAGGAAAAATTCCAGAGAGCTGGCTGAACTTAAGTCTTCTTAATCAAAATTTTAATTCAATGTGTGGCTTAGTGTGATGGGGGGGGAAAGGAAGGGGACACAACATGACACAAATAATTGATTTTATTTCTTTCATTCTTTGGCAAGTAGGAAAACAGGCAAATGATAGAAAAAAAACAATTTTGATAGCACAAAATTGTGTCTGCATTACTTTTCAGAGGAAAGGTGCATTTCATGACTTCTCTGAAAACTTTTTTTTTTTGAGAATCTAGCACTTCTCTTTGAGCTCCTGTGTGTAAGTAAATACTACATGTCTAATTTCACTGAAGGAAGATACACATATCTACAGTTAATCTTACTGCCATAATGATAAATTTCACTCCCAGAGAGCTACAATTAGCTTTCAAATTAAAGGATACTTGAAACAGCTTAAGCCAAATACATCTATTTCCTTAAAAGGAAATTAAAACCACTTTTTAAAGGTCAGTATTAGTAATCGAAGTAAATGTATGCAGTGTTAAAGAGCAACATTTCAACTTTTGATCTCAAAAAAAAAAAATCACATAATCTTAAAGTTTAGGATTTTGGGTTTCTTTGCTTCTAAACATCTTCTAGCTACTACTGTCTTGCTCAAAATCCAGGCCAGATAAGACAGGGAATCATGCTATGAGTAAATCCAGAGCATGTCAGAGCAAGGCAGACAGCATTCCCTCTCTGCTGTAACTTAGGTCAAAACCAGAAAGATTTTTAGGTTTTTTTTCACAGGTACCAATCTGAAAACTTAAGCTTCACATAAAGTATAGTGGCAGTTAAAGTCATCATTAAAGCACTAAGGTACCTTCTGTAAACATCTGCTCAGTGCAAAAGACAGAAAAGTTACCTACACAACAGATGATGCAATCTATGTGGAAATCTAAACAGAAAATACGCCATGCTATGTGGCCTTAGAAAAATCTAGAATTTAGGTTGAGGTGTACACTTAAAGCCAGAATTCAGCTGTCTATGTATGAAAAATGATGTGACAGTTGCATATTAATGGCAGAGGTTAATTCCCGAAAACTTTCTAGTCAATTAGATATTTAAGAAATCATTTAACTAATTGAAGTAACTTCTTTATAAGACTGCGAAAAATTGTTAAGAGGTACATTTCTTTTCTAATTATCTTTGTACAGACTCGTCAAACTTCCAGTGCAATTAAGCTTAATGAAAACTTCAATGATTTAAAGACAAATGAAAATCATTTAAGGTGTCCTAGATAACATATATCCTTCACAAAAGGCTGAGCAGTGACATTCTTCACACAACTTCCACACACCAATGCTCTTCCAAAATGGATAATATCTCTTGGCATGTCATCTTGGGTCAAGCATAATTTAACTATTGATTTAATCTGCTTGTAATACTAATTTTTATGGCAACAAGTGGCAAGGATGGGATTTTTTCATTAACTACTAAGTATTTTCTATCAAACACGAAACATGGAGTTTTGAGTGAACAACAGGTATTTGCAATTACAGATATAGTGCTTCATTCACTCGTACAAGAAACCTGGTAAAGATCCACAACAGCACTGCTGTCATGTTTTATGGGATACTCAGAATCCATGGAATACAGCATCAGTAGGAATGACAGACCACTGCCCTGAGAAGCAGGAAATCCCCTCCAGCAGGGCTGAGGTGCATGATAGGAACTAAAAGCCAAAGCCTGCTGTGGGCCATGACAAACAAGCTTCATTTTGGGGATCTGCTTACGACACAAGAATCAAGTGCTTAATGACAGAATCACACAATGCAAACTCATCACAGCTCACTCCTTCTGTGGAAAGCTCATCTAGTTTTTACAAGGTGGTAGGACAAATCCACTAAAATCTAAAATAAGAAGCTCTAACTTCACTCTAGTTGAAACCCATTCTAAGTTGAAAGTTTTGCATTTGAGCTACATTAAATCACTTTCTAAACATTAAAACTCCTTCCAAGAATTGCTTAAAAACAATCAGAACTATTTAGAAATACAATTTTGTGAATAATTAGCTTCTTATATTTTGCATAATAATCATCAGAGATACAAGGCTATTTTTGTGCTGTCTTATCCAAACACAATGTGCTTCTTTCATCTATTACACAATATGTATATGAGTATACTAGAAATTTTGCAATTATCAAAAGATCAAATTACGATGAAATTAAAGTATTGATCAAAGCTTCCACATTTTTTGTTAAAATCTATTTGGAAACATACTCAAAACCAAAAAATTCAGACACAGCCAGATGAACACACACCCAGTGCTACAGAGGAATTCTTTAAAACACACCAGATCTGATACTGGAAAGATCTCTGTATCACTGAATAAAACCTTTCGTCTAGTGACAACCACAGTGAGATCAGCATCACACCAAAACACACGCAGATATTCAGTAGGTTTTGCTCTCTGAAAGTTGACAGCATTTAAAGTCAAAGATTAAAAGGGACCCCAGGTTTTCTTCGTAAGTTTAGTATTTACCATATAACATTTCAAATCAAGACAGAAAAATAAAACACATTGAAGTTTATGGGTGGTGGCTCTTGAAGTATTTTTTGACACATTGCTAAGTAAAACTACAAACATCTTTAAGTAATCCTCAGCTAACTGGAGGCCTGACACACAAGATAACTAAACAAGCTTATCTGAGATGAGCTTTGTCTAGTCATTACTACAACTTACAACAGATAAATTGCAAATTGTCAATTAGACCTTTATACTTGCTGCCAATCAAAACTGAGGGCAGTATCTTAAGAGAATGAGATACTGAAATACTGCACCATACTGTGATAACAAATTCACCTATCATTACCTAAAAGCTACTTTTTACAAGTTTATAAATTTTTCTAAGTTATTCTTTATTTCAATATAGACCTAACAAGCCTCTTATCTTTTCAATACTAAGATTTAAAGAAAAAAAAACTGACTTAAAAAATACATTTGGAAGAGAATTCTTACCATCACCTTCTGCAACAAGAGTCGGTATGATAATCTTTCAGATAGCAACACAATCTTCCTCCTTTTTGGTCAGACTCACATTGGGCTCAGCAAAGTTGGGCACTCCTTGCATTATAAAGTAACACCATGAGAAGCAGATTCACCTGCAACCACCAGCACTGCTCCAACACCTGCCTTTTTCTGGCTCCATGACAGCACAGACATTGGACCTGCACAACTGCATCTCCTGTCAGGTTCCTGAGGCTTTCTTGACTTAACTTTCCAACAATGAGCAATTTATCCCACTGGTGAAAGGCCAACAAGGGAATAACAAAAGGGGTTTTACATATTTAGAGTGTTCTGTACATACTTAGATTTTTTTTTTAGGAGTGATGTGTCAATGCTAAGTATAGGTTTCTATTTTTGCCTATTGATTTTCACAGTACTTTAAGCTTCAGTGAGATGAATAAGATTGCTGAGATAAAACAATGGGAAAAGTCATATTTACAAATTTATGTGGGACTCCCAGGCTCCCCAGGGAAGTAGGCACTGCACCAAGCCTGACAGAGTTCCAGAAGCACTTGGACAATACTCTTGGGCACCTGATGTGACTCTTGGGGATGGTGCTGTGCAGGGCCAGTATGTGGACTCAATGACCCTTGTGGGCCCCTTCCAACTCAGCATATTCTGTGATGCTGTGATATTTAAAAGCATCACAGAATGCTTTTAATGCTTTCTTAGCTTGTTTCCAAGCTAAAAAAGCTATTTCTTCATCCACCTCTAGACATCGGAAAAAAAAAATCCATCGTACATACAAGTTACCCAATTAATCAATACATTAATTTGAAAAAAGCAACATTTTAAAATCTTTGCTGTTGTTTCTGAATCACACAGTTTCACAATTATCTTAAATTATACGGTGAAAAAAAGGGAAATTTGCTTTTCACCACACTAAACAGCATTTCTTTAGTAGAAAGATATCCACTGATGCCTAGGAATGTCAGTTTTAAGTAATAAGCTATGAGCTGGGTGTTGCAACTCTTAACACCTGGCAAAATTTGCAGCTGACAGGGTCTATCAATTTAAAAATAATTGAATCAAAGGCTTATTTTTAATTTCAAATAAAATAAACACCTGTATTTAGCATTACACATATTTAGACAAGCTGCCTGTCGCTGTTCCCAACCACCTCTTTCCCTCTCATCTCCAACTTGTCATGTTTCAACTCCAAATATGCAGATTTTTTTTTTCCCTTGGATGACTTGTCATTGAAACTGTCAAAAACTAATTATTTATGTATAGCTATTTACTATTAATCCAGCAAAATTTTCACAGACATCACACTGCTCCTGTTTGCTCATGTCATCCTGCTGCCAGCCCTGGGTTTCACTGCTCTTGGTTTGATGCCTTTTTACACAGATCAGCCCCAATTTCCTTGTTGACCATTTCCACAGCACAGCAGGCCCAGATACACTGGCTGCTCTTCTGTTTGTGTTTGGCTCTCTTTTCATGAAGTTCACACCCTTTCATACATTTCCATGCAAGCCCACAACAGCTATAAAAAACCCAAATTATATAAATCTTTTATAAAGAGAAATAGCTTTGACAGATACATGTTTTGATTTTTTTTTCCCAATAACGGGAAAAACTTAAATTTTGAGGTCCCTTCTTTCAAGTCATTGCACATTTCAGTTATGTATAAATTCTTGAAAAGACAAGACTAAATGGGTCCAACCTAATTTTAAAACAAGATGAAAAAGAAAGGAAAGGAAAAAAACCCTGCTTTTCTGCTGAATTAATTTTTTACTTTGTGTACATTTTGGTGAGTCAGCTAGTAAAAAAGGTAGTTTGATCTTTATGCCTGTCACTTAACCTTTTACTCCTAATTCTCCAATTTAAAACACTTCTGAACCTTTCTGTTGTCCAAATTTTTACATATCTGCAATAATCCCTCCTTCCTTACTACTCCTCCACCCTCTTACTGTTACAATTGGCCAATCACTGGCCAGGTTACTTTTAAGATCTTTTTAAATTGAAGATCTTAATGGGTGAAATGTAAATATAAATAAAAACATAACTTCCACAGAAGAACCTCCACCACCAGAGATTGTACATGATGATTTGGCCTATCCTGTGAACTTTCCAAAATAAATTTGTTGCAATGTATGAGTCGCACTAACAGATTTATTGGCTGGTTTTTTTTTTTGCTCTTCTTGATATATTTACAAGTCTCTATGTTCAATCTAAAGGAATTAACATTCTACAAGAAGAAACTAGGCCTAAATAAAATCTCCATCTAAAAAACCCAAGCAAGAGAATTCCCAGAAAAATAAACAAAAGCTACTGGAGAAAGAATTGCAGAGTCTTTTACTCAGGAAGGAGATTCTGTCCCCCCATTGTCTGTCACAGCTGCAACTCACCACTTACAAGCAGCACCTCATCCTTTTTTCATTTACTTCACTTACACGCAAATTTAATAAGAATCTAAAATTTAGCATTTTCTTCTGCAATTTTAATTATTTCAACCTTGTTTGACACTGCCAGTATATTTACCTGCACTCTCATATAATTACTGTAAAACCTCCACCTTTTCTTCCACTACATTTGCAGTGACTATTTCGACCAAACATCTGGTTTATTCCCTGTCCCACATCTGCCTCTCACAAAAAGCAGCCCAGCTGATTGTTTTATTTCATTTCTTCCACAGCACATCGTCTTCAAAAGTGGAACAACTCGCTTGATTTGGATCCATAACACATATAGTGTGTGTGTGTGTAATATATAGCCTCCAGATTTTAAAATACACTCTTAAAAGCCATTATTGTAGTAAAAAAATAGTTTAATAATAATAGCAAGGTTTCAAGCATCTCGTGAGAGACTTAGAAACCTTAGATTAAATGCATGAACCTGCAACACTGCTTCTGGCTTCTCCCCCAAATGCCTTTACTCATGGTTTGTTTATTCCTCTAGAACTTCCTTCAGGCAGGAGAAATTTCTGTGGGTTTGGGGATGGTAGGTTTTAAGCTAGAGACTTTCAGAACAATTTTTTCCCCAGTAGCACACACACAGGGGAAGAACTCAAAGCTTTATCTTCATGACAAGTCCAACAAATGCTGTCCAAAAACCACACTGCATGAACCACGAGTCCGGTTGGAAAGCCCCCTGTACTAAATCCAAAAAGAAAACTTCCAAGAGCTTATTTATCAGAGATAAAATGCAACTTGACATAACCTTCAAGTTTCTGCCATGCCAAACTAAGAAAAAAGGGCTGAAGTCAGTTCTGCAGGCTTCATTTTGGAATAGAAAAAACTCATTGTGAAAGGTATCAAAAAATAACAAAAGAGTAAGCACATTTTCTAAGCTGAAGATCCTGGGCATTTTCACATCAAAGTGCTGAAAGGGGTCACTAAAATATCCAAGTGGAAAGGCTGCTTGGCAGGATGGTTGCCTCACTTAATGGCAAAATACAGTCAAAAAAAAGGTAAGATGAATTTAAAACAATTACTCTGGACATATTATTCAGGCTTGAAGTACAATCAAGTGGCTGAACTCACAGCAGGCAAGCTACACCACCCTGCACATGCAAGAACAGCATAGCTGATCTCATATTCTGAAGCCACTGTTGAGCATGCAGATGTTTAAATTACATGTCTATTATTCAACACAGAGCCTAGTGAACTACTACTGCATTAGTGAAGAAAATGTTCATTAGCTTTTCCTTCTATTTATTGTTACTGAATCAAGTATGATGAGTTGATAAATCACCTTCAGAATTTCATCACATTTAATAATTTTTTTACGTTCTTTCAAGAGTCCTAGGTGGTCAGAAAAAACGTATTCAAGTGGGTTTGAGTCTTAGGGATTTTCTTGAGGGTTTTTTGTTTGTTCGTTTTTGTTTGGTTTTCTTTTTTAGTTGTTATTATTATTATTTTGGGAGAAGCACAACAGCACAAAAAGCTATAGGGTCAGTTCAGGCTGGAAACTCAGTCCAACCTGAAACACAATCATGACTTCACATGTCATTTTATCAAATTATTTTCCTACATGGGAAAACAATTTAAAAAAATACCACAAAAGGGGAAAAGTGAATCTAGGTCTTTGGGGCGAGTTTCTAAAACAAGAATTCTAAATACATTGGAACAGATCTCATTCCCTCAATCACTGTCAATAGAAAGCTTCTAAAATTCCTAGACTTATAAATCCCTTTTATGAAGAGTTAGTCAACAAGGAGAAAAACATTTACTGATAAAAGGAGGTTTCATTTTTTCCACCTATTGACTAAGCAAGGGCTATAGACAAGGATATTTAAGGCCACACCTGAGAGATCACACTAAGGACCAAGCAAAGCACAAGCCCTGAGTCAAAGAAAGCATTCTGGAAAAAGAACAAAAAAGGAACAAACTGCCCACAGCTGGCCAGTATACCATCTCTGTGGTGCTCTTATAAGAGGCAAGTCAAAACAGGGAAAACCTAGGCATTCACAACTCCTCTAACTGAGAATTCCAAGGGAAGAGCTCAAGCATCCTTATTAGTTCTGGTAAATAGTGCCTTACAGGTTTCCTTCATCTACATCACTATATTTTGATGTGACTGATCATTCAAACAACATCCTGATAAAGACAGAAGAAGAAAAACTTCAGCATCAGCAATTAAACCAAGACATCAGAACCACCATTTCAGAAACTGGTTCAGAGTCCCACCTAAGCATGAAACAAGAACATGATCTCACACTTAAGCAGGGAAGTCCTCATAATTTAAGACCCTCAAGAGACCTGAGCGCCACTAATAAAATACATTTTGTTCCTGTGGCACTTACAGGACAATATTCAGAACCCAATTAGGGCAGCAATTTAAAAACCCTTGACTCTCCAATGGTTATCTGCATCTCATCCCAAATTATAAATAACATTGTGGTGTCTCCCACAAAAAAAAAAAAAAAAACAACAACCACCACCACTTCTATCAAGAACTGAGAATTCGTAATTTCAATAAACATTGAGTAAGAATTAATCTTCAGACTGCAAATATATATGTATGTTTATACATATAAAAAGATACTTTAAAAAAAAAAAAAAAAGAATGAAAAGCTTCCATTCTTAAATGTCTACATAGATTCCAAAGACAGAGATAAAAGTATAGCTAAAAATTCAGAAAAGACAGTAATTTTTTGTTCAAAAAAGTCTCTAATTCAGGGTGGAATTGTGCAAGTGGAACATGACAAAATATTGTTAGCTCTGTTCACTGAAATTTCATTGAAAATGCTGAAAATTTTGAAAATCTGAATTGAAAATTCTCTGATAATACATATATACACACAAAAAATGTAAAGAATCAACTGAATTAGTAACCATGCACAGTTCCAGGAAAACAAGCATTGATGCCAAGTTTCTATAATCCCCAACAGCTCAACCATGAAGTAAAACAATAAATTAATCACTGCCTTTCCAATTCTCATTTCCTTCCACTATTTGAAAGGAGAAGTCTTAGAAGTAAAGGCCATAGGGGAAGAGGCAGTTTGAGACTGAATGGGTCTGAATCACTGAATACCAACAAATTAATTCAAAGTGCACCAACAGAAATTCATTGCCCTTTAGTAGTCAAGCCACTTAAATTAAAAACAACATGGATTTTTAATCTCAATTTTGATATTTTTCTGTTTAACTTTTCTATAAGTTATTAAAATACTCTATGACTCAAAGGTAATAAACATCAAATTTTAATTCTAAGAATAATTAAATGCCAAAAGAAATCAACATTTTATGTACAAAATAACTGCAGAAATTAAGGCACATATACTTTTTCTTAATTCAATGGTATTTGAGGAAAATTATGAGCATGGAATCAAAACATGCAGAAATACTTTTACATGTACTAGATCAAATCTACATTTCTGTTTTCTTAACTGTATTTTCCCATGTTCCTTTAAATTTGACTGTCAGTGGAAGAGGTTCTACTCCTTCACAGGCTTTTTTGTGTCTGAAGTTACACTTCTACATATCTGAACTTAGATGCTGTTCTTCATTCTTTATAGGAACTGTAGAAATACTTAAATACAAGTCCCTAAAAGCTTCACTCTACAGTTCCAAGTTTGAAAGTAATTTTTCTCATCCCAAAAAGGTGAGCTGAGCTTTTTTTTCTTCATAATATTCCAGATACAGATTTCTAGCCTTGTCATCAGCTCCACAGACTAATCTTTTTTTTTTTTCTTACTGTGTTAAAGACAGTGTACAGCTACTGTGACAGAGTAAAGCTGATGTTGCACACACCTTCTGTGCACCTGTGCCTTTCATGCAAAGCACTTACCATGCTCAAGAGTTAAACTCTATGAATATCATTATCACAAAGTCATTATGCTTTTTAGCATGCAGGCATTTCAAGTATTTCCGGTTTGGTAACTACAACAGGTGAGAACAAGCTTCAGTAAACACATTTGTTTGCCTTCAAATTAGAAGTTTAACTGCATTAACATACGGATATGACAGAGATAATTCCAAGGCTCATCATGCCTAAAACTAAATTCACATTCCTTCAGAGTCCTGAGATTAAAAAAAAAAAAAAATTCAAAACCGTTCCATGATTACTTATTCCAGCTACTATGTATTTTTCTTTTACACAGGGAGAGAAAAACATGCTACCAAAATGAAGGTAAACCTTCAATTCCTATAGGGGACCTGTAGGAATTATGTACATGCCAGTGCTTCCAAGAAC
>WBNO01030210.1:0-22980 GCA_013400575.1 Peucedramus taeniatus
AATTTTATCTTCCTTTGCCTTATTTTTTAAGCAAGTGAAACAGTTAATTATGGGATCAATTAATATGAAATTTTCAAGCAAAACACAATCAGAGAAAAAAGGCTTCTTCTTTTTGCAGATGCATAGTTACACCATATCCATTCTTAATTTTATTTTTGGTAACCAAATGTATATTTAAATACAAAAAAAATGGATCCTTAATAGTAAATTAATTAACCTTGTGGAAAAATCCAAAACCATTTACACTGATAAAAGTAAAAGAGTAGAATCCTCTTCATCCTGAAACTGCAATGTCATCACAAGAGCTTAAATCAAATACCAAATCAAAACAATGAAGAAATTTAGACTTTTCAGGGTAGAAGACCTGAGTGAAATGCACAATTCCTTCCTAAATATTATGTAATTCTTGTATTTATTATCAGGCAGAATGATTGCCATAGTTTATTTGAAGTTTTGAATGCAAATATTTCAATAAAATAAAATGTGCTGGTATAAATAATTTCTAGAGGTAGGGTTCAGATATATGATGAACTATAATTAGTGTTATTCTTCAGCTGAGATTCTTGAACGACAGGTGTTCTTTCAGAAATCAGAATTACTCTATCTTAATGCATCATAAAGGAATAGGAAATTGCTGTCTAATGGAAGCAGAAAAATGACCAGCTGTGAAATCTGTAGCAAGTATAATTACAATCAGAGCTACATTAAAGCACTAGCTACTTCAAAACCAGACATTGGGCTTATATACAGTCAAAGAACAGTCTAAAAGCAAATTGAGTGTAAATAACTTTCAAAGGGCTTTGCTGCCTACAGTGCACCACTGACTACATTGAAGTAGTGGATGTCTGATCACAAGAATTCGGCTTTAATTTATACACTGTGATATTTGTTCTCTAATTTAAAGTATTAGTAAAATTAGGAGGCAGCTTACTGAAAGCCACCATATTTAACTACATCTCTATTCCATTCCTTCCCAGAAAAAACTTACAACTCTCACAAAATAGTGGTCTTAGAGTAGTAGTAGCAGTAGGGTTTCCGAATGTGTCAGCAGTATAGTCCCAAAGGTGATTGTTCCTGTGTGCATACAGCAATTCATAGGTATATATACATATAATATGACCATATGCATATAACACAAATCACACATATTCCACTATTCCTATTGTGAAATAAAGAGGTGTGTTTTTCGTAAACATGCTCTATGTATTATGCCTATATGTTAGGGAAGAAGAAAGAAAATTTTTCACATTGCAAATTTGTGCCTACAGTCCTAGAATTCTTACTGACCTCCTCAAAGCATGAGGAGAAGGAAATACACTTCTCCATAATTGTTCCTTTATACATTTGCATTTCATTAATTATAAACAAAGAGAGGAATTACCTAACAGGAGAGCTAAATTCAGGAGTGTGAATCAGATTTCCAAGCATACAAAGATATTGGAATTATTTTGGATTCATATATTATTTACCAAAGAAATTCAAAGTTAAGTGTAAATGATAGCAAATTAAATGACTCTTTTTCAAATACATATTAGACTAAAAATACTTGAAAAGCCATGCCAATAAATCCCCTGACAGAGCAGCTTTTAAGTACACAGCAGAGAACATAATCTAGGTTCCTTAACAATGCCTCTCCAGGCTTCTTTCACTGCAAAAGACACCTTTTTGGGCGGACTTTTATTTTTCCTTGATGCAAACTCTGCCTTTGCTGCAACCTGAATAGAAAGCCCAGCAATTTGTTCACTGAATATAGCACTGACCAGCATATTAACTGGAAATTGCATTATTAGACATTAAACCATGTGTTCTTTAATCCTAGATAAAAACTGGAGATTTTTTCTACCCTGATTTGATTAAATCATGGGACATGTTATTTCATTGTGCAGACATAACTGAATTATCATCCATCAGCTGACAAAATGCTTCTGTGACTGAAAAAGCAGACTGACAGCCAAAGGGGAGACTTGAATAAAGATCAAAGCGAGAACTGATCCCAGAAATGAGGGTTGTGGCTTTTTCCTAATATATAGTTTCTACTACACTGTGGGAAAAAATGCCTGCTCATTTCATATGTAAGCATGCTCAAAGATTGCTGCTTTGAAGATAATTTACCAGAGTTGTTTATTAGGGGGCTCCATATAGGCTCCCAGGGGTCTCTGTTTCAGCCCACAGCACACAGCTCAAACAGAAGTTATTAATTTTCCTAAACCTAACTGCTTTGGATTTCTCAGTCACATTTACAGATGAGCAGAGGCAACAAATGAATATGAGGAGCACATTATATTTTTTTCCCATTCTCTCTCTTTCAATCTTCATGTGATGAAAATATGTTCTTTGTGACACATAGTTTTGTCTAAGATGGATATACTACAATCTTTTGATTTCATATTACATTTTCTTTGATGCCAGGTAACATCAAAGTTACTGGATGCTGCAGGAAGTGTATGTTCTCCAAAATTATGAAACCAAACTTCTCTAATGTACAGAAGTTTCTGAGTACTTTAGGTACTTAGTCTCCAAAACTGTGAATGAGGACAGTTCCATAAATCAGCATTAGATATTCAAGAAGATTGAACAGGGTCAGGTGGTTCAAGCATGGATGTTTCAGAATGAAGTACATCATGTCCTTTATTATGTAATGTATAGAAATAGTAAATTCAATCAATAACTAAGAAATACTTTTAAATCACAAATTCAAACAAAATACACTCAATTTAGTCACTTCATACACTCAAGAAGGATCTTAATCTCACAGAACAATTTAACTGAACTCGGAGCAAAATTACCAACCACAAAAATTACTCTCTGCCCTCAAATCTTTTATTAGACTTGCCATATGCTTATCTAAAATAGAGTAACTGGAATATCAGATTCACCCTGTATTTTATCAGAACATCTCGTGAATTAACAAGTCTTTGGAAACACTGCTGGAAATAACCCATTAAAGCTATTTCAGTAATGTGTACCACAAAAGCATTTAATAACAAATCTATCATATATAATTATACATTACATATAAACCCTCCTTTAAAAATACAAATGTATACAGATTCAAGCAAAAAAAAAGTCGATTCCATTTTTTATGATAAATTAGACTAAATCTTAGCAAATTAAGCATATAGGGCAGAAATACAGTCTTTAAGACGGGTGATATACCTTCAGCCCATGACACCCAAACAGGTATCTCTCTTCTCTGCTGACCATCACCCCAAGAACCAGGCAGCAGGATCAGGGCTAGTGAAGTCTGAAGTGACTGAAGTGTGGCAGGAAGCGTGAACAAGGGTCTGAGAACATGATGCACTAGTGACAATAAATTAACTTGGGTCCTGACTGATGACATAAGATCATTCATACGGCACTGATGAAGATTATTCATTCATACATCATGGTCTCTTATTAAAATTTCACTGAATTTAGAAAGTTCAGAATTGTTTTGAGGTTGGTTTGTTTGTTTATCTTTTAATTCTCTAATTTGTATAACAAAATGCTGAAGACTAAAGCAAGAAAAAATCTCTTTAAGCTGCATTTTTTCTTTTTCAGTGCTTGATACAACTCCTATACTTTGCTTTTTAAACATGATGTGTTTTCCCCTCTGTCTTGTCTTTGACTCTTAAAGCTCCTTTGTGTATTTATAACCTGTTCATCTGTAAAGAACAAAGAAGTAGGCAAACTGCATACTTCCCAGGTGGAGTGTTTGAAACACAGAATATCTTGAATGAGTTATCCATGTAGAGCGACACAAAATATTAAATCCAAGACGTCTTATAACTGTCCCAGTTTTTCTCATCCCTTCCAACTTTCTTTCTGAGACGTGACTATATCCTTAGTACAGCATTCATTTGCCCCTAAAATAGTCAAATCTACTGTATAGTATTATTCCATGCCTTTCCTCACAAAGAAAGCAATTGCAATACAATGTCTGACTGCGGAAAAAAAAACAATGCCTCAGTCTATTATATTACTTACTTTACTTCTCAGAGATTTGTAATGGGTATTTCATTAGTACACAAAAAAAAATTCTATTATTATTAAAAATTAATTGACATAGGCTTAAGGACTGGATTTTATGAAAGATACAGTTAAAAGTGTTTACTTCTGTAAATATAGTTAACTTTTTCTAATAAGTATCTTGTATTTTGTATCTAATGAGTATCTGTGTTTTGTATGTTACATACCATACAGAATAAACTTACAAATTGGATCTGTGTCATAAGGACACAACAGCACAGTTAATGTCCTCTGACATTTAGTATATAAAAATGCACTCTATACCAATTCAATCTATAATTTCAACAAAAATTTAGATGAAGATTAGATTATATTACGTTTCAAAGATTTTAAGAATCAATCAAGACTTCTTTTCCAATTAAAAACCTATCACATTCAAATGGCTTTTTTCTTAAGCAGGGACAGGGATCATAAATGCTGCATATTTTTAAGGGAATTCTCAAGTGTTTCAATGAAAATCAAAAGAACCATTTACCCAAGTTACTGAAATTTGAAAATTTAGCATGAAAATTAGTATCTTCAAGAAGAAATTGCCAGCCCCAGTAATGAGGATGTGTTACAGAGTGAATTCAAGACCAATCAGCAGAAAGGGAATCTGTAAACATCTTGAGGTTGAGGCTTTCTGGTTCAGCTCCAGTGCAGCATCTTAGGCCTTCAGCCCTGCTGAAAGTTACCCTCTTCATTTTCAGTATCTATTGTCCCATCTGGCAGCCGCTGCTCACATGTGACAACACAGCATTTGTCAGTTTGGGTATGGCCAGTTGGGTGCTCCACTCTGGCTGTTCACCACACATCACTGCACTGAGAAGAGCTGTGCGTTGCACAGCACCGGAGCGTAACCAGCTTCTGTTTACTAGCGATGGCACTTCATCCACTCCCTCTTCCACGCTACTCTATTTTCATCTCATTCTCTCCGTGTCTGCTTGTACTGTGCATGAGGCAGCTTCCTTAGCTCTGCTCTAGCCCTATCCCACCCCAGTTTTTTGCTATATCCTTCTGCTATACTGCTTACTGTTAGCCATTGGCCTCCCATAATCACCTGACGTGAAGTGCCCCTTTTACCATCTCTAGTTCATATCACACTGAACTGCTTAGAACCAGAGCTGGGCACATCCCTGAAAAACAGGAAGCACAGTATAGGAACTGCTGTAAATAAAGAGCAGTACCATAATTATGATTCACATTTTCTGTGCAAAGGTGTGCAACATGCGTCATATGAAGTGGGGCTCTGAAAGTGATCTAATTGTGAGTTGTATGCTCTTTCCAGTCCCTGATGAATGCTGACAGAAGGCAATCTATAAATTACATTAATGTAAGTAAGGTCATTTGAACTACGCAATGTGTAGCTGAACACAAAAAAAGATGGCCTAATTTGAAGAAATTACCCACATTTAATAGGAGCTGTGGATACAGCTAATAGCTATTTGGATATTCAAACACACGTTCATGTGTTTTGTGGTAATTTAGTTGTTAATACTTCAGTATTTGCTACTACCCATTTATTTTTAGATGCATCAGATAAATACATGGCTGTGACCTCTCTCCTAAAACCCAGGAACCATCAAGTATCACTTCAGTTGTACCACGGCAATGTCATGTATACAATCCACACCCTTCTTGCCTGGCTAACAACACATGTGCCCACCTTACCATTTTTAATAGTCCTCTTAATGATGCAATTATGCACGTGTAAAACTATTGTCTAGGTCAAGCCTCTCTATTGTTGTAAATATACTTGGAAATTGCAAACTAGGAACGCAGGTAATTAAACTCCAAGGAGTCTCCCTTAACAACAGCTTTTGATATGCTGACAGTATTGAGCTCAGCACAAAACACTGCAGCTACTGCCACTTTTCTCACAAAAACCTCAGTTCTGTGGTGGTTATGATGTCAGTCACCATTTTTACATGGTAACCTCACAGACACAGTTCTGACTCAGGCAGGACATAAAAGAGATCAAAGCCTGGGCAGTCCAATGGCTGAAGACTATTAATTAATATCCACCCTTCAGGAAAGTGTTCTTATCTCTTGACTCTCCATACCTAGTGAATGTCCTCTCTAACTTCTTGCTTTAGGAATGCAGACAGACATTAAAAGAGACTTTGTCTTCTACAGATAAAGACAAGACTTATCTCCAGAGCCTACAGGTTGGACTTTTTGCAGGAAGAGCAGTGGCTCTGACTCCTGGCAGCAGTGAGCACTGAATTTGACTCCCATAGATTAGGAATAAACTGGTTATTCAACATATAGATAAAGAACATAGAAGCCACTTAAATCTAGCAATGTTTTAATGCATTTTATTGAGTTACAGGAATGGATTTCTGAGCTAGACTCTGCTGACATCTGCTTTTTAAAAAATCTGTGTCCAATACTGATACTATTTTACATATCCTACAGAGAATTCTGGAAATCTAGAGAAAAATTAAAAATAATAACTAAAACAAAATTCTTTTGTATTTCCAATTCCTCAATTTATTTTTAACAATTTAATACTTTTTTTAACCAAGTCTAGGCTCTCTTTTTCCTGAAAGGTTAGACCAGAAAATCTTTTAAGGGCTTTATGTTTCCACACTATGACTTGTGTAATAAATTTAAATAAACACAAACATTAAAAAAAATAAACCTCTGCTGCAGATTAACAGCAAAAACCCAATACCATGTCCCATCATCTATATGCTGGTGAATAGCCACTGAGCTTTGCACAGAGTTCTTTCATAATCAGTTTATGATTGGCAATGTTTTCACCACAGCTGACATGTGCTACTGTACCATGGTTATTTAAATTTCAAATAAAAGCAGAAGGAGACAATCCCTAACTTAATCAGGAAAAAAACAGAATAGATATTGAATATTTGACAGTGCCACTAGCTTACAAAAAAACCCAAAAAATGAAATTTAACGAGACCGATCTTTTGACTGTTTACAAAGACATGAGTTACTGGAACTTTTGTTTTGTAGTGGGAAATTTCAGCTGCAAATTCTAGATAAGCACTGAAATTCATAATTTATTCTTTAAATAGACTAACTTCTGAGCTGAACCTCTTCATAAATTAGAGAAATGTGAGTAGTTCATAAAATACCTATTTGATTTTTAACATTAGGGATAAAAAACCCCAAAAACCTGTATTGAAGGTAATCTGACCTTTTTTCTTATTATTTTGTGTTGGATTTGTATAGTTTTCTATGGTGGATATTTACTTCACTAGCACACCAAGTATTGTGTTGCAAATTTGGCCTGAGCTAAAGAGGTCTGTAAGTCACTATTTTGTAGAGTCCATTAAATGAAGTAAAATAAAGAAGGTTACTTTTTCCTACATATATGTAAGTTATCATAAGACAGTTATTAGGATTCATTTGACAGCTTTCTTTATAAACTATTACAAATAGATACTTTTCTACACTGTGCCTTCAGGAAGAGAACTGAGTGAAAAGTAAATACAGTAACATATTTAATTTATGTGACTGTAATTCCACACTTTACATAGGAATTGCACTTTAAACCCAGATAATGAATAAATGTTTCTAACCTGAGCTAAGCAGCTAACATTAGCTTGGTTCTTGGATTTGTTCATGACCCTCAAGGCTGACATTCTGTCTTAGCATGAAAGTTTTCATCACTTACAAAGTGGGTATTTGTTTCTTGTCTGTATAGTTCTTCAAGAAGTTACTAAGAGATTTATTTTCCATTTAGTTAAAAGAGAAAATTCTGTGATTTAAGCCATACAGCCAACACGTCTAAGAAGCACAGACCAAATCTGCTACAACTTATAGGATTAAAAAAAGAATACTTACCTCTGGTTTTTGAGAGTCCACTTTTTTCCTCTTTGTGGAGGCCTAAAGGCACTCAGAGCTGGGAATTTTAATTATTTATGTTTATAAACATGGCACGGGCAGACTATCTTATTTAAAATTTTCTCTCTCTACATTTTTATTTTCCTTCTTGTCATGAGTTATTGCAAATTTTTATATTTATATGGTTTTCTAGCAAGATTCTCAAGCCTGCTGCAACAGATGGATCATTTTGTAAGGGCTGTAGAATTAGGCTTACAGTGCCTCCAGAATATTTTTAATGATGACAAACTGAAGCAACACCAAGTGCTTTGCAAATTTCATTCTTTTAGAATATTCTAATTCCTCAAACAACAGATCAAATTAATGTGAATGCTAGCAGAAAAGCACACATTTATTTTAATTCTTTACTTTCCTAATGAATTTTTGTAAAGGGGGATCTGCATAACATTAGCATTACCAAGGTCCAACTACATATTTTTGTCAAGTATCACTTATTTACTGTTTATTGTGTAAATCACTAATGAAATTATCTTAACACCACACATTTAAAGAAAGAGCCTTTCATGTCCATTAAACTAGACATATATGAGAGGTCAGACATCAGAGAAATTACAACTATTTGTAGCAATATTCCCACATTATCTATCCTGAGAAATTAATCTGACAAGAAAAACAGAAAGCACCTTTCCAGGAAGAAATTAACATCTCTGTATCTTGAACTCCCATAAAAATGAGGTCAGGGTGAGCAGAGACAAGGACTGATTTCTTCATGCGACAAGGTATCTACCCATAGCTTCCTGCTAAGGGAGAGGAAATGATTCAGTCTCCTTTAAATATGGATGATTTATTCAAATTCAGCACTTCCCCAAAAGCTCATAGGTAAAAATCTGAAAACTGCTTCAATTTCATGAAAACCTCATCAGCACAATTCTCAGCTTTATTATTATGGCTATTTAACTGAAATATCAAAGTTCTATATTTCCTTTTTATGAATGAAACCTCTAAGGAATTTTAAGATAATAATATGTATGTGGAAGCTTTTTTTTTTTTTTTTGCTTTGAGGTTTTTTTGTTTGATTGTTTTGTTTATAGAGGGTTTGTTGTTGCTGTTTTTGTTTTAGACAAAACTCCCAAAGGTGATAAACAACTTCTATTATACCTCAGTATGGAAAATACTCATCCTCTCTGCATTTCCGTGTCTCAAGCATAATAACAAATTAATACATTTCCACTGCTTTCTGTGGAAAAAACTTAAATACTAAAAAGGTAGTCATTTGGTGTATTATAGCTTGATGTTTAAATAAACTATGAAGACTTGTGGAAAACACATTATCAGAAGAACAGGATTCTGCTAGAAATTTTGTCTTTTTCAGCTATATTTTAGGAACTTCTGAGCTATTTGCTAATGACATTTATGCTTCCATAAATATAAGAGAACACGTGGGAGTATAAAATTGATCCAGATCCAGAACAGGCACCTTGGCCACCTTTTACTCAATTACCCAGGATGTACCTTATAGAAATTAATTTGACATCATGGTTGTACATAACTTGCAGAATGGCAGATATTACTGATTTAATTTAAGATTACAGTAACTTGGGTAAATATGATATAAAGCTGTTGCATGCAATGGGATCTCAAACATTTATCAAGCAAGTTTGATACTGTGGAAGTTTGTACAAGATCAGTGCTTTGTATATGCCGTGGTGTGGTCATGACTGTGATTCGAAACTCAGTGCTGTACACAGAGAATTGTATTCTCAAAAATCCACAGTGCCTGAAGCATTTCTCCAATGCAAAAGAATTAGATGTTCCACTTAAAGTTGGTCTAAAATAAGCTCTGAAGTGTACTGAAAATGCTTAAGAGCTCATCCATATTAAAAGACTGTCTTGCACAGGTCCTGCTGGGCCTGAAAAACAAAGCTGTAGAAGAAATGTTAAGAACACTTATGGGGTTGCTGCTATAAGAATACAAAGGCCTGAAGAAGATCTCGTGAATATCTAGTCAATTAATAGATATATGAATGTAAACACTCCTTCTCTAGACAAATTTGATACACTTGATTTACCTCTTAAACACTGACATCCTCTGATTTTCATCCTCAGTTACTGTTTGAGCTGGGACATGGAGGCTAGCTGAAAACACAAATTAAGTTAGCACCTGGAGATGGGAAACTTTGAGTGTCATTTACCTCCAGCTTTAACAGAGGTCGTAGGGAAAAGAAGCAGGAGTAAAAGTATGGCCAGACCCAAAAGAACACCTACAAGGTCAAGCAAGAGTTAAGAAAGGTCTGGCTAGATGCACAAGGAGAAGTAAACACATGCTCCAAGGCAAGATACAGTTTGAAGACAGGTAAAACAAGAGGAATGCCAACCAGAGAATCACACAGGTTCCCCAGCTTGAAGCAGGTGTGACAGAAGAAAGGCTACGAAGTCAGCCAGAGAACACACTTCAGAAGCCAATATACAGAACAGGACAGACTGTTCAGAGCCAAAGACAGGGGCAACAAAATAAAATCTGAAAAGACTATCAACTGACTGAATAACAATAGAAAACAGCTGAGGTACCCTTATACATTAACAGGGAAACAAACTCAGGGGTACAGGCCAGGGATTTGCTAGACTGTCAGCTGCTTAGGATGTCAACTGAAGCTATCTGAAAGGCTGACAGCTGAGTTAAAGCCTGATGGAGAGTGTTTAAATGACACACAGCTTTCATGTTCCACAAAGTGTTGTGAAATTATTCTTCTGAGAGCTTCTTTTTATTACTGCAATAAAACAAGGATGCTCTATAAAGAGAATATCATATCCTATTACTACATTAACTTCAAAGAATGATGCTGTTTTCTCTTAAGGTCCATACACTGGCTTCCTTCTGGGAAAAGAATGTCCCACATTAACTACTCATTCAAAAGGACCCCTGGACTATCATATGCAAAAGATTAAGGGCAAAGAAGGTCCTGGTTTGTTGGGACAGCTGGCAGCAGAAAGTCTGTTGAAAAGTTTATTCTACAGAAATAAAGGTGAAGTTTCAACTGACTATAAAGTTTAAGCATATGCCTTGCTGATAAACTCATCCATGCAGCAAGAGTTGCACATGTCATGATGTTATTGAAAAATTGGTGGACATTAAATGTCCAGATAGTATGGTACATGATGGGTTCACAGTAGGTCAAAGCTATGGCAGTCAGGCAGTAGCATAGGAACCAACACTTGAATCCATAATATGTAAAACAGCTAAGTTAGGAAAGAGTTCATTATGAAGAAAAACAAGGAAGAACTGGCACGACTCTCATGTGATTTCTCCGAGCTAAAAAAGTCTGTTACCTGCCTTAAATCATCAGCTATTAAATACAGTTACTTGTGAGAATTACACTCCTTATTTATGATCTTGTTGTTTCATGAGCCACTTAGAAGTTGAAACATTAAAATTATGAAATTACGTAAGTATAGAGATAAAAAAGTGTTTTGTTAAGCTAGATTCTCATTGTTCCTGTCCTGTAGTGCTGTAAGAAGTGAAGAAATCTGATAAATACTTCATTGCTAAAATACAGGCTTTTTAAAACTGATCTAAGTCATATCCTTTTATATGCTCTAAAGAAGAGAAACCCAAATTTGACATAGAAACAGAATGAAAGTATCCTCTGGTGGGTTCTTTAGTAAGGCAAATTACTTTCCACCTAGGACTCAAGGGAACACACAAAACAGAATATGGAAATTCTCATATAAATATGACAATATGAACCTATGATTCATTAAAACTCAGTATTTACTGTGTGGTTTGAATCCTGCAGGAAGCCATGACTGTGAGGAAAACCTTCCTTCTCTCTGCTGCCCAGGAAGGAGGTCTTGGCACTGACGTCAGCAAAGTCAAACCCACCAGTATGAGACCTGTTGGGCTCTACACTGAGTCAGGAAATCCAAACTTGGACTCTTGTTCACCTTTTGGGTCTGCATTGTAAGGCAAACAAAAACATCAGTTGGTCTTTGAGACTTTCAGTCTTGGGTATCAGAAGAATTTTCAGGATCTGCTGTTTCCTGTTCATATCAGTCACTCACAGGGCATGAATAATTTGTTTTACCTTCCTTTATGCCAGAAAGACAACTATTGTAATCTCAGTCTCCACAGAGACATTTATATTCTAATGGGTTATTCTCTATTTTTCTATTTAAACTACGGCATAACAGTTCACAGTAGAGATGGCCATCTGCACATGCAGAGTTAGTATTCAATTCTGTAATATATTAATTAAAAGATTAGGAACTTCTTCAGTTTTTAATTACTGACAAGCAGATCTGGAACAATAGTGAAAATAGTTACTCAAAAACAAGTTACATTTAATCTGGTTGGGATGCAATTGTTCCTGTTCTCCTTTTACTGCTTCTTCCACACATGCCCTTCAACTACTTTTTTGGGAGAAAGAAATGTCATTGCTGTGAAAAAAAATGCAGTATCATAGGAATATGTGTGGAAGAAGATTACTTATATATTAACTATGTCACTGTTCTCTTAGCTACATTTGTGTCTTCAGTCATGTCCTGATTAAAAAATGACCATTTGAGGAAAACAGAACTTTATCAGTACCTCTGGAAAAACTAAAACCACAAAAACAAAAACAAGCAAACAAACAAACAACAACAAAAAAAACACACACACACAAAAAAAAAAAAAAACAAAAACAAACAAACAAACAAACAAACAAACAAAAAAAGGCAAAAAAACCTCAATCCAGCAAAACAAAACAACCCCCTCCCAAAAGCCCCAAAATCACAACATAATCAAATCAAAGTAAAAAAAAAAAAGAATCCACAAAACCAAATAAAATTAAACAAATTACAAGAACCCCACCCCAAAAAAAACAAAACAAAACAAAACAAAACAAAAAACCAAGACCAAAACCATAAAAACTCCACCAAGAAAATTCCAAAACTTAAGAAAAAAAAAGAAAAAGGAAAAAAAGAAAAAAATAAAGATGAACAATGTCAGAAAGAGAAGGTGAGAAGGTGCACAAGATTACTAATTTCAAACACTGATCAGGACAGGCTGCAGGGATGGGCTGAGGTCAATGGGGTGAGGTTCAACAAGGCCAAGTGCCAGGTCCTGCCCTTGGGTCACAACAGCCCCAGGCAGTGCCACAGGCTGGGACAGAGTGGCTGGAAAGGACCTGGGGGTGCTGGTGACAGCAGCTGAGCATGAGCCAGGGTGTGCCCAGGTGGCCAAGAAGACACCAACAGTTATTTAAGAACTCAAATCCATTTTTGAGTTATTTTCAGCAGTGATGCCTCATGGAATAATGTTTGCCAAACAAAGAATGGAGGTCACTAAGAATATACCTGAACTGTTTGAAAAGCAGATAGCATCAGTCAAGGAATGAGATTTAATACACACAGCATATTTCTCCTCACAGTGAATTAGGAACATCAATTTCACTAATTATCCAGAATGCATTCCACCTATTTTATGAGCAAGGCTTGTGCAGAATATATTTCTGGATCAAAAAAATAGATACAAAGTGTAGCTTTTGAAAGATATCACTGGTCTGTTGTTAGTTGTTCTTGGGAGCATTTAGCATCTGAACCAATGCAATAAAATGGGGGATTTGCCTTCTGTCCCCAAAAGACCACTTTTTGCAGCATTATCATCAGTAAATGCCTCTGCCTCAAAACTGACTTGCATAGATGAATCAGCATGAATAATGCTGCCTTGATGAAAAGCACTTTTTGCATCTACTAGTAAAGGGGAAACATTTAAAAGTTTCATAAAAGGAAAAAACAATAGTTCTCCACCAACATAAAGATAATATAGAAAAACATCTAGAGTAAAAAAATAAGATAAGAAAGCTGTATAATTTTAATTCAAAGGATCCCTTGTACAGTGGAAAGGAAAGGAAGACAAAGCCCATTTTTAACTGCTTTCAAATCAATTAAAAATTAGTCAGGTAGTGTGAAGAAAAAAAAAAGGCCTTTTAATCAGAATGACTACTCTTTTTCGAAAATTAAAGTGTTCTTTATTTCTGGGCCAATGATGCAATCAGAGATTTAGAATATAAATTTTGACTGATTGAATTGATTGCTTCTTGCTCTATACATGCTATCCCAGAAAAGTTTTCTGACACACTGGGAGGGAGAGGTTTGGAAAATATTTTATATGAAAGAATATTTTTATTTGTAAACATTAAATAATGGCATTTTCATCTACATAAGCCACTACAAAAGACAACATGAATGCCTTTAAACCCTAACCGGAAATAAGTCTACAGATAATCCATATTAAATAAGGAGTCAAGAAAGGGAAGTAAATGGAATCTTAGCAGAGAAGTAGATCTTCATCAGCCAGGGCAGGTAGTTTAAACTTTCTCTGCTATTGACAGCACATTTACAACTCTTGTGTTGAATGCCTGACTACTGAAGTATTTGGGTATTCTGTTCCTCTCACCAGGCCCCTTTTCTTTAAACACATAACTTATTTGCAGGGCCATAAATTATTTCAGATTGGAAGGCTCCTTGGAAGATCATCTAACCTGGCCTTCACCTCTATGCAGGGTCATCTCTAAGAATAGATCAGGTTTCTTAGAGCTGTATTCAACTGGTTATTGAAAAACCTCAAAAAAAAAAAAAAAAAAAAAAGATTGCACAAGCTCTCAGAGCAATCTCTTTAACTACTTTACTGTTGCTATTGTGGAGAAAAGCTTTTCCTTATACAGAGAAATATATTTCTTCCTGGCAGACAGTAGATGGCTGGACTTAATGAACATAAGGGTCTTTTCTAACCTTAAAAATTTTATGATTCTGTGACATACAGCCTGATACTCCCTTACATTTATGAGAAGGATGCTCTGAGGTCCTTGTGAACCTACCACACTCCATCTAGCTCAGAACACTCAGTTTCTCCTTACAATGCAAGAGCTTCAGCTTCCGGGCCAGTCTGGAAACCTTCTGCTGTACTTGCTCCAGTATGTCATCCATGGGGAAGGTGGGAAGGCAGGGAAAACACAGTATCATGTGTGCAGTTTCATGATGAGGGTTGTGCTAATAGTGTTCCCCAATGCTACAGAATTCATCTATAAATTTTCTAGCAGCATCAAGGGTAAATAAAGTATCTATATTACTAAAGATCACACAACATGTATGTGCATACATGTGCTTTATATAGAGGAATTTAAGTTAACGAACAGATAAAATTAATTTTACCTGTTAAAAAGATATAATGAATTGAAGATAGCTAAGGAATCCAGTTCCACTTGAACCTTGAAGGACTTTCCTAATCACTGAAAGGCAACCCATACTAGATGAGGCTCATCCAGCACCATACTCAGCAACACTACCCCTTGATTTTTTTTATTTTCGATTATAAAAACAACAATGTCCCAGCTGTCAGCAGCCTTGCACTAATCTGTACATTGCTGTCCCAAGTTCAACAGTGCCATGAAACGTCCTGAGGCACCAGTACCACTGAAGCATCTGCACACCAAGTTTGCTGCCTCCTTGAAGACAGTCAATACAAAAATGTACCTGTGTCATTCACAGTTCACACAAACCATCATTCCATGACAGAGAGGCTTCATAGAAAACCAAAGAAAGCAGTGCTCAAAAATTGAGATAATTTTTAAATGACTAGCTGTGACCCTTTACCTGTGCTTAGTTCCCTATTTAAAATCCAGTCGCTGCAAATGCAGAGATCTGATGGATAACAGGACAATGATAGAGGGAGGAGTATAATGAGCTAATTACTGAAAAGGGAGCAGACTAAATCAGCAACTCCTAGTATCCACCCAAGGGGGATGATTAGTGCTGTTAGTTCCATTTAATTTCTACCACTGTGTAGTTTGGCCCTTAAGAAGGAAAAACATGAGGCACAACAATCATGCTTAGCTTACAGTGAAGTACCAAACTAAGTTGAATCACACACTAAGCAGTCTTGAAAGCCAGATGAAAACAAAGCAAAACACATGAATACAGAATTACTGTTTTCTAGAAAGAACAAGATTTTCTTGTTTACCAGCTGCCCTTTTTTACAAGTACTGGCAGACACCATTTTGGTTTTTTTTCTAGACCATGAAAAGAGCTAAGTGACTTCTATTCTATGGCAAATCTTTGGAAATTTTGCTTTTTAGTAAAAGTAAATAGTAAATAGTAAAAATTCTTTACTATTTAAATAGTCCCTTAATATGTTGTGATATCAAGCCATCATTTTAAGATACAAGAATGATTATTTATCCGTATGCCACAAGCTAGCACAAAAGCTGGATACTGTTTTGTTACTCCTCACTTCTCTAGAATCGATTGTTTTACTGTTAGGATTGTCATTTAGCATTTCTCTACAGCAAAGACCTGGGGAGAAATGTTACTATAAGTAAAAGTTACCCAGCTTTTTTTGTTAAGCCATGAACCCTGTCCATTGAATTCCCTATTTTAAAATAACACTGAGAGAGAATAACACTGCAAAGTTATTACGTTTTGAAATATTGCAATTAAAAGCCCTGTAGTGCAAAGTAAGGCAAAAATCAAATACAACTGTCATTTTGTGTTGCAGCTTTTAATAAATTTGTTTGCAAGCATACAGGAAGGCCATGTATGATGATTTCTTCACAGATGTTCTGAGACCTTATGGTAAGAGACAAGAAATCTCAAGAAGCAAGAGGAAAGCTGAAGAATTACAGCTTTGATCTGTAATCCTGATGCAAGTTGTGGACACTCTTGTGTTGTTTGGGGAAGACACCACTATTCACATTATTGCCAAAAGTACATTTCCAGCAACCACAAGGATAATCTCTCCTTATCCAGTGTAACATGAAGTTACATTCCCAGAAAGAAATAGTAACAAGAGAGGAGACACTTCAATATTTAAGGATATTTCAAGAGGAGAAAAATTTCATAGTAAGCTTCTAACCCTAAATTTATTTTTTCTCTCTTATGTAATCCTACCCTAGCCACTATTTCCATTTTTTTACCTCTTTTTGTGAAAAAGAAGGTCTTACCTCAGCCTACACTACAAGAATAGGTGATGTGTGTACAAACAAGAAGATTAACAGGTCCTGAAGACATGACATTCAGCTGTAAAAAGCAGGAGGTTTTTTAAGCCTGTAAGTGCACCCTTCACCTAATGTTATTCCTCCTCCTTCCTCAAAAACTCAGTGGGGAACACAAAGAGCATTAACATTACTCAGAAATAATAAATTTTTTTATGACAAGGTAATTTTTTATAACAAGAAGAAAGGATCATATGCACTCATCTGACATGAGTATTTCAGATATTCCACCACAAATTAGATACTTTTGAAATATCAACATGAATTTTTCTTCTATTTTTGAAGATCCTTAGGCAATATTCTCCTTATCAGAGTAAAATTTAGATACTTTCTTTCTACATGTTAGTTGTCATGATTTTTTTCTTTATGCAGACTCAACAGTACACAGATGATGCTCAGTGTCCAGTGTAACCAATCACAGGAAGTCCTGCACACAATTAATGAGGGGTTTTGAGTGGTTGGACTCTAATAACATTTCCAGGTCCTTTGTCATAATTAACTACATGTGTTACAGGCACATGGGTACAAAATGTGATTTGAGAACAGGCAGCTGCCATTAGGAATTAGTTGCTACTAGAGAGAGCTATATTTAGCCATGAGATAAACTGATGGTAACATTTGAAGCTGAATGATCTCATTCAGTGTGGACCCCTCTTTAGCAAGTAAATAATATAGTCCTGTCTGTCAGTCTCTATTTGCCCAAGTGAAGTATTTTGCAATAGTCCTATTTGTGCGAGTAGGAATCACTCTTATAGAGGATGCAGAACTGAGATCTAAAGCTGAAAATTAAGATTTTCACTTGCAAGTGATTTCAATTCTGGAAGCTCCTGACAACAGGAAGGAGCACAAAGACAAAGAACTGAGTTTCTTCTAAACATGTTTTTGTCCATGGTAGAGGGAAGCATGCTATTTTCATGCACTTACTCAGCATACTGGCATGGAAGCCAAATCACAAAAATTACTTATGACTCCCCTTTTTGAAGAACCCCAGAAATAATTTTGAAAAGACATGGAAAAGTACAGATTTGTGCCAAAGCCTGTTAGAGACTGAAAGAGACAAAATCAAAATGATTAGTATCACATGCAGCTCATTTACTTAAGTCGTATGCTGCAAAATCTTGGCTTGGGTTCAAGGGAAATGCCTGGCTTTTAGGAAATAAACTATTTAAGATTTCTAATGCAGAACACTACAAAGGACAATTGAATTACAGTCCAGATAATTAACAGTAAGAGGAATGGCAGCAAGCATTACACAATGTTCTCTTACAAATATAAACAAATGAGAAAATGGGTTGGTGAGCAGAACTTTCTACTGAGAAAACTAATTACACATCTTTTTCCTAAGCTATGGTTACAAAGCACTGATTCCTGCCCCCACAAATAACATGAGAAAACAAAGACATTCTTGCCAGTTTGTTCTAAAGTTCTTTTCTGATCTAATGTATAGTCCCTGGAGATCATTTGCTGCCTGGCCCATGTCCCATAGGGGTCTATGTAGTCCTTTTCTGAACATGAAAACAAAAATATTTGTAGAATATTTTGGGAAAAGAAGACAACTTTAAAAAGCATTATAAAAAGTGACCAATCAAAAATTCTAAAACTTTAAAAAATCATATAAATTCCTCAGCAAGTTGTTTACAAGGCACTGTGCTACCAATGATAAAGCAGCTTTTGCTTACGAAAAATCATGCCCAGAAATGTTTATAAAATATCAAATTTAAAGAAGTACAGCCTCTTTCTCCATAGAAAGGGTTAATCACAAACAACACAGGGTGGCATGGGCATTGGGATCAAGTGAACCCTCTGCAGATGGCACCAAGCTGAGAGGTGCTTTTGACACACCCAGAGGATGGGATGTCATCCAGAGGCACCTGGACAGGCTTGGAAGGACGGCACATGGGAATCTCATGAAGTTCAAAAAGGCCAAGTGCAAAGTCCTTCACACGGGCCAGAGCACTCCCAACAAACACAGGCTGGGCAGTGAATGGATTAAGAGAAGCCCTGAGCAGAAGGACTTGGGGATGCTGGTGGGTGAGAGGCTGGACATGACCCAGCCATGGGCACTCACAGCCCAGAGAGCCAAATATGCCCTGGGCTGCATCCAAAGAAGTGTGGCCAGCAAGTACCAGTTTGGGCCAGCAACATAAGAAGGATTCAGTTCTGTTGAAGCAAGTATAGATGAGAAAAAGTGATCAGGGGTCTTGAGCACCTGTTCATGAGGAAAGGCTGAGAGAGCTGGGGTTGTTCAGCCTGGAGAAGAGAAGGCTTTGGGGTCATCCTATTGCACCTTCCAGTACCTAAAGGGGAGTCTAGAAGAAGACTGGATAGGGAATGCTTACAAGGTCATGCAGTGATAAGACAAGCAGGAATGACTTTAAACAGAACAAGGGCAGATTTAGATTAGATATATGAAAGAAATTCTTTACTTTGATAAGAGTATGGTGAGGCACTGGAACAGCTTGCCCAGAAAAGCTATGGATACCCCAACCCTGAATGTGTTCGAAACAAAACCAAGCTGAATGGTGCTTTGAGCAACCTGGCATTGTTGAAGGTGCCCCTCTCCATGGCAGAGGTGTTGAAACTAGATGACCTTTAAGGTCTCTTCCCAAACACTCAACCCAAAACATACCATGATTCTATAAACACCTTCGGCAACTATAAGTGGTCTACAGAAGATTTTAAGCCTATCAGCCTGAAAAAGGTATTACAACCTAACTTCAAAAGAAATGGAAAATATAACCTCACACCAAAACAAATTAGTGGGTATTTGTAAAAATATAGCATCAGCACCATTTCCTGGACCAAAAAGTATAGATTTCCTAGAACATTCTGGATTCTGCTGCAAAGGTTTTCCAGTAAATACCCATGATTAAAATAAAATTCAAACCATCATTTGGTCTCCACAGAGATGTCAGATCAAATAATCAATACACCTTTATTTTTTCCCTAAAATGGATACATACACAGTGGGATTAGGATGTATTGTTTCACTAAAAATTTCTGCCTTGATGGCTATGCTTTTTATCAAAGCATTTCTGAAAAATTAACAAAGCTGGCATATCCACATCTTGAGTTCTAAACTTTCCTGACTGATAATTATTACCATCCATCCTAGCATTCCTTCTGGAAAGATCCTTTCTTTTCACCAGACAGTGAAATTCAGAATATGAACAGAGGCACCTGGTTCTAATAAACAAAAAACAAAATTCCCTAATATTATTAGCTATTGGCATCATCTCATCAATGGCATCCAGCTAAAGGAGGCTTCTACATGCATAACACTGATTCATTGGTTCATGTCTGTCTCCTTAATATCATTCGTGCAATTCACAATCTGCCCAAAGTGCTCCGGTGGTCATCAATTTATAGCACAGTGATTTTTACAAAAATTCTGAAAAGCCATAAATAAACTAAAATTAATCTCTCATACATTGGCTGTTCTTGCTGTCAAAGGCCTCCTTTCTTTTTTTTTTTTTCAGCTGATAAAGGTGTGATTCAGACATCAAAATTATAAGCATCTATTTTACTACATTTATGCCCACCTCTTTCTCTGTTTAATAAGACATATATTTCAAAGAGGAAATGTTTAGATTGAACTTTTGTTTTAAAGATGTATTTTAATACAGAAATAAAGCATCTTCTGAAGATAGATATTTCTGGCTACCATTCATAGAGCCATGGTAGATTACTAACTTCAGACAGATACCTACATTTTAGCTTATTAAGACCTTGAGTTTCTGATTCCACTTCTAAATTACCTCCCTTTGGCACACTTTCTAATCTTACACCTGTATCTCCATCTAATGATGTTTTTTTATTAACTTGGTTGTTTTCACTTTGGGGGAACACTGAGAACCAACTGTGTATCAACTGAAAATTTGTCTCTTTGTGTAAGAGTTACTTACAACTTCAGAACAGACTAAATAAGAAGCTGCTACTGTACACTTTTCTGAAGGCTTTTTTGTTTGACTTACTCAAAAGTGAACATCATCAGGTTCGAAAGTTCTGTCCATAAATTTAGAAATCTGAGTGGAAATCTCATCACAGGTCCAGGAAACAATTTCGTTTTGTGAGTGAAAATTTTTCTGATATAATATTTAGAAGTCAACTTTTATATAAGCTGGCTGCTGACTTAATCACAATAGTCACAACAGTAATGGCTAAGTTAGATTTACAGGTGATTTTGTTCTAGATGAAGTACAGACAATCACTTGAATTAAGACTTCCAAGGACTTTAAAAGCTGTTAAATTTATTTTGTTTCTCCCTAACCTACTCAAAGACCAACTAAAAAATCCCTTTCAGAAACAGAAAACAGAGGCTATTAATCTCCTAAATGCTAAAAGTCTGGCAGCCCTTGAGATACAATTTGCATTAGCTAGGGGATGAATCAGTGATCCAACATTAGTTCTCTCAGTCTTGGAAATGTTTGCCATAAAGGAAGATTTTTTTCTATGATTAAAAGCCATATGTGATCAAAAACTGTGAAACAGTCAACTATATTTAAAACCCTTGTACTGACAAAATTCGTAAGACATTCAGAAAAAAAAATCCTGTATTAATTAAGTTTGTAGTTATAGTCACTGACAAAAACAATTGAAAATACACTAATGGACATTTTATGTGGATAAAATTTGTAAAATAAAAGAAACTTCCAGCATTTAAAATTCCATTCTAAACAGGCCATGTTTATAACTACACTAAAGATATTCCAATATCACTGGATTTAACTGTATGCTTCCAAGAGAAATATCATAGTAGAAGGTGAGTGCTACTTTTGAAAACTCGAGTTATCACAAGAGACATACACCCATTTTGGTCTGTTGAAAGTTTTATTTGGGCAACTCATTAACTCAGTCTTTCTTCTACATGATCAGAAAAAAACATCTGTAAGGTAGTGAGTTCTCCTGGCATACAGAACCCCATTTTCTAAGATCTTATGTACACAAGGGGGAAAACACCCAAATATACTTCTGCATTCAGCAATTTACCTGTGTTGGTCTGTAAATTAGGGCAAACCACTGGGTACTCTGCATGTACTAACTGTATTAAATGTAAGTAAATCAGGTAAAAAAACCAAAGGTCAAATAAAAAATTCCCCAAACTTGAAATGCAAGGATGGTCATGCTGTACCCCTGTGTGACTGCTTCATGTTTGAGACCTTTGGTGTGGTACCATACAGTGTGATGGCAACACTGCTTTGCCCAGTGATTGAACTGAGACAAAATTGTGTAAGATGAATGCATGTTCATTACTGTCAACAGAGACAGCCCCTAGCATCTTGCCAAAATATATTCAAAATACAACAGTCTCCTGATCCACACTCAACTCAGTCTCACCTGAATATCTCCTACTCTATACACCTAAGAAGGTGTATATATTAAGTTATTATTTTATACACAGAGAAGGAAATTTGTGCAATGTTATTTCACTTCCTAACTGGGAACACAAACTGAAAAACATCACAGGACTAGGTCCCAAGGGCTGTGTAGCGGTTAGAGTGAACTCCACAGTTTATACAAAGTAGTATAGGATAGAGTAGAGCTCCTATGTTTGCCCAGGGAAAATAGGGCTTTCCGAGTCAAGGTTACTCATCTTNCAAGATGCCCCACAAGAGTTTTTATTTCTAGTCAAATATACTAGGCTAATGTATTAGTGTAGTTGTGTACTAGCTGGGCTAATCATGTAAACTACTTCTTTTCCTTCATTTTCCTTCCTTACTTACATGTGCAAGAATTTATTTTATATCTGCGTTCCTTCCACCAACCCCGTCTGATTATCCTAGAGGGCACCACTGGCTCAAACAGGAATGGCTAAGAACCACTGCATTGGAGCCAATAATTTCTAATGGAATTCAGATAGAAATAGTGATATCTGACACTTCAAAAGAAGAAAAAAAAATTATAGTTTAGCNTTTAGAAAAAGCTATTATGAAATCTATAAAACCCCCAAAAAAAAAAAAAAAAAAAAAAAAAAACAACCCTAGCTCTTAGTAATATTTAAAAATGGGAATCAAAGCACAAGTATTAGCAGAAGATTTCCTGGAATCCATCCAGTTCCTGATTCTGCATCCTGCGCCACAGTGAACCAAGAAGACCACAGTCCTGCCCTGCCTTACCTTCAACCTCTTCTGTGATCACTTGTGAACTACTA
>WBNO01030213.1:1864-49826 GCA_013400575.1 Peucedramus taeniatus
ACTTTTCTTCTGCACCAATAATCTTAAATAGTTCCACCAGTGTTACCTAACAATGCATTATTTCATGTTTATTGTTTATGCTGGTTGGATTTTTTTTTCTCAAAACATTGGCTGTGTGATGCATGATTTTTATGACCTAAACATTTATATGATTAAGCTAAAGAATACAAGACACCTTACCATATTGAAATACACTTAAAAATTACTATTAAACTAATCAAATTGATCTTTAGGTATAAAGTGAAAGCTTCTCTGTTTATAGAGAAGTTATGATCGATATTCTACAAGTGATCAATATTTTAAAACTGAGTATGTAGAGTTTTTCTATGTTATTTTGACCTAAAGACAGGGGTTAGGACACAGGAGACTGTATCTTTGTCTTTGAACTGGTCATTGCATCCTTATATGTCTAGATATAATGTATGTATTTCTCATCAAGACATAGGAAAATTATGAATTAATGTGTGTGAGTAGAAGTATTCATACACATTAATCCATATCATCCATAGATGATGTCATTCAGAAGTAAAGGGTTCTAATAAGCTTTCAGCCATTACTATTTGTATGAGAATGTAAACTTGGAGATTTCCTAGTCTCTAAGTTTCTAATGCATTTTACATGTACCTATTTACTTAATTTTCCTGTATTTTTCTGAATGCCGTATCTGTATCCCCCAAAACGCTCTTTCATCAGCCTAAAAAAGCTAGTTAAAAGTAAGTAAAATGAATTAAAGACAAAGAGCAGAATAAATGTTTCTAGGGTTTCTCACCAAAATGCTGTTTTTCATTGTTTTTTTGAAAAAAACAAGATAAGTTTTACATTTTTGGAAATCAGTGTTTGGTTTTTTTTTCTTGTCAGGATTAGCAAACACATACAAAAAGGTTGTATCACATGAAAATAACTATGCACAGATTTTGAAAGGACAGAAATTTTTAAGCAGCTCGGTTTACCCACCATTCCTTAACCTTCAGTGGCACTAAGAGCAAGTAGAAGACAATTTAAAGCTATAAGACAGAATAACTGATTTTCCCATCCTAGTATAATATCTGATGAATGCATTGACTGATTGTGCTGACAGTTGCAGAGTATGTTTTACTGGAATTAATTGAAGTTAATGATGAAGAGCTGAGAGCTCAAGTATAGGGAAAATAGTTTCTTTCACTCTGCTTGACAAGAGGAATGTGTTACTAATTATTTTATTTTTCAGGAGTAAAAACTAAAATTTAAGGAATGTGTTAAAATAAATGTTTAGTTATTTAATCTAAAAATCAGTCTAGTTTATTTAGTCTTCTTGAGGCAATGAGAAGACCCCTGTGGCCTTGACCTGTAAAGCATTTAAAGTAATTAATCTATGGCTAAGTGGGAGTCTTTACATGCTTTAGTATTCATCATTTGTTCACACTGTTAGACAGTTTATAGCAAAGCTGCACACAATATTGACATTTCAGTACTTCAGTAGCTTGTAACTCTAAATAAAAGATTTCTGAATTGCTTAAACTTTTTTTTTTTTTGGCAATTGCAGAAGATGTAGACATTTTGTTGCAAATTTTGTGAAGGTAATTGGTGAAGTTTTTTGTCTTTGTGTCATGTGAAGGATTTTCAAGTGTTGCATCTGTTAACGAGTATTTCATTTATCTCTTAATAACTGAGGAAGTAAATTTTGGGTTCAGAATTGCACAGAATGGGAAAACCTTTAGTAATACAGCTTCTTTACTGGATTATTCAATTGGAATGAGTGTCTGCATTCATGAATAGCCCTTTATGGGATCAGATTTATGGGATCAGATAAATAATATACATTTCAGAATATCAGGCCAAATGAGCAACTTAAAGACAAAACATTAAAGTGCTAATTTTCATCTGGAGAATTTGTTTCACTGTGCTGTAAATGTGCTAATTACTCTCTATACTTTGTACTCATAACATCATAACTGTGTCTGGCTAAAAAACGGGGTGCTGTGAAAGGGTAATGTAAGGTAGATCAGAAAATATCTCCTATAAATTACTTACTGCTGATTGTAAATATAATTAGAGGTATTTTAATTAAAAAAAAAAAAACAAAACTGGCTGAATCTTGCAAAATGTTTGAATGTTAAAAGTGCCCTGTCTTGCCCACTCAGCTCAGCATGTAGAACATGAGCACATGAACTGACAAGAGTGATTATGTTAATTGTAATCAGTCTAATGCTTTTCATTAAAACCTAATTACCATTTAGTTGTGCATAAAAGGACAAAAAAAAAGAAGTTCAGTGTGCAAAACTGACCTTTACTCTGGGGGTTAAATACATTTAAGCTATGTATTACAAGTCAGGGATGTCCACCAACTCTTTCAGGCAAAAGAGTATAGGCCGATTTGGTTTTTGGCTTCTTTATTACCAATAAAGTTACTGGCAGCAAAAACTTCTTTCATAAGCTGATCATGAAAAAGTGCTATCTAACCTAGCTTAATTCTGCCCTACTTATCTAAGGCAAATGGGATAAATTTCCATTAGATATTGCATTTTATTTCTGATCAGCTACAAATCTAGATACACTAATAGTAATTTTCAAACTTTTCAATATTTAAAGGCAGATGAAATTAATCCTATCTGTCTTTTCAGAGGTGTCTAGATTCCTTTGGGATGCCATAAAGTATCCTGGCTAGTCTCCATCTGCCACTGCAGAAAGGTTACACAACCATCCATAAGTCCTCTCTCCTATCTTCCAGTCCTGTGCTGATATCTTGGATATGATAAGGCATCTGAAATGAGACTACTCACCTATGTTGAAGCAGATCAGTCTTGCCCTGAATGTTTACTCTCCATCTAGTCTAGACTTCTGAAAGCATTTGGATCCCATGCTAAGGGGTCTATTGCTTTTATTGACCTGAAATTTTTTTTTTTGAGAATTTTTATTTCTAACTGTACAATTTTTTTACTTGATATTTAGCAAAAACAATAGAAGTGACAGATGATAGGATCAACACCGGCAGTTATTAGTTCTACCCTTACAGTCTATCCTTTTTTTTCTTCAGCTAAATTCTCAGCTGTTGTAACTTAAGAGAACTGTATCTTTTTCTTCAACTAAATTATTAATTTTTAGTTCTTTAGGTGATTTTATGGAGTTTGGTCCTCAAGGCAAATAATACATCAAAGGATTTTATTCACACCCTTCTTAAAATTAAAAAAAAAAAAAAGGAGATATTTGGCTTTTCTAGAGTCAGACCTATCTATGTAAATTTTCTATGCCTATCTCTGGTTCTGCAGTATTGTAAATTTCTCTTAGTTTTAGTATTTGTAAGCATACACTTTAATTAAAAAATGTGCCTGTCTCTGCTTTCATAGAAGCAAAGATGGATGTATTGGTTTTTGTTAGTATAAAACAACTGTCAAGATGTTAATTAAGCAGCAGAACACTTTTTCTAAATTTGTTGTAATATTTCTGCTTATTAGAAGAGCTTTGGACACTCATATTATTAAAAGTAAAGATACAATACCAAGGCATTGGTATAGTTGGTTTAATCCACTTTTGATTTTTCTGTTGTTTTCTTACTTTCTATATATTTTAAAATTTTACTCTTGAAGTATATGCAGAGATAAGCAATGATGACTAAAGATGCCTAAGTCTTTAACTTAAAAACACAAGTCACCAATTATGATAATACAAGTAAGCAACTTACTCTAATTGTAATTGCAACAATTATTTGGAAATTATTCTGTCAGATGCTGACACATCTGTTGACAATTTACTTCCTCTGGCAAAAACTTAGCTATCAGCTATTTGGTTGTTCCTAATGGCGCTGGGCTTAATATGACAAATCTGCTTAAGCAATGATTTCTGCTTTTGTCTAGCTTTGCAATTCCGTTTGATCATTTGTTTGGTAGCAGTAACTTTTACAGTAACTGTGTCACCTATCTTGAACTGAGTACTGTTGTCTTGAAAATTATTCCTTTACTGTTCAAATATCTTTTAATCACTTGCCTAATGGCCTAAGTTGCCACACTTAAGTAGTATAAGTATTTCCATGACAGAACCTTCATTGCTAGAATTCATCATGCAATTGTTCCAGACTGATTCACAATTAAATTTTTGGGGAAAGGGGGCTAGCCCAAAAATATATTTTTAAAGAAATTTACAATGAATAATGCAGAATCACATATCTGCCTAACTAAATAAGTTTTGAGTGCAATAAAAATACAATCCATTAAGACATCCTTTGTTAAAACAAAAATAAAAGGACACAACACACAAGAATTCTACCCTTTTCAAGTCTGTAACCTAATAGTTTCATAGTTCAGTGTTTTTTGCTGTCTGATAAATGTTGCATTTCATGTTCACAATAACATGATAATGAAACTGTCATTGCGCTCCTATCCATCATCTAATCCATGCATGGCCATCCTCAGCCTCACAGAGTGTAGCAGTTCTTCATTTGTTTCCTGTAGAACTAAGCAAAAATGAATCTTGTAGGTTACCTTGGTGGTTATCACTAAACTTATGAGCTTTTGTACTCCAGACTTTAATAAAGAGGCAGCATTGGCATTTGGGTTTCTTTTTTCTTTACATTCTTTGACAATACATGGCACTTAAAAATGTTGTTGATGCTAATTTTCACAGTACTTAGTCTGTACATTTACACATTATGTGAGTTACTTTCTGGAGAACAAACATTACCCTTTGTTTCACAATGTTAGTCTGAAATCACTGCAAATCCATGAATGTCTCAGCTTTGATAAGCAAAATTCCTTTTCAAGCTTATTATTATGCAAACATAATACACTAAACAGGGGAAGCATGTGCAATTTAAAAGCCTGGAAAAGTCTATATTGTTTTTATAATCTCGAGGACTAGAAATAAAGTCGTGTCTGTAGCAAAACACTACAGCAAATGGTTTACATGATTGTTACCACAGACATAGTGAAAATTATAGGGATGAAGGTGATGTTTTTATTTCCTTGAGGTACAAGAGAATACCAACTAAAAATTATGTAAAAAATAAAAAAGAGTAAAAGATAAATTAGCCAAAAATCTAACATTTTGCTCACAGGTCTACAGACCTGCAAATACAGTGTCATATTGCAAAAGCAGTCTCCTATTGATTTTCAGTTCAATTTTCAATCAACTTTGAAATATAATTTGAGGACCAAATGCAAAATAAAATCTAAAATGGGATTGTGAAATATTCTTAAATTAGAATCAGGGAGGCTTAACACAGTGGCTGTCTACATATAGAGGTCTGAAAACTCTTTGGCAATCTATGTTTTTTCCATCTGTCAATTCTTTGGAACCTGAGTTCCATCTTTAATGCACACAGAAGCTTGTTCTTCTCTGAGCAGATGAGACAGTAAGAGATGGGAAATCTGTACAGAGAATTACTCTATAATCCACTGAGTATCATCTAGGCTTAAGGCTTAGAGCACATATGCAAGAGCTGAGAAGCAGCAATTACTTTTTTTCCAGCTTAGTGACATTCACATCCCGTCTCCTGGCTATAGTGTTTTAGGAACCTAATTTTTCTCAGTCATATTTTAAAAGTCTAACTATGTAATTTAGTTTGATTTTTCATCCTTGAGCCTAAAAAGTAGTTATTGCTTTTCTTGCTTTACAGTGTGTATGTTAAATGTTATAAAAGAAGAGCAGTGACAGAAAGCTGGTGATTTTTAATTTCTGGATTACTTATAAATGCATATGACCTCTATACCCTTCAGATATTTGCAAAATACCAAATGAAGAAATATCAGACTTGTAATTTTCATGCAGTTACAGAATCTCTTGGGATTCTTGAAAAGTAAAACAACTTGGAAAGGAGGCAAGTTAAAAAATTGACAGTCTGTCTAAATGTTCACTTTACTAGATGACACCTTAGTGCTTAAATGTTTGGTGCTCTATTTAATTAGGATCAAATGTATTTGGCACAATAAAATGGTTGTTGGTTTCAAATGCATAAAATAACTTCTGAGGCTGAGAGACCAAAAGTGTAAAGAATATTTTGGTGTTTAAAAAATATCTGCGATAATTTTTAGAGTTTAGAACTTTGTATATGAGAAATGGAGATTAACAGTGGAATTAATATTAGAAGGCATCGGTCCTTTCTAATAGATGGATACTTGACACAGTTAAAATGAGGCAAGTGTTGTTTGCTGAGATAATATATAGCATAACCTTTTAAGAAGAAAATTAATCTATTCAGAGATATGTTAAAAAAATTACAGCAATTAATGACAGAGATTGGCTCATGCTTATTTATTTGGAAGAATTGCAAGTCTTTAATAGATATGCACTAGAGCAATCCATTGTTCAGAGCTGCTGTTGTCTGTCAAATCAGGAAAAACTTCTCTGAGGTCATGACCATGCTTTCATTCCCTTGTGACCAAACATACTTTCAGTAAACGGCACTACTATGGGGTGTCACGTAAGTTGTCAGAATGATGCCTGGGGAATCGTTACACAGTACTCATTAGTAGTGACAGATATTACTTTAATTCCAAGGGGAAAAACGTCTACCCCAGTTAAAAACCTACCATGTCTTTTACTTCATTTACATATAGGAACAATCCAAAGTATGACATCTTTTGTTTTGAAATGGAAACAAATACAAAAAAACTATGAATAATAAAATGTCAAACAAAGTTTCTGTTTCTAAGTGTTTCTAAATGCTAATTATAATAATCAATGAATTCTCCCATAAAGATGTTTTGCAATTTCTGTGATTTATCTGTGACCACCCATTCACTAGAACATGCATAAAACCAGTCTGAGAGTTGTTGGTTGTTTCCTATTTTACTCTTTTCTTTTTTTCAGCCTTTCTCTCTTCTGAAAATTTACAACACAGGGAGAAAAAAAAATCTAAAATGTTTTCCAGTTGTACAACCTGGTAATTGTTTCAAGTTTGCAAATGTTTAGCTACTCTTGCTGTTTCTTATAGTGGTGTACTCTTTTTGTGTGGATAGAAGGAGTAGATTCAGCTGTTAATTCAAAAAATTAATTATTATGGACAGGAAGGCTTCATACTGGTGGCAAACACCAGCACAATTCATGGTAACTGTGACATAACTGGATTTATGACTTCTTATTTTGGTTTTTGTTCACAGTTGTAGTCAGTTCTTTGAAAAGGATGTTTGGGTAAGGACTGGTATGAAACAGAGTGCAATTCAGTAGTGAAATTAGTCTCAAGAGATGGACCTTTTATTTGGAGGACTGCAAAGCTTATTGCAACTCAGGATGTCAATACCTGAAGCTGGTAGAAGTGAACCTGAAGCCAGAAGAGACCAGGCACCTTCCAGAAATCTGTATTAGATGTAGATCTGTGTATCCACTCTCTGAGTGATTATTTGCATTAAGTCATACTGGTTTCTCTGCTTAGTTTAACATTGCTCTTTAAAAAATTTATTATTTTAGAAAGCAAAATCCATATCCAGCTACTGAAGACTCATCATAAGTGAGATATTTTGCTAAGATTCAGTTTAAATGATCTCTAAGAAAGTTGTTTCTTGCCCCTGAAATGAAAACTTCAGGATTGCATAACTGCTGTTTGATTTATCCAGATGGGTAAAGAGCATTTGCATGCTGCAGGGTAGTAGGACTATAAAACAATATTATTTACAGCATGATACTTACCCTATTGTGCAAAAGACATCAAATTTGTTTTTATAACCAGAATATTAAAGGGAGAAAAGGAGCTATTAGTTCTTTTGATGTGTTAACTGGACAAAATCAGTCCATATTTTATACTAAAGATATTGGCAGGAAGTCAACATAATCATGATATATCTCAGTGGGCAGATTTTTGTAAAAGTTAATAAACAAAATGTCTTCCTGCATTACCTGAAAGTAAATACTGCCTCTGATTGGAATGCTAATGTGAATATGATGTGCATTTAATTATGCAGGGTAAGTATCTATACCTTACATCTTTTATTTAATCATTCCCTTGCAGCTTCCATTGCATCCACTTGTAATGATCCTGGGACACCACAGAATGGCACAAGATATGGAGACAGCAGGGAACCTGGAGACACCACCACCTTCCAGTGTGACCCAGGCTATCAGCTGCAAGGGCAGGCTAAAATTACGTGTGTGCAACTGAACAACCGGTTCTTTTGGCAACCTGATCCCCCTACATGCATAGGTATTTATTAAGATGAGATGTTAGTCTCTATTTAGGACTAATACAGACCGGATTTCTTGTTCAATTGTTGGGCATATGGTGCTCATGCTGGAGTGATGATCTCTGCAGAACTCAGTTATTTTGTACTTACAGACAATGTCAGTCTTGTTCCCTTGATTAACAGTATTTTTGGGTATGATTTTCTTACTTTATTCTTAAAACCTCATAAAAGTTTAAAAATTACAAAGTCTAATAGAAATAAGTAAGCAGAAATGTTGATTTGGGTAAAAAAAATAATGTTGAAATGGTTTCATTAAAATGCTCTTCTATGTAGTAGTTTTGTTACATAAACTGTGATCCATTATTTATTCTGAAAATATTTTTATGTATATTATATATATATATTTCTGAGTTATTTTACAGATTAAATGCTCATCCTGTGCAATACCTTGGAAGATGGATACTTACTGGAAAAAGTAGATGTAGAGGAGGGGATCCAAGCGACAAGGCTGTTGAAAGAAATTAGATATATTTCCACAGCACCAGGAGAGGGTGGATCCATAGTGCTAGATTGTGTAAAGGTTTCCCTGAGGTTCTTGTCAGTAGACAATAATTACAGGCTTAGAAGTTTTGCTGAATTGTATTTTTAAGATCATTAATATAGGCTTTCTAGGAGTAATCAACATCTGCAAATTTATTTGCTAGGCATAGTAATTTTTTAAATCCTTGTTATTTTGGTGCCTACCGATTTATAATTAAATGAAGACTTATTTTAGCAATCCTAAATTCCAGATACAATATCACTGGAATAAACATAATGCTTTTTCTTTCTACAAGGCATTTTGGACAGGTACTTTCCAAAATAGAACATCCTTAATCAACTGCAGTCCCTCTGTTTCTCTGAAGTAAAAATACTGTGAAGGATTCAAGGTAATGGAGGATAGTTTCTCTGACTCCATATCATGTAACAGAGAAGCCCATAATCTGAGTACTGTCTTCTGGATACCTTATCTGCAGTGTAGAAAGCAGTATGAAAATGCTTACTAAAAATATTTGGATCATTGGGATATTTACAAAGTAAATATCTAAAGAAAATAAAATAATATATATGATATCTAAATCTAGAAGATTCATATTTTTACTTTAGATACCAATAATCACTCCATATTTCTTTATAATCTAGTATAAAACCCCAATAAAAAAAAACCTAAAGGAAAGAAGGAAGTAAGACAGAAAGAGAGAGTCCCTTTGAGAGAAAGAGAGAATCCCTTTGGGCAAAAAAATATATACGTAATTACTGTTATTCTTCCATATACGCAAGGTGGCTGAAGAAAAAAGCAGATTAAAGTAAACTTTAGTGTAGACATGAAAATAGCAGAAAACTTGAGTTCTGTAAAGCCATTATATGTCATTTTAAAATTTTCATAAAGTTCTTACTCTAGTATGCTGACTTATAAATGGAATGGCCTGAGAAGAAATCTCTTTAAAATGTTTAGTGTAATTCCAAATCCTTAGCACCAACTGTTTTGCACTATAAATGTGTTTCTCTTAGTTTAATTGACTTGGTAATGTAGATACAGCCTGTCTTGACTACTTTATTTTTTTGTTAGAAGTACTTTTGTTAGACTTTGTAGATATGATTATCATCTATGAGAATAGGATTCCTTATCTGTTTAAAAGTTCAATTCATGGTAACGAAATGAATGTATTTGATTTTTGATTTGGGTAATATCTTTACTAAGTAAATCAAACTGGTTTCTGCAGCATATATGGTCAATAGAAACTGCAACCTGAATCCTACTATTGAGCTTTCCCAGTTAATTCTACATTTCCCAATAATATTGGTAAACGTAGAAGTCATTTTCCTCCTACTTAAAAGCTAATATGTGCTTGTGAATTTAACATGTGACCATATTCCTATTTCTTTATACATTGTGACAGCTGCATGTGGAGGAAACCTGACAGGCCCAGCAGGAGTTATTTTATCGCCTAACTATCCACAGCCGTATCCTCCTGGGAAAGAATGTGACTGGAGAATAAAAGTAAACCCTGACTTTGTCATTGCCTTGATATTCAAAAGGTACCATTTCTCAATTAATACCTTTGTTTTAAAGGGTTTTAACTGTCAAATCCAAAAATGGCAATATTTGTAATTTCTTAAAGCTTCTAATTAAATTCTCTGTCTGCGTTCTGGAGCATATATCTAATATGTGCTATATCACTGATTCCAAGTAATGTAAAAGAAAAATATATAGCTGTATGGGACATTTGCTATCCAATATATTCCTGAAGAGCAAAACTTTCTGTGACATATCAAATAAAAATCCCTTAAAGACCATATCAGTGTGTAGAAGTGCTTGATTTATGCTATTGTAACTGAGTCGAGACTTGAAGTGTAGTGGAAATTCTATCTGTAAGCCAGTTCTTTCAGGTTTTTTAGAAATACAACCTAAATATACTTTGCTTAAAGTGGATAGATCAGAAAAAAATATTGTTCTACTTAGTCAAGAGATGAAATACACTGAGATAATATTGTGTCATAATTTAAATTATTTCGTCTGTGTTCCATAATCAACCTATATGTGTTGCATAGATTTTTATGAGTTGAAGTTCAGGGATATAGTCATATTCATGCATTCTGTTTGTCATTTCTAATTGAATCAGTCCTATATAATCATCTTACTTGCTCTATCTATGGATGCAAATGCACTTTTTTTCATTTTTTGATACCGTGTTTCAAGTGTGGTTTTAAAGCTAAGAATGGAAACATTGCTGTTGACTTTAGTAGAATGTTGATCAGTTGTGATTCTTTTAGGAAGAGATGGTGGCGTGTTGAGAATTTTTCTGTATAATACATGTACCCTTTCTGTGGAAAAAAAAAGCAACATAACGTCAAAACAACAACAACAACCAAAGAACACCAAAATAAAATCCAGTTTCTTTAATAATGAACTGCAGTTTATTTTCTAAAAATTATTGATAGACACAAAATTAAAGAACGGAATCCTAAGGTACTTGAAATTGCATAATAAAAAATACAGTAATCCTGTTATTGTGGGATTTGATCAAATAGCATTAATGGATGAGAATAGTTCTCCACTAATTACACTCTTGAAGATGTCACATAATAGGTGTGGTAAGCAGCATACTTCTGTAGATTGCCTAAATAATCGACTCAAATGCTCCATTTCAAATAAGATTAAAGAAACTTACAGTTACTCAGCATTCAGATTTGTTTGTGAGTATTATTGCAGGGAGTACAATATGAGAAATATAATGGAATTTTCTGTTTATGCTATACTTCCAATAACTTTTCTAAATGGTTGCAGTCCAGTAATGCACATACTTTTCTGTAGCTGAAGTTAGACAGGCCTGGAGTTCCCTGGCTCTTCTCTCACATCCTTCTCATAAGTTTCAGTAACACTGGCCACCTTCCAGAGAGCAGGGACCTCTCCTGAACTCACTTCAAATTCCTCTGAAAGATATTCCATTCATATTATCTTCATAATTTCTTTGTAAAAGATATAAATGCCATCAAATATAGCATAAAATAGATGGTTTAGTGAGAATCAATATTAATTCACATTATTTTACTGTGTCTCATATCATCTGGATAAGAACAAAGACAAGTTCCAAGACAATGATCTATCCAGGTGAAAGCATCTCGTTTCTAAAATGATAAACGTTTGTAATGGGTGGATTTAGTATCATCCAGTTTAGCTGACTAAAAGCTGGACTTTTAATTCAAGCTACGTTTTTGGATCATTCCTTTGGTCCTCTGGTCAGAGGCAGCCTTTCTGAATCATGATTCCATGATCTTGAGAAAAGTGTTTAAGATAGGTGGGAGGATATCCATAATGGCTTTTGGAAAGCTTAATGTGTTCATATATGTGATGAAAAGAACTCCACAGTGATTTTTTTTTTTGTAATGTGAATCATGTTTAAAAAGACATTTATTTCTGTAGAAGAAATTGTATTAGGCAGAAAATTGGCAACTACAGTCTCAGTAATGTTTAACTCATTAAAAAACCCGACGACTTAATTATTTTTTCCCTTTATTTTCAGTTTCAATATGGAACCCAGTTATGATTTTCTACATATTTATGAAGGAGAAGATTCCAACAGTCCTCTAATTGGCAGTTTTCAAGGCTCACAGGCTCCTGAAAGAATAGAGAGCAGTGGTAACAGTCTGTTTCTGGCTTTTCGCAGTGATGCTTCTGTTGGAATGTCAGGATTTGCCATTGACTATAAAGGTACTGTTCTCATCATAGCCTAAATAAAAGGGAAAAAATGTTACTTAGTAATTATTGAGACCCAAATCTGTTTCCTTCTGGATGTACACATAACTGAATTGCCAAATACCTTTACACATCAATGAATATTTTAAAAATTATTTCCTGTTAATATGTAAAGGAACACAGAAATCCTATTTCATGGAATTTCTTTCACATCACTTATGCACATTTTCATCTTCCAGAAAAAAAAAATAGGTATAAGATGCACATCAAAAGAAACATTTGGAAAAAAATTTGACAGTAGTGAAGTTGTGAAATTTTCTTACCCAAGAAGACCACCTGACTACTTCTTCCTTCTTGTCAATACATACCAATATGTTTTCCTTTCCATGTTATTTTGAATCTACAGATGCATTCTTGAATTAATACTACTGGATAGTTTTTTGTTTGGGTTTTTTTTTTTTTTTTTTTGCTTTGGTTTTTTTTTTTTTTTTTGTAGAAAGGGCCTCTTACTAGGTAGAGACTAGGTTATGCTAACTGTTTATTAAAGCCAGACAATCATTGAAGATGCTGGTTTCTTTTCCAGTCACAGATGTTGTCTGTGGATTGATTATAATCTTTGCTGAGTTTTATCAAGCTGTTTTTCAGCAGCAGAGGTGCTGCCTCAGCTTCTTATTCTTGTCAATTGAAGCAAACCACATTAATATACATGTTAAAAATGAAGAATGAAAAGATCTAAGAAATACAGAAAAAATATACCTATAAAAGAAAGGAATGAAAAAGAACTATAAAATCATTTTTATATTTATCTGTCATCCAGCATCATGCATTATTCTTCATGTGTGCAAAGTTCTTCTTCCCAAAATAATTATCATATTGCCATAGATGAAATCTTAGACTGTTTGTCCCCATCTAAACAAAATATAAAAAAAATGGGAAAACAATTTCTTCCAGGAAGCCTGCAAGGCCTGCAAGGAAAGAAAATGAGATGTTGAGCAGAAGGAGATAAAGAGATAAAGATGGCAATTGAAAATGTGCATATACATTTTCAATGTGTGTCTATGTTTTGTTCTCAGCATAGTGTGATAGGAGTTTCTCTATGCAACTGAGTGTTAAATGAAATTATAATGAGATAAAAAACAAAGCTACAAGAACAGAATACTATATTTAAAAACGTTATTGTACTCAATGGACAGTATATTTTTGCCTAATCATTTAATGTTTTTCTGATGTATATTATTCAGTACTTTGTATAAAATTATAGAACATTTCTGATTTGAAAGAGACTTAAAGATCATCTAGTTCTAAGCCCCCTGCCATGGTAGGGACACCTTCCTCTAGACTGGGTTGCTCAAAGCCCCATCCTACCTGACCTTGAACACTTCCAGGGAGGTGACATCCAAAACTTCTCTGTGCAGCCTGTTCCAGTGCCTCACCACCCTCATGGTAAAATATTACTTCCTTATTTTTAATCTAAACCTACCCTCTTTCAGTTTAAAGCTATTCTCCCTTGTCCTACATGCCCTTGTTTTTGACTGCTTCAGCCTTTTCCATGTCCTGGGTAACCAGGTCTCCCATTTCTTTCTGGAGAGGACTCGCATTTTCCCTAGTCTTCCTTTTGTCCCAATTATATGTATAGAAGTGGTGAATTCTAGAACTGGTCATTTTTTCTTCTAAATACTAAATACGGAACTGTATTGGAGTCATTCAGCTTCAGCTTCAATATAATTTCCTCTTCCAGATAATCAGTCTTAAGCAAATGTCCATGGTACATGATTCAACAAGAATAATATATTAATAAGTTGTTGAATGATTTAAACTGACTGAAAAAACCCCACTGGTAATGGTTTGTTTTGCCTTTTTTTTTCTTTTAATTGAAAGTTTATATAGATTTACTGTAATTCATTTTAACAGAAAAGCCACGGGAAGCTTGTTTTGATCCGGGAAACATCATGAATGGTTCAAGAATTGGAACAGACTTTAAGCTTGGTTCAACTATTACTTACCAATGTGATTCTGGATATAAGATTATTGAACCTTCAACTATAACATGTGTGATTGGTGCAGATGGAAAGCCAGCTTGGAACAGAGCGTTACCATCTTGTAATGGTATGTACTGTTTTCTTACCATTTCCCTTGTCTGCCCAGTGAATTCAATTTCTCAGTCCCTGAGGCTATTTCCACTAGTTCTACACATACATCTTGTATTAAAAAAATGAGGCAAAAACATAAGAATTAAGATGAATATTTGACTATAGCTTAGTCAATAATATATTAAGTATTTAAAAATGTCTTTAAACTCCGGAATCAACACATATTCATATAATGATTACAATGCAATATGTAAGATTCTTTAGACACCCAGTATTATTTAGAATAGCTATCACAACCATCTCAATGCTGCATAAATTGTCACCTTGGAATAAGAATTATAGTTAATGAGGCAGAAAATAAGAGTGACATCTCAGAACTGTGGCTAACTAATTTATCCTCTATTCCTTGATTCAGTGTTTGGTATATATATATGTATATGAAACAATTTTAAAAAATGAAAAAGAAATTACATATATTAGTATAGCATATATTAATAAAGCATAATAAGTATAAATAAAGTATGCTAAAGTATAATAAGTATATATATTATAGTATAAAAAGTATAAGTATAGCATATATTATAGCATATATTAATAAAGTCCATAAAGTACTGATTTATGTTGAAAAATAATCTCCTGCAAAATTTTAGATTTTTAATTACAGAAAAACACAATTTAGAAGGAAATGTTTTCATAACTCCAGAACTTTAGAGTTTATTTTAAATTAAGTATAAGTGATACAAATTCATTGCAATGAAATGTTGATGACTTGAAAATTTCATGTGGTAATCAGACTTTGTGGCATAGTTTCTGGTATCCTCAAAGCAAGAAGAGAAGGAAATAATGAAGATTTTAAATTCATGCCATGAACTAATTCCTTGTGATATTTGAGTTTGACCTCAGCCACGTAATCCTATTCTGTCTACTGCCAGATCAAACTTCTTATCTTCTATCATTACATTGGATTTTTGAATAATTCATATAAGCAGCTAAGAGAAGACATGGATTTGTAGTATTAATTGCTGTCTTTTTGTATAAGGAAGTAAAACTTATGCAGATATTTCAAGCATGATTTTAAAGGACTGTCAGGGAGCAGAATGAACAGGTCTGCACAAAAAGGGCTAAGAGCCAAGGATATCCCAAGCACAGGCTCACTCACTAGGCAGAGCTCCACAGCACATGAGCCAGGTCTGCAGAGCCAGGAGTTGGTAACAAGGTACTTTCCTAACCCCTCATCAGTGACCTTGTTGTCCACCTGGGCCATAGGTCCTCCTCTGAGTCAGTTTCCAGAATATTGTTAGGTTGTACTCTGCTATAGGCAAGATGTCCACAGCAGGGTAACACTGATTTACTTTGTTTCTTATAGTGGAATTATATCTTCCTTGCTTAAAAGCAAGGAATGTGACTATGCTATTTTTGATAACCTTATTTATCCATTTATTTATTTATGAAATAAATTCATGATTGGTATCTTGGGTAAGATAACTTCTTACAGCAATATTTATTCTGGTGAAAAGTATTGTTTTTAATGAAATCATTTCTCACAATAAAAAGGGCACTGAATTGCATGTAACTCATTTAATACAAGACTTATCTTTTAATGAAGATTTTGATAGGAAGCCAGGCTTTTCCAAAATGTAAGAAGAGTGAAAGCAATACTTTGTTTTCATAGAAAACATGTATAGAAAACTATTTACTCAATGTCCCGCACAAGGACATAATTGAACTTAAAACAGCCCCTCCATCTGTCCCTTAATATGCCACATTTACAGCCTATACATGGAGAAATGTGCCATGCATGCACTGTTCATTGTTTCTCTCATGATACAGACATAACTACTGTTCACACAAATCTTGACTTGTCTTGGGGATTTGAGCTCCATTATTCTTAAATATGTCTTCTAAATTCTTCTGCTCTAAAAAGTTTCTCTTACCTTTCTGTTGTATTTTTTTTTTACGTGCATATGAAACCAAAGATTTTTTATATGTATAATCTATGTGCACTTTTCATAATCATCTAGGAAGATTTGAAAATAAAGCAATTCAATCATGCTTTCACAAAGCAGAATTTTTGGCATTCTATGTAAGGTAGTGTCAGCATATCTGTGTGTTCCTCTGTGCCATTTTTAATGCAGCACCATATATTTTCCTGACCTGTTTTTAACATGGATAGATATAGACAGATATTCAAATGAAAACCCAACCTAAAGCCTATGTTTACAGTATCTTTAAGTTAAATAACTTATATTTCCAGTCCTATGGGAATACTTGTAGTCAAGTAAAACTTGCATGAATTCTAATTTTCAAGAAATCATAATAAAATTATCTCCTGAGAAAGAACCACTAGATATTTCAGAACAGGAAAATCAAACAAGAGCAAAACCAGTAAAGTGTCATTTTGTGATCTTCAGATTTTATTTTTCAGACGTAACTAATATAGACATCTCTAATTAATATAACCTGTTTCTCTGTATTTGTTTCCAGCACCATGTGGAGGGCAGTATACTGGATCAGAGGGAGTGGTTTTGTCACCAAATTATCCTCATAATTACACTGCTGGACATACTTGCCATTATTCAATAACTGTCCCTAAAGAGTTTGGTAAGAATTTATTCTATTGATTTATCAATCATTATCATTGTCCTACAGTTCAGATGTCCTTTATGTGTAGTAATGACCTTAGGTTTTTATTGTATTGCAAATTATTTATAAAAACTAAATATATTCCTGACATGGAAAATTATTCTAGGATTTTAACCTTTTACTTCTCCATAAAGTAATCAACTGACTTCAGATAAAACATCTATAAGACATCTATATTTGCTATCTAAGCATATCCTGAATACCTTCATTGTTTGCATTATTCATCATCATAGGATAATCATTCATTCATGCTTCCTGTAAAGTAAAATCAGGCATCAGAGAACAAGCTCTTATACTCCTCTTACATTCTAACTTTGTGTTTTTCTTGTTTTGACAAGGGCAAGATGAGTGGAATCACATTTGTTTGAGATAATCACATTTGTACAGTGGAGAGAAGGGAAGCAATTCTACATGAAAGTACCAGAAATGCTTCTGATAAATCACAAAACTGATTATTTCAATGTGTCAAAATACTAGGACAGAATCTCTAAAACTCAAGCAATTGTATGTTAGGTGTAGTTTCCTGCAAAGCAGTTTTTCTCCTAAGTCCAGAAAAATAGCATTAAGATTTATTTTGCTACTTATTTACCAATAGGCTTAATTCACAGCAACTTAATGCATTTGGTACTTTCTGTGTACAATGGAATCTATAAGGACTCAGCTGTAAACAAAATATAGATGGCTGGAGTGACAAAAATAATATTTTTTATTGCTTTGGTTTTACTTAATGTTTCTATTGCTATATGACATTTGAATTTGGTGAACTATTCGATATTTAGTGAGATATAATATTAAATTATTTATTTATACACTTTATGTAAAGATGAAGTGCAAATTAAGTGTATCAACATATCAAGGCTGGTAACACACTGGTATTTTTTAATATTTTATCAATTTTTATAGCTTTCTGATAGAACAAGTACTAATGCAAATTTAAAACTTTGACAAATCAGTACGTTTAAAAAAATTTTCCTCAGACTAAAGCCAGGTAAGCAACTAATCCTGTGTGATAATAGATGGTCTTTAATAGTTGTTATATTTGGCAATGTAAGTTTGGTACAAATCTTTCTGTTTAGATATTCCATTTTCCTATTCTCATAGGAATAGGAAAGCAATAAGACTTGCTAGACTGGAGATCACAGTTTTGGTGAAAGCATGATTTAATAAATTTGGTTTTAGTTAAAAATATGGAAATAATGAAAGCAAAAAAAATATTGTTGCATGTAAGTTTAATGTAGCTGTTTTATCATGTTAGACAATTGTATAAGTTGGAAAAGTTCATTCAGGAATTCATTAATAAATAAGACAAACAGAAATGCATTTTTAAATTCAATTTTGAAGACTAAGTTCTTCTTTTATCTCCTCTCTTTTTTATTTTTTTCCTCACTCTTTTTTTTTTTTATGTAGTTGTGTTTGGACAATTTGCCTATTTTCAGACAGCTTTGAATGATGTGGCAGAATTATTTGATGGAGAAAACTCTCAGGCTAGACTTCTTAGTTCTCTGTCTGGATCCCACTCAGGTAATTAATAAAGAAAAGAAGCTTGCTTATACAGCTCAATATGGGAAAAATGAACAGGAGAATGTTATGAATTTACTTTGGAAATAAAGTTATTTTAATAAGCTAAGGGAAGTGGAATACCCTTCTAAATCTTTGAATCAAGACATTATTCTAGAACATATGGTTAGGCATGAACTGATCACTGGGGTAGGTGTAGAAAAAGTTGAATGAAATTCTCAGATCTCTATGTAAGAGGTCAGATTGGATGTTATAATTGTCTTCTCTGCCCCTAAACCTTTTGAAATACACATCTACATATTCTGAATGGCTAATTTACACAAATTACTTGTATTTAGCAAATGCAATTATCTGTATGCAAACACGCACTTAGACTAAAAGCAGGCCAGCTGTTGCATTCAGGTAACTATAGCAAAATGTTGACCTTGTGAAATCATAATTAAGCTTATATGGATTTCAACATGGTCAGATTTCCAATGTGTGCATATATAATGACTGTGTTCATCTTCAGTGATATGCAAGTACATTTTGTATATTTCTGAAGCTATTAATGTGTTTTGTCAACCACTTCTAGTATTTAGGAGAGTTTATATGTGAGTTTAATAGTTTTTCAGTGCAGGGATATTCATGGCTTCTTGGTTTTTACTTTGAATAATTGGAGAAATATTTCATAGGAAAATAATACATCTATTTGATTTATAGTCAATATATTATTGCATATAAATAATATTATAGTAAATATGTTATTATGTGAAATATCTATTATATTTTATATATATTATTTAATATAATAATATATTTTTAGATGAAATTATATCATAAATATATTATTACATAAAAAACTCAGCTCCTAATTTTCCTCAGGTGAATCCAGCTCTTTGTATCATAATAAGAGTTCACAAAAAAATCTAAGATTTGTTTAATTACTGACAAGAGTTCAGCAACAAAACAAAATTAAATTTTTAAATTTGAGACAGCTCATCCCAACACCAAATTTTACTGCATCAAACTGTCATATAAATGTTGAAACTAATATCTGTTTTCACAGCAGACATTTAAAAATACTTAAAGGGTATTTAAACTCCTGATTTTTATTTATTACTTGTGACATATCGGATTTTCATTGGTTCAGGGTAGGATTCTCCTGTATGGAATCTCTAGTTGCAATAATATAAAATTAATCAAGGTAAAAGACTTATATACCTAGTTATATACGATATTTTTAATCATCATTCATTTCGGAAGAATTTCATAAAATATGGGTTTATACAGTCCAGGGAGAATAAAAACAGTACTCGTATGTAGTGGAATTGTTGTAGAACTGGTGCAATTTTGTCTATAGTGTTTCATTAATAAACTTTTATCATGACTCCCAACAAATATGCCAGGAAAGGAGATAAAGTATATTAAATATTTTTATTATCCTCAAATCAGAAATAAAGTTTGCAATGCCATAAGAAATTTAATAATGTAATATATTTCATGTGTGGTCATATATTTTATTGAAGCCACTACATAAAACAAGTCATGAATTTGCTCTCTCTCAGTTTAAGTCTTGAAATAGTAAACATTCCATGAAGATTTCTGTTGCAATTTTAAATACTTTTGTTTAATGTGTTTTGCAAGGCAAAATAAACCTCTCAGTCAAAGAAAAGTGTTAACTAAAAAGTCTTCTAATAATTTTGGCCCCAAGCAGCAGTAGGGTTCTCCCATCAAGTAGTTTATTGGAGCTGTAGCTCCAGCTGCTGCAGTAAGTTCCAGGAGTTTTCTCTTGTTGAATCATAAAGTCTTTTTGTTTTGACAATGGCAAATTTAATTTTGTACTATGTTATTTGTGTTTTCTTTAACTATAGAGGAAAACATGAAACTGTGTGTTGTAACAGCATATTTGATTATGTATTGAAGAGCTGTAACTGTTTCTGTTTTGTGTATTTATTTTCTGTTTCCATTTGTAGGAGAGACATTGCCTTTGGCTACATCTAATCAAATTCTTCTGCGATTCAGTGCTAAGAGTGGGGCATCAGCCAGGGGGTTTCACTTTGTTTACCAAGGTAAACATGTCTACTTTCGGTGGAAGGCACCAATTTCATGAACTGTATTTTTTTTTAATTCTGTATAAGCCTTAATGTATTGCTTTAAACGTGAATGTAGTCTTAACCTTTTTCCAGAGATCAGGGACTTCTGATGGCAGACAGGCTTTGTAACAGCAGTTGTCTGTGTTTATCCTGTCTGACCCCACAGACTTGAGCGTGTCCAGCCTTTCTCAGTAGTTGGCAATCTGTTGCTCCCTTACTGCTGAGTGAGCTCAAGGGGTTTAGGAGTGTGCTTAATTGTATTAGTCTTTCTCAGTATTCCCAGTTGATTTTTCAAGAGTTTTTGTTCAGGCTGCTAAGGATTCTGTCTTCTTGAAGAGCTCGGAGAGAAAATTGCTGCAGCAGAGACCATCAGGCCATTTCAGTATTGAAGCATGGGTTGCTGGTCTGTTTCTGACCCGGCTGAACTCGAGGAGACACTATGTGCATGTCTGCACACTGCAGCTGAAATGCAAGAATGTCAGGGCATGGCCAAGTCTGTTAGCATTCTGCTGGGCAGCTGAGGACACTTAGCTGATCCATGAGTCTTGAATGCAGTCTGGTGACACCGGGAGCACTGCTTACAGATTCATTGCCTGTATAGGCAACAAATGCAGTCCCAAAGGGACTGACTTCTAGGCAGCTCACCAGATGTGTTGCATACGTACCCAGTAAGCTTAACAAGACAGTCATTGCACACCTTTACTAAAACGAAGTGTAAAAGTAGTTTAGGATAGTTTTAAATAATATAATCAAGATTCCTATATTCCTCCTCCTTTTTTTTTTTTTTTTTTCTTTTAAGATTGGATCATGATCCTAGTTTGACACAACAAATAAACAGAAAGAACTGTCTCACCCCAAGAATATTTCCACAGTTGTAAAAAGCTTGTTAGGACTGATTTTTAAGCCTTCTGACTCCTGTGTTTATAGAAAGTTATCGCCATGACTGCACATTCTACTTTAGATATATATCAAGATACTGTTATCTGCCCTTATTACACATCAAAAGTATCTTACATACACTTGCATTAAAACCTATCATCCAAAATTAACCAAAAGAGGAGGACTATAAACTTCTGGAAATAGAAAAGAGCTTTCAGCATTTGAGTTCTTTTCCATTTGCATGTGAATTACATATTTCTGTCTTACTCTGTTAGTGTTAACACTCTGAAGTGTTACTTTTTGCTGCTTTTGTAGAATTCATAGTGATAATCCCCCATGATTCTATTAGCTGTATATAGACACACATAGAGTGCCATTGAACAGGAAGTCTCCGGGTAAGAACAATGCTATGCCTCATTTCAGACATTTATTCTTTCAGTAACTGTAAGAAACAGATTTTAACAAATGGGAGAACAAAATGAGTTAGGAAAAGTCACTTTATTTGTCTCAGAAAAATCATGAAGCTATTTAAATACCATGGGATTTTAATATATTTTAAAATATATCTTAAGAGTTTTACTAAATACAGTAAATGTATATATGCATACATGTATTAGTTAACGAGTTAGTGGTATTTAATAAGCTCTTTTTGAGATTTTTTTTCTCTTCTTATAAAGCATGTTATCATACTTCAATGACCACCTGCTTGCTAGCCTTTTAAATACTTCAGAAATGACATCCACCCTCACAGTGAACACAATAATCTGGTCTGAAAAGTCAATCATTTTATTTATTGCCCTCTGTTCCAGGTTGACCTTCTTCCCTGTTCACTTTTCCACTGGGCTGATTTCAATTTTGTTTCACAGTGGTATGAAACACTTACTGAAAAATGGAGGATAATTACTATAGAAAATGGAATGCTTCTCTGATGCAGCTTGAGAAGTCTAGGTTGACAACACTATAGGCAAAAGCTAAAAGGAAGGCTCGAGGGAGAAAAAGTTATTGCTTGCTTTATTTCACATTCTGGTTTGAACAACCGACAGATAGGGGCTTTAGTTCTGATTCAGTTTTAATGGCTTTTGTGATGCCACTTTCTCAAAAACTTCTTTTTATCTGTATATGCCATCTATGACTTCATTTATTTTCTCAGATGATCCCATTTCCTTGTAGTTAATGCAATAGGCAGAGAGTTTCTGTAATATGAGACTAAATGAATATCGAGTCTTCCAAAATATTAGGGTCGGGTATGTTGATATATGCTAAGAACAATCACATGTAAGAAGACTGGGATTTTTTTTCAGGCTTTTTTATGCTTGTCTTCCTGTCATGACATCATCTAAGAAACAAGAGCCTATATTATTTATAACTCAGGCTGCATCAGTACAGATTTCCTTCCTTAAAAAATAATTACCTTTCTACCGTCCAAAATGTATGGGGTTTAATATTTTTCTTTTTTACTTGTTATACAATGAAAATGCATGAACTATTTTTTAGGCCAATTGATATTTTAAAGAGGATTATTAAGAAAGTTAGTATACTAGGATGAAGAAGACAAAGAGAAATAAGTGTAAAAGAAGATTGTGTCTTTAACAATCAAAATGATCTAATTTGTGATAAGAATAAAATGCACATCCTCTCTTTGTCTGCTAAATGTAATTAGAAAGCAGAACTATGACTGTTAGTATTACTTTTTATATGTGCTACCATGACACATTATGTCCTGCTCTAAAACAGACATCCTGGAGAGGTGATTGATGCCCTGAGCCTGTTAGTGTTTAAGAGGGAGTTGAAAAATGCCCTTAGTAACATGTTTTAACTTGGTCAGTCCTGAATTGGAAAGGGAGTTGGATGATTGTTGTAGGTCTCTTCCAACTGAAATAATCTTGGAGGCATTTCAGCTGAACTGACAGTTGTCACCTGAAAAGCTGTCACCTTTTAAAGAAACAGACCTATTCTCCTAACTTTTTATAGATGTTAGAAACTATACTACATTTTTCCATCCACTATTTAAATCCCATTTTAAGCAGTGTGGAACTACCTTACTTTTTTGTTATATATCGCTTGCATTGCATCTATTCTGAAGGCAGTTCTTTTAAAAACAGGAGTGGGGGAGATGTGGGGTGGGGGAGAGGGGGAAAGTAGGATAAAAAAATATCCTCATTAAAAAAAATCACCTCATGGTGATTTTGTGTCTTTAGCATTTATTGTCTCACAGTAACCATTAAGAGAGTATTAGTAAAACTTCTGAAAAACTGAGCAAAATGTCAATTTTAAATGTCATTGAGTGTTTCTTGCTGGCAATAGAATAATTTGATACAACTGCAGCCATGGATGTTTCTGGCTGTCAGGGCTGATTTCAGTAAAATGTCAGCTTTTAGTCTGAAAAAGTATTTCTGGTATGTGAACTAATTTAAGAGTGCTAGTGAACTGCCCCTACATTTGCTATCATGTCAAAGATAGCTTGCTCACAGGAAAATAACTTTCATAAGGGAATATTATAATGAAACCAGATGATCTGACGTTCTTTGTTGAGAAGTGCTAAAAGGTCTAGTTACACAAAAAAGCATGAATTACTAGTGTATGTATGCAAATTTCCTAATGCTATTACTGAAAGTTATAGGATGTTCTTAAATCTGACTTAAAAGGTGTCCTTTGCCTGCACAGCTGTTGTAGGGATTCTCCAGATGTGGTTGCTAGGCAAGAGTTAGAGAAAGAGGAAGGATTTTTTTCTATCGTATCCTCTCTTTTAAAAAATTGAGTGAAAAAATACATAGGGAAAGATGATATTCCCATAGGAGGCTGAGCAAGAGTTTCTTCCACACAGTGAATGGAAAATACTCCAGGAGCGATGCTGAAATTTTCAGTCAGGTCATGTAGCCTCTTAGGTAAGACATATAAGCTTTGGACATGTGAGAAGCTAAAAGTTTAACTAGCAGGTGGCTGAGGTGGTGACCTGTGTGGGAGGAGGCCTTAAGCTACCATGTGCCATTCACAAACAATGTCTTGTGAATCTGGTATTAACAATCTCTCACATGCCAAAATTCCCACTAGCCAGAGGAACATGTGGTGCCTCAGAAATATTTGAGAGTGACAGCTGCTTTGGGGCATAGGAGCTTCTGGGTAAGTGCTGCTAGATATGCTGCTGTTGAAGACATTCTTGGAAAGAGGCACTCCCTGCCAAAGGGCTTGTACTTCTAAAGGGGCTGTGGAGTTATGGGGGACACCTCCTGGAGCAAGAACACCTCAGAGGGTTTGGCAGCCTGTGAAAATACCATTCAGCAGTATGGGACATCTTTGAGGAACTGTAGCCCATGGATGGCCCATGCTGGAGGAGAAACATTCAGAAACAGGGTGATGGGGTGATGTGGAAACCTGAAGAAGCAAAAAGGAGGAGAAAGATGAGTAAAATGCTAAGAAAATTGACGAGGGAGGTGGGGAAAATAAAAAGAGAGCACATCCCCCAACTTCCTGTGCTGCCTCTCACTTCAATGGTACAACAAAGATGGACACAAGAAAGTTGAGAAAAAGAAGGGGAGGATAGGTGTTTGAAGTTGAGCCTCCTGAGAATGAAGTAAAACTGTTTAATTAACCTAATTGATTGTTTGTGTCCTCTTTCTTTTTAATTCTTGAATCAGTGATCAGAAGCTTGTGTAAAATTCGTAACAAATTACGCATAATTAAGTCTTAATTTCCTCAATCTAAATTGGTTTGTCCACAAGAATGTACTGAGCCCTTTGCTGTCACATAATTGTGAATTATTTATCTCATGGTCAAAACACTCTTTTGAATAAGTTGCTCTGACCAAGGAATGGATTAATTACATGGCAGAAGTTGTAGTTCCAAGTATATGGGAGATTGGATGTGTGAGCAGTCATCATCATGTAGGCAGTTGTAAAGTCATCACTTATTCCAGTATACTCGTTATACAATAACATGGAATAAAAAAGTTTGAATAAAATAGTTCTGGTGCAGAAAACACGTGGGTGGAGAAAAGGCTATTAATCCAAATAAAAGAGTGAAAAAGAGCAAGCTGGGTCAGCTGAATTGACCTGGCAGTCTGCATCTGGCCTGCAGGTTATGATCAGGAAAAACTGTGACTCTGTGAAATCCTTCAACTATGGTTTCATCATTTTCCTTCCACAAGTGCAGAACTATTTCCTGCCAGGTTTAGAACTGCATGCATGAGCAAGTTTCATAGAGCATCTCTGAGATACTGAAGTCCTGTTGAGAACTTAATGACAAATTCCTATTTATTTGAACAAAGGCAGGTATATTAAGTTTGCTGAAAGGTAAGTTGTTTGTTTAAACTGTGTAAGGTGTTTAACCATTTTAAAAAACTTAATAAAATGGATTTGCTTTTGTTTTGCGGTATTGTGCATTTACCCAGGAGTATGCTAGTTTACCTCTGACCATTCTTTAAATCCTGAGTACATTTTACAGCTTTCTATAGCTTTCAACGTTAAAATTTGCAACCCACCAATGTACCGATTTAGAAGAAAAATATACATGTTATGATATCTGTCTCATCTTGTCTGACTAATCAACTCACTGCATATTAATAAAAAAGAGAATGTATTTTTCTTTTATTGCTAGTAATAATTATTTCTAAATTTTCTTTAAAAAAGCTTTTCTCTACATTCAGTAATACTTGGGCAAACAACTGTTATATGTAGTAGCAACACTTAAACTGGTTCATCATAGTGTAATCATAAATGACAACTTTAATTGTTCTGCTAAAATGTGTTGCATGTTAAATGCTAGATTTAAGATAGAATCTATCTCAATTAGTGTTCCGTATCCAACTTGTAAAGAAATGGTAATTTTTAGAGCATTTACAAGTACTTAAAACTTAATTATGATTCTGAATAGAGAAAATGACAGTATTAGAAATAGGATGAGTGTAAAGTTATCAATATTAAAATAAGTATATATAGGCTCTATACATCTTGTGTTTTACTTAGTGACCAGGGTAGCTGAACAGGTGTGGTGGGGGTGTGTACAGTTGTGCCCATGAACAGACAGAAATATCCCTCTTCACTTTTATGGGTCAGCAAAGGAATTTAAACATAATGCTGTAAAATAAAACTAAATATAGCTGTGATTCTATTTACATTAGTGAGCCAGAAGCACCATACTTGAAAATCTTCCAGGAATAAAGTATAACACCCACCTTCTTTTTTTGTTTTTCCTCCCTGGTGCCATTTTGTGTTATTTACTTAAGGACTAAATGGCAGGCAATTTTCATGGTGTTACTTATTCATATCTAGTTGCAGTGAGGCTCTAAAACTAATTCTTGAACAAACCAAGATAATAAAACAAAACTTTTGAACATGTCACTCACACACAAAAATTGCATATATTTAATAAGATTATTTTTAATGTACCTTTATTTTATTATATTATAAAATACAGATGATATTGCACACAAATTATACCTCTGTCATTTTCTATAAAAATATTTCAATTTGTTTTTAAATTGTCATTTACTGACTGCAAAGTGATACATAGTACGAGCAAGTTTTATATATGAACAACACGCACAATAGCAACAGTAAGTAGGCATAAAAAATACCTGTTATCAAGAAGCATTTAAAAAAAAATGAAGCCAAAAAGAAAACTATCCAACTGGCTTCTAATGGATGTTATTATTTTGCTCTTTATATATTGCTTGCAGTCTTTTAACTGTTCTTGTATCTCATCAGGTTTATGAATTCCCAGACATTATTGGTAAAAATAATTGTTGTCAAAAGAAAACACTGAAATAGCCTGATATTGTTATCACTTCATATTCTCCAATATGATAAATATTTTTATGATATTATGTTGTATTCATATCTGATTAGCTACACCATAAAATTTTTCTGGACTTCTAATCAGAAAGTTCTGGTGAGAAGCCAAAGGCCCCATATTTATGAAGTGAAGTAGGTGGTAGATGTAGTATCCTGTCATTGAAGAGGGCTGCAGAAACACCCACTAATCTTCTCCTGCCTAAAGCTGTTCACCCAAAGTCAAAATGTCTCCAAGCTGCCATGGCACTCACATGGCTGTACACAGCCCAAAACCACATTCCAGCTAATAGCCGTGAAAGCATTAGTCCATTCTTTGAGAATACAGGAGCAGAGCAAGTAACAGGAATTAAGCTCTGTCCTACAAGAAACAATCAGCATTTTTACAAGTCTGTTTCTTTATTATGACTGTCATTTGTATTCCTGACTTTATATTTTTCTCTCTGTATACAGCTGTTCCACGCACAAGCGATACACAGTGTAGCTCAGTTCCAGAGCCTAGATATGGAAGGAGAATTGGCTCTGAGTTTTCAGCAGGCTCTGTTGTTCGATTTGAGTGTAGTCCTGGCTATCTGCTACAAGGCTCAAAAGCGATCCGATGTCAGTCTGTACCAAATGCCTTAGCTCAGTGGAACGACACAGTACCAAGCTGTGTAGGTAAGCAATTACATTTACATTGTCTGTTCTGTCACATGTCTCTGAATTAGGATTCAGGAATTGTTTCAGAAAATAGTATTTAACCCATATATTCACTCTCCTTCGATTAATATCAGTCATGCCCAATTTAAAAGAGCAGTTTTCCATATCAAGAAATAATTGAGTACCAGCTGGCTCATAGGCAGTATATTGTTTCATATAATGACTTAGATTATATGAACAAGTGTGTTGAACAGTTTCTTGAGCATTCATTATTTTCATGACTTATCTACAGCTTGAAATGCAGGACAGAATATAATTCTCCAGAAGTGTTTTTACCTGTTTTATTACACAGTAATTGTGTATTTCTATCACACATGGGATAATGATTTTTCAAGCAAAAGCATATTATACATTGAATAATGATAGCATTGTTAATATAACTAATTTTCTTTAGTCTAGGTCAATAGACCTGCACTGAAATAATGCAAAGGTTTTTTGCTAAAGTTCTTTTGTAAGCATTGAAATGTTTTTACCTTCTCCCTATTTGGGTATATATTCAAAAGTCATTGCTATTCCTAGGAATTTACTCTAGCATTAATTAGAATGTTCTAAAATTAAATACAGGTATCTTATTTTCTGTGTATTCTCTTTGTTTTGTTTTGTTTTGCTTTGTTGTTGTTGTTCTATTTTCTTGAATCTTAAAGAACCAAGTGTGTATACTGTAAAAAAATTTAGTGTTCTACACCACTTTATCAGCTAGATTCAATATTGGAACTATGTTGGGCTGTGGGTAAATTCACGTGATTTCTGTCCATCATGATTGTGTTTAATGTTATGTCTTTACAGTTTGTTGTTACTCTAAGACATGATAAGGCTCTGCTGCCGAGCTGTTCTAGGCTGCACACATGCAAAATGAAGTTAATTTCTGAATTGTTTATTCAGGCAGATTGTATCTTATGCTGGACACAACATCATTAATATATTTTAGATAAGATTCTAAGTTCAGATGATTGCCTCTTGTCTATGTGTTTATGCTACAAAAGCAGATTATTATATTTATCTTGATCTTAGTAAAATTATTATTAATTCTCTGTTCTCTAAAGTGGTTTAAGCTGTGTAATAATTTGTGATAATACTTTTTTTCAGTGCCATGCAGTGGGAATTTTACTGAGCGCAGAGGTACTATTCTTTCACCAGGTTACCCTGAACCTTATGGTAACAGCTTGAATTGTGTGTGGAAAATCATAGTGACTGAGGGATCAGGTATTCAGGCAAGTCTGTATTCTGTCAAGCATGGAATATTAAGTACTTTTTTTTGTTTATTTCTCTAAAAAATTCATAAATTAGTAATCCTAAAATTGGGGAGTGGGGTACTTGAAATATTAGTGCATTGGATTTCTCATTATTACTCTTTGGTTAGCTTTATTTTATGTTACTTTGTTTTCACATGGGGATATGAATGAGAAGTGATTAACAAGCAGTTTTCTGTTTTAATTGTGTAGTATATTGAAAGGAGGTCCTGATCCTTCAATCTGATATGCAAATACCAATTTTTTCTATCTGCTAGGGTATTACTGAAGCCCTTGAGAGTGCTGCAGCTATCTTGATTATCTGCTCATTTACACTTTGAGTAATTATTTAAAATGATGCAACACGCATGTAAAATCCTTCTTACTTACCTTGTGTCATATTTTCTAAGAGTTAACACCATGCAAAAAGTGAATATTGTTTTTTCATTTACATTCTTTTCACTGATGTGTCTTTTGTTTGGACCTCCTATTTTTATTTTCTTTGCTACGTGTTCTCTTTTTATTTTGTTGGTTTTAGAACATTTAAAAATGCACATAGCTTGTTGGCCTAAAAAAGTCTGTGGTCCTGTTTTATAGATCCAGGTCATCAGCTTTGCCACTGAACATAATTGGGACTCCCTTGAAATATATGATGGTGGAGATATGACAGCACCACGTCTTGGGAGCTTTTCAGGTTAGGATATGCCATGATTTAAAGATACAGTTTTATATATAGATGTGAGAGTACATATCTTTATTTTCTCACACATATAGACAAGGAGTATGTGTTCCATATTTTCTGATTCCAAATGTTCTTGGTTTTTGGGAAGAGATTTCAGGTGACATAAACATATTCAAATTCAAATAATATTCAGATTCAAATATAATATTCAATATATTCAATATTCAAATTGAATATTCAAAGTCAATATTCAAATTCAAAGAAGTTTTCAGAAGAAAATATGGGACTAAAATGTTTAACTTTGATTAGTGGAATTTAGTTGATAATACTTTCAAAAAAATTCTTTCTTTTATCTTTCCTGCCCCTTGCATAGAGGAGATACAGGGATATAAATTGGTACTGACATTCAAACCACTTCCATTGATAGCTTTCACTTAACTTATCCTTATTAGCCTGCCTTTCTCATGAAAAAGATGAAGCATTCAATCTTCATCTAAACTCACCAGACCTCACAGAAAAAACCAATGTAATACAACTGGAATACAAAAAACACAGCTAATTAGTTGTTTAAATTTACATAAAGCACATATACTTTTTCTCTTTTTATGTGAGACTTTTTTTTTATAGGAAGAGTGTGTTCTGTAAATCAAACCAAGAGAAAGGGATTAGAATAATAACCCAGACTCATGAATACTGCTCTGATTCTGATGTAGCTAAAGCAGGTGGATTTTTGCCTCCAATGATTTCACAAACTTTTGAAGTATGGATATATATTGAATTAGTAAGGAAATGAAGAATCAACAGAAAAATTTACTGATTAACACAATTCCATAAGTTATGGCATATTCCTTTAGTCAGTTAAGGGCAGCTGTCCTAGCTGTGTTGCCTCCCAGATTCTTGGCTACCCCAGCCTCCTCACTGATGGGGTGGTGTGAGAAGTCCATGACACTGTGTCATGGTATTGTGTCATATGGTTTTGGTCACAAAACCAAAACACAGCACTGTGTCACCTACAGTGATTAACTCCATCCCAGCCAGACCCAGTCCAAGAGTTATAACATTTTATTTTAAATGCTAGTAATACGGCTGTATGTTAAATTGGTAATAAGGAAAATGAAATTATGAAAATAATCTACTTTTGGAAGTGAATTATATGGTGAATATATTGGACCCACTGGATAAAGAACAGGTGAAATTATGCATTTGGCAATATTCTATTTAACAATACTCAAGACTCAAAACACTTCCTTATTCTACAAAGTAAGTGTGTCATCTTGCTTTAGCTTAAAAGCCTTCCTAGCTTCCAGGGAAACTGAAAAAGACAACTTTTTGTATTAGAAATATTTCATTGGAGATAAAGTAGCATGAATGTATTGTGGATGAATGAATGAATGTCAGACTTAAAATGAAAAACTATTTTTCTGCATGGGAAAGAATATGTAAAGAGGAGATGAAATCTTCTGTTCTCAAAACAGAACCAATGATGTAGCATTGAAACTGAATTCCAGGCATCATTTCATGAGTGGTAAAATTTCTCTCTTACTAAATCTTGTATGAAATGGTTGTCCTCTGATTCACTCTCTGTGGGTTCCTCTGTCTTCTAAATACACATTCAAGTGGTAAAGGTGTACAGTTATTAAGAACTGACTAAATTGTGCTAATTATCTCACAAAGTTGATTTGGAAATGTGAATTCACTGAGTCTGTGTCTTTTTGTCCAGTCCATAATCATTTCCAAGATTCCTGGATGACTGAGATTACCTGTTTGAGCTCATCGTGTGCTCAGTGCAACCCTCTTCTCTATATAGCATTGGCTGCATGATGTGTAGAGCACATCTTTCCATTGAATACATATATATATATGTATATATATGTGTGTGTGTATAGACATATACAGAGAGAGAATACAAATACAGTAGTCATTGAGGCTGACATCTGGAGAATCTACTCTTATTATGGTAGTTAAATTTAGAAAGAAATTAGGTAAGAATGTGACCCATGCTGTATGCTTGTGCTAATCCAATAAATGCTTAAAATGACCATTCATCTCCATTCATGGCCTGGAAATTTCTTAGATACCTACACAGACTTTCACGTACTGATTGTAATGTTTTCCTCTGGATTGAGATACATTACTCTTTGTTGCATTGCTGATACTTGAAAGGGACACAATCTTCTGTAATAATACCAAAATGGAACATTTAAGTAGGAAACCTATCAATTATCATTCCTTTATAAGCCTTTGGGCAAAACTTGTGTGCATTTACTGCCTCCTAGGAGAGTTGCCTATTTTTCAGACTGCAGATTCTCAATCAAAAGGTTAAGTCTGTAAGACTCCCAGTATCCTGCCATGGTATCTGTCTACATGAGCATTAGATATCTACACACCTCTAGCATGGAGATATCTACACTTAAGCTATCATCAGTGATATCTGCTCCTGCCCTTTAAGTACCATTTCTCTGTATTGAAAGTAAAGGAATTCCAAAACAATTAGGACACTATGTCTGGTTACCACACATAAACATATCTTCCATGCTCCATATACCCAATCCCAGAAAAGGCAGAGGTTAGCAAGTAAACAGTAGAATTCCAGTTAGATCATAGAATCATAAAATCATAGAAAAATCCAGGCTGGAAAAGACTTCACAAGATCATGTAGTTCAACCTTTTGTAAGAAAGGGAACCTAGATGATATTTTCCAGCACTCTGTCCAGTTCTATCTTCAAAACCTCCAGTGATGGGGACTCTACCATGTCACCTGAGTGGTTGTTGCAGGGCATGGTGGTTCCCACGGTAAAAATGTTCTTTCTAATGTTGAGATGAAACATTCCCTTATGCATCTTAGACCTCTTGCCCCTTCTCTTCTTGTGGCTCCCAGTGAAGTGAGGAGCCCCTTAAGTACTGGAATACTATGGTGAGGTCCCCTCTGAGCCTTCTCTTCTACAGGAAGAAGAGACCTAACTTCTTTGGTCTTTTCTCATAGGGTAAGTTCTCTGGCCTTTGATCATCTTCATGGTCCTCCTTTGGATATCTCCAGTCTGTCCTCATCTTTCTTGCATTGTGAAGACCAGAATGGGAGACAATAATCCACACACAGACAGACGAGTGCTGAGAAGAGCATTATGATTGCTTTCCTATCTCTGCTAGTAATGTTTCTCTGGGTGCAGCTCAGGAACCTATTTGCCTTCTTTGCTACAGCAGTGCACTGCTGACTCATATGCAGCTTTTCCACTGCGACAGTCCCAGGTCTTTTCAGCAAGGCTGCTCCCCAACCACACAAATCCTAGCCTGTAGCAGGCTCTTTTGCTCATTCTGACAGACATTCAAGGGCTTTGCACTTGTCTCTGTAAAACTTCACATCATTCTTGCTAGTCTACTCTTTCAGTCTTTCCAGGTCTCTCTGACATGTCAGCCCCTCCACTCAGTTCAGTGTCACCAGCAAACTTGGTGAGGGTGCTATCAATCCCACCACACAAATAATTTCTGAAGATATTGAAATTGTCTGGGGACCAGTATCAGTCCCTGGAGGTTCCATTTGTGACAGATAGCCAGAATGAATTATTCCAATCAATGTAGCAATTATGAGAATTAAAAACTAGCTTCATTTATTTCTCACAGCTCAATAAGATCTAACATCTCGTCTTAATGAATATCACCCTTTAAGGAAGTAAAAGACTGGTGTTAAATGTTACCAGGCCCTACAAAGGAACAGAACTGCCAAGTGACTTTTGTTCATCAAAGAGTATAATAGTAATTATGAATTAACATCCTCATTGTTACAGGACACCTTAAACATCCTTAAATATATACTAAATTCTTTATGGGTACTGTTAATGAATACAGTGGGTGCCGGTAGCTGCGTGAGCAGCTGCAGTTCAAGCTGCTCATGGAGCTCTGGGTGGTGCAGCCTGAGGCAAAAAGCCTTGAACCTTGCATAGCAAAGAGCCCAGGGAACTGTGGTTCAGCCTGGTGAGAGGACACTCAAAGACATGGCAGGAGCTGAGGAGTACTCAGGAAGAGACTTTTGTGAGTGGTGAGACTGTGAGGGTGCAAAAGCCCAGGGGTTTCTTTATTGGGATTCTCCTTGGAAGCATCAGCTTGAGCTGTTTCAGTGTAAGTGCAGTGTAAATAAATGGCTTTATGGGATGGAACATCTGAGACTGCTGTGGGAGATGCAGGGTGGAATCTGTGAGGAAACCTGGTCTGACTGTGAGGCTGGGGTGTGCAGGCAGTGAAACGGGGACTCATCAGATCACTGGAGCACCCTGCTGTGAAGGGGCTCCGATCCCTGCTGTGAAAGTTTCTGGTGGTGGGAGTGTGGCCCCCCATCTGGATGGTTAGACAGAGAGGCTTCCTTAACAGATACTATGAAAAGTCCTTCTTTCAGATGCTTCACTGTTTTCTGTACTCCAGAGAAATATTGTGTGATGTTAGTGCTCTGTACTGTCTAAATTTGTATACACCCAGTCTCCATTTCAGATAGTAAATGCCTTCCTTAAAGGCCAGCTTGTCATCTTCCAGCTCCTCCATTATACCAAGAGTTTTCTTAATTCATTTTTAGATTTAGAAGTATTTACCAGTTCCTAGTTTAGATTGTAGTCTTAGGAAGATAATTCTTTTCAGCAGTTCTTTTTAAGCCCACATTTCAGGCTCATACCTAGTCTGCTGATAGTTACTTTAGGAACAGAAAATGCCCCGCAGGAAATTTTTTTCTTATGCATCAACCGTTGAAGTTCATAAACTACTTGATACTGTCTTTGAGGGTAATCATAGAAAATGATGTAATTTTTAGCCTCTGTAGGTCTTCCATCTTTAGACAGTAGAATATGAGTTACATGGTATCATGTGGTAAAAAAAATGTTTGTCAGACTTGGCAATTCCAATGGCAATGAATGTATCCAGGGTTAGTGATAAGCTTGTTGTGTGGCACACACAACAAGCAGTTTTAATATAGATATTTGAATTAGGAAAAGCTAGTATGTTGGTTTTTGTTGGTTTTTTTTGGTTTTTTTTTTTTTATGTGTTGTAACTATTTCTTCATTTTCTGTCATATCCTCTGAATTAGGATAAGTGGTTGAAATATTATTGTGGGAAGAAGGTGGAGAGTACACACAGAAAAAATCTGGACTTCTTTGTTCTGTACTGCAGGTTTTATAAAAATGTGGAGAAACAGGAAAATGGCAGTTGAACTTGTTGTCATAATAAAATCCTTTATTTATGTGGTTTTTTTATTTTTAGATCTCTTTTTTTCTGTCCAAGTCAATAAGGTTTCCTCTAAACATGATGGAATCTTGTTTGATTGTACTTACATAGCCTCTTATTGTTATGGCTTTTAATCAAACTTTTCCTGCAATTTCAGGAGAAAACAAGGCAGAACATTTGCAGAATATTTGGTTCCCAAGTATGTAATGAGAAGAAAATAAGCCTGTCTGATTCAGGCCTGGTTATGTCTTTTCTATACAAAACTGATCAGCATCCTGTAGTTTATTCCATAACTTTTATTTTTCCAGGTACAACTGTGCCAGCACTGTTGAATAGCACCTCCAATCAACTTTACCTTCATTTTCACTCTGACATTAGTGTGGCAGCAGCTGGTTTTCACCTGGAATACAAAAGTAAGGCTCCTTGTTTTTTGAAACTTACTCAGGAAAAGCATGCATGTAGAAAGGGAAACAGGTATTTTACATTATTCTTTTTGCTTGCTTGCTTGGGTTTTTTTTTCTTTCCTGACTACCAAGTCTTGTATAAGTGGTATCTATTAAACTGAAATTTTAAGTGAAGTGACATGTGAAATTGATGAAAAGCAGCTTTCACAAATTAGCAGCACATAATAAATAAACCTGGCAATTCATAACAGCATTTTTTAAAAGGGAGGTTGATGAATACTGATGTGAGTTTTTCAACTTATTTCAGCTTAGTTTTGAAGTTTAGGTGACAAAAAAAAAAAAAAAAAAGAGTTAATTTCCATGCTTGAAAATAGATAAAATTAGAGAAGATAATATATTTTTTTCTATTAATATGTGCATATATTTATACCTTGTAGTTCTTTCATTTCCTTCAAATTATTTTCTCTCAACAAATTGCTATAATTGCAAAAACCCAACATTTTAATCCCAGAGCTACAAGAAAACACAACAGTTATCTTGGTAAATCACTTGTGGTAAAAACAGAATAATCTAAGAATTTTCATGGCAAATTCTGCTATATATCAACTTTTTATATGTTTTGTGAGAAACTTCATGCTAAAATACAGAGGTGTGGCATTATAAACATAGTGGATTACCTCACATGATCATGTTTATTTCAAACATGTTTGTATTATTACATCTCTCCAAAACCTAAATATTATAGAATAATAGCAAATTCAGTACATGTGCTTGCATAGCTCATGTGATTTTAATTGGAAGTAGATATTGCTAAGAATAATCTACTATTTATAAAGGACTATGATGAGTTCACTGTCTGATGAGTGCTTAGGTCACAAAATAAGTCCTTATAATTTTTGAAGCATCTTCTCTTTTTTCAAAGGACATTCAAGAATTTTCTTGAAAATGGAGTTAACTTTTATATTTCGTTGAGTCCAATAATAATATCTAAAAATGGTATTGTTGTTTTTAATGTTTTGAACAATTACACATAAGTAAATAAACATGGATGATTTTTAATAAGTTCTATTTTGGATTGAGATAAAAAATTGTAAAGAAAATATAAAGCTGCACAGAATTTTGAAAGACTAGATTTTCAGATCATAATAAATATTTGAATATGACTGTAGTCACAGGATAGTCCTATATTTTCATTTAATTCCCTGCATAGTTCAAGCATTTATATGCAAGTATGTTGTATGGATTATTTTGATACAATCATTCTAGTGATGATGTAGAATGAAAATACAAATATTAGCTCTGCAGGAATTTTTTTTAGAATCTCCTACTTTGAGAAAGGGTTTTTTTGTTTGGTTGTTTGTTTTTTTTCTTTTTTTTTTTCTTTTTTTTTTGTCTGGGGACTCCTCATCCACAGTTTTTCCTCCTCCAATATTTCTCTTTACTCTACAGTGAAAGTATAATTCCATATGAAGCATAAAGAAGTACACATTAATTCTAGAAAGTCATAGAATTAACATTTTTAATTTTTATATTTTACTGTATCAGTTTTATTATCTCTGCAAATCAACTCCTGAAAAAAACCTGTTCTGCTAACAAGTAAAATCACTTAGATTTATACTTTTGCTTGTCTCTTAATTGCCAATTTCCCCACTGTGCTCTATTAAAGCATCTATTGGACTTCAGTGGTGCTAATATTTCAAGGCCAGTGTTTCTTAGAAATGCACCTCAGTACAGGCCAAGGTGTCAATGTTGAGCATTCAGAGCTTAGTTAGCTATTCTTTGATAGTCTGATAGGAAAGAAAAGAATTTTTTTCTAACGTGGCTACGTGGTCTCTGCAGGGCTAGCAGGAGTACAGCATATATCTCTGTGTGACTAACACAGAAACTGAGCAAGTTCCCAGAGCAAGTATTTACAGGTTTATATTGAGCAGTCCCCTTTTCAGATCAAGAAAAAAACAGAGAAGGAAATACTTTTCTGTGCAGATATTGCTAGTGTTTCATGATGAATTCTGAAGTCTCTGATCATTTGGTCACCTAATATTTGAAACAGAATCTGAAAAATAAGTACATGTGGTTCAGAAGTCAATCTATAAGTTGAAATAAAATGTTGTTTTGCTGAAGGGTTGTGTTAATAAGGAAAACACAAAATATCAGCTATCTGTGAAAAAAGCATTCAACATGAAATGCTATGTTAGAACATCAGATACTGTCAATAAAAAAAATTGAAAAAAATTAAATAAGGAGAACTAGATTAATAGTCATAGAGTCATAGAATATGCTGAGTTATAAGGGATCCATCAGGATCATTGAATCCAACTCCTGGCCCTGGACACCTGCATTGTTTGTTTGTCCCTTGATTCTTTCTATATAAAATGCTTTGCAGATGTAACTTTCAGGTATAATATAAGTGGGTTCAGTTCAATTATTTCATCTTCATACAGAAATTGGAATGTCTGAATAGTCATAGTGGGGGTCCTCAATATATACTTTTAAGGCTGCTTTACTTAATAAGGTAAACTAAGCAGCTCTAAAGGGATTTGTATCAGCATTTTAATTACCAGGAAAAATGGTCCATCATTCTGGGCCAACTTGTATTCAAATATTTTGCAAAAAGTAGTGGAGCACTAAGATCAAATGTATAAAGAGCACATCGTGGTTGTGAGCCCAAAGACCTGGGGTTAAAGTGTGCATCACAGCGGAAAGCAGGACTTGGATCCTGCTTTGATTTATGTGGAATATAGACAATTGATCATGATACTTAATGGTTTTCAGTTCTTGTTCAAAAAGTTTTAAAAATTAGCAAGTCCTCAGAGAACTAAAATTGATGGACACACTTTTTATTTCATTTCCAAGTAGGTAATTTTATTCCTACAAAAAATTTTTATAGAAATTTGGTGGCTTTTCTGTGGCCCTGATTGAAATTTATAAATGGCTTTATTGGAAGTATTTAATTTATAGTTATGCTTAATTTAGTATTTGAGTAATGTTTCTATAAATCAAAATGTCCTTATGTATATCTCCTGCTCTTTTGTGGAATGGGAATGGATTTGTTTATGAAGGGTTTTTTTGAGTAATCAATTCCTGACAGAAGCAACAAGAAAAGTCTACAGTTGTTCTAATTTTTTGTCAGATTTCTAGGAAACCCACAGAGATCATGGCATATTCTTATTTTAAAAAACAAAAACCCAAAATATGAAAATTCATGGCTGTCTACATCCATCATGGTAAACAGCCTTATAGTTCTTTTCTCCTGCTACATGTATATCATTCCCAGTTAGCATTAACTGAAATTATATATGCTCATTAGAGGACACTGGAACCTTTGATAAGGTTTTAGATAAAAGTATTTAGGAAAAGAAAGAGCTATCTGCTTTGAAAATTGTGAAAGCTGTAGTAATTTTTGTAGGGCAAATTGTTTCAAATCGTCTTTTCATATTTCACCTTGTATTGGATTTTTTTTTCTTCCTTGTAATTGGGAACGAGACTTGTCATTTGGTCCTAAAACATTTAAAGCATTTCAAGAAAATTATTTAGGTAAATGAGATATGTTTTAAATCTTTGAGGATTAATTCAATTAGGCCCTGAGCAATGTGGTCTAGTGAAAGGTGTCCCTGCCCATGGCAAGGGGGTTGGAACTAGATGATCTTTAAGATCCCTTCCAACCTGAACCATTCTATGATTCTGTATTACCTGCGTAGGAAGTGTAGGCTGTGTACTCATTGCTCCTTGCATAAAAAGAATGATAAATTTTTAGAACAAAAACCACTACAACTTTTCCTAAGCAAACACCCAGTAAGTGAGTGTTAGTCCTGAAACAGTTAATTTCTTAAATATAAAATGAAAACTTTTATGGACTGCGATGCGCAAAATTGCACACAGTACTCAAGGTGAGGCCAATCCCAGGGCAGACTAGAGCAGGACAATCAACTCCTAAAAATGACATTAAGCTATTAAAAATTTTCTGAAGGAAGGCCATGAGGACAGTGAAGGGCCTTGAGGGGAAGCCATATGAGGAGCAGCTGAGAGCACTTGGTCTGTTCAGCCTGGAGGAGACGGAGAGGAGACCTCACTGCAGTTACAGCTTCCTCCTGAGGGGAAGAGGAGGGGCAGACCTCGATCTCTTCTCTGTGGTCGCCAGTGACAGAATACAAGGGAATGGCCTGAAGTTGTGTCAGGGGACATGTAGGTTGGATATCAGAAAAAGATTTTTCACCCAGAGGGTGGTTGGGCACTGGAACAGCTCTCCAGGGAAGGGATCACAGCACCAGCCTGACAGAGCTCAATAAGTGTTTGGAGAATTCTCTCAGTCACACAATGTGACTCTTGGGGTGTCCTATGCAGGGCCAAGAGTTGGATTTGATTATCCTTTTGGGTCCCTTCCAAATCAGCATACTCTATGAGTCTGTGATATAATTACTTCTCTAGGGGAAAGACTGTTAGTAATTAGAGTATAGATAATTAGTTTTCCTACTATAAATACTAACAGAAAAATATCCATTCACAATAAGAAGCTGTTCAGCACCTCGAGTCCAGATTTGTAATTCAAATCCTACATCAGCAGACTACAGCAGGGATAGAAGACATAAAGTGGACCTAGTCGTGTTTCATCTAGCCTTACCTTTTACATAAATTACAAATTAGAGAAGTAGGTGAAACTGCTCTAAACTAACCATTACAGTATTCTGCAGAACCCTGATGTCCTTATATAAAAAGTCTTCATTACAGCATTAGAAAGTGCAAATTATTTAGGAACGTTCCCTTCATCCCAGAAGAAATTCTAAGGAGCACGGTGCAACAGAGGAGAGTGCCCTTAAGTCACTACCAAATTATTTACTCGCAATAAAAATTATGTCTCTACAACTTACACATATTATTTTAGAAGAAATGGAAAAGTATTTCTACTTAGAAGATATTTCACCAGTGTAAATGCTATAAACATGCCTGGGTTTGGATCACTATGTTAGGGAAAACTTTACTTCGGTAAGATATATTTAGTTTGCTATTACTTGATCACATATCTTATATTCCACACTGTATATTGTTTTGAAGTAACTTTATAGAAATTCATAAATACTTTATACAAGCTTCAGCCACTAATGAAAGGTTATTCAAATTATAAATATTTCTAAATAATTTAAATGTTTGAATAAGAATAGTTTTTTTTCTCGAAACATTTTCTTCCTTTTAACAGTGTCTTTCTCTTGCCCTGTCCATTTGCAGGTTTTTTCAATGTATGTCTTTATTTTCATGGGAAGGATCTGGACAGTCTGCTCCTGCAAACCTAAGCCTATGTCTAATCTAGGCAATGAATAGGTTTCCTTTGTAGCCTTCAAAAACACACAAATCTTAAGGCAAATAATATATTTTTTTCCTTTACTTTAGGATCTTTTTGTGTTAAACATCAAGAATGTAAAAGTTCATTTGCCCAAGTTAACTGGTCCACTGAATTTTTATGCTATGGTCAGATTGATGCCACAGATTCTTTTCCTTTGGTTTCATTGTTATTTCATTGTTTGTTTTGCTCTTTCATTTGTTTGGGTTTTGGTTTTATTTTGTTTTTCAAGTCAGATACACAAACTCATATTAAAAGAAATAATTGGTCAGTACCTTAGAAAAATTTCCTTCTGGTCGCAACAGAATTGTAAGTATTGTTGGGGACTACTATGTGATGTTTCATTTCAGAAGGACTGTAGGTTTTTAAACTGGTTGCAGCAACCAATGGTTAACAAAGCAGTAAAATTTGCAACAGGTTAATGTAGAAGACAAGAATTAATCATTCAACTAATCCTTTATATGCATGTTCTAGAATACCAAACATAATTATTTTCACTACCACCAGGAAGTCAAATCAAAGAGTGTTTTGTTGCATTCCTACAACAGTAGGAAGAATAAATATCCCTATTATTTTTGGTTGAATTATTTTTAATCTAATGAATAAATGAATCAACTATCCAAATGGTTTGTTCTGGAAATGTAACTGTTTAATTCCACTGCATTTGTGGCCACCAACCTTTTAGCTTGGTATTAAAACCTCATTTATTAATTCAGTGGTAGATTCTATGTTTTCCTTAATATTCAAACAAATAAAAAAATAAAATGTCTGGAAAGAATGAGTGTTTTTCTCAGAATGCTGCTTGGATTTCTCAGTTAAAGTCAAGTTTGTTTTAGTAAAAACAGAATATATGCTGAATATTGATATATAAGTTTAGGCCAAAAATGTCTGTAAGTATCTATCTATCTATCTGTTTATCTATCTCTCCAAATTCAGAAATTAGAATCAAATTTTTAAGTAAAATGTTGTTTTATGCAATCAATATTTAATAATGTCATCTAGCTCTATTACCTTGAATTAAGATATATGGCACAGGTCAACATCACTCATTTAGTAAGCTTTTAGTTTACTACTATACCAAGATGATGGAATATGTATGAGAACATAAGCTTACTTTTAACCAACATCTCCTTTTCTGAAGCCCCTCTATCATGTCTTTTCAAGTGGTAAAGGTCCTTGGCAGCTGAAATAAAGGATTTGCTGGTAAGGGGACTAGAAAGCAATCGACTGTTTATTGTAGTACTTCTCTATCAGGAAGGTATCTAATAAATTAAAAGATAAAAATCAGTCTAGCAGAGAAGAAAATATATTCTTCCAAGTAGCATATTGTATTTCACAGGTTCAGTTTAAGATCTTTCTTGCAATTTGGTTTTTAATGTAGCCCTTCAGTGCAGGTCTTTTCTTTTTCCTTGTGTTAAAGCAGGTGTGAATCATAAACATGCCATTTTTAATTTAGCAGGTCCTGATCCTGTCATTATATCTGTGCAACTTACTAGATGTTGACAAGAATCCGACCTCTCTGCAGTAACTCATTGATATAAAGACATTTTCTAGGCTGGTGTCTGAAGCATGAAGTTTTGAAAGGGACAGCTTGGATTTTGATATACACCATCATCAAAATGGAAAGAATAATTCACTTCAGTTTGATGTTTGTAATATAGTAAAGCATAATATATTTCCGTTAGCTGCATAGGGTGGGAGGAATTCAAAAAAGAAAGCCTGATGACTTTTGGTCCAGCTGTCAAGCCATTCTTGTTGTGTCCAGTTCTCAGCTTTCTGAAATGGACACTAATGGGCATTCACATTGTCAGATATGCCAGCAAGGATTTTCTTTCTGCCAGCGATGGCAGTGATGTTTGGTCAGAATTTGAGGTAATTGTAGGCATGGATATAATTATGTAAGTAAAGCATATTTGTCTTATGCCACAGAAGAGTCAAGAAAGTGTTTAGCAAACAGTAAGTGGAAGGAGGTCAGGGAGAAGGTTATCACTCTTGACATTGATGTGTTCTATTTTGTACTGCATAGCAGAAGCTGAGCTCTGAAAAGCATGCACTTAAGAAATCCTTCCTCATTTTTTGATTGCTTGGACTTGACATTTAACATGTTTTCCCTGTATTACTGACTATTCACATACAACCTAGTTTAATAATTGTATTAAACAGTTTGTATTCCAAGTCTCTTAATATTTAAGATTCCAAGTTTGTCCTCAGATACCAGAATTTGTTTGCTTTCTCTCAAGCATCCTTTTGATGTTTGGATCTGTTCTAACTAAATCAATTTTTGAACTACACTGGGGTAGTATTATGGAACGGTTAGAATAACAGAGATTTGAGGATTCAGAATAGTATTTGATTCTGCTTTCAACTTTCTCTTGCTTTTGGGATAGTAATATTGCTTCTTAATATCAGGTATATCAAAGAAATTAAAAGTGTTTTATGACATTCTGATAGAATATTCTATAATTTGCATCATTTTTCAGATCGAAGAAGTAGTATATACAAAATGTTATGAAAAGTATAGGCAGCTAGCAGAAAAAAAATGTTTTTACCTAATTATTAGAATCTGATAAAGGTAAATACATAGTATACTACAATGTCAGTTACACAAAAAGTTAATTTGAAGGTTTTCAATTGATCATAGTCTGTTTAAATTCTGTATGCTATTTGACCAATGATGGAATGAGCTATATAACAAGCACATTATTAGTGTTGCTATGCAGCCACTGTTACAGATGTTTCCGTAACTCAAAAAAATATGTAAAAGTAGCTTTATTCATACAGATCCAAGCCTGCAGCCCTGTTACTCCCAACATATAGGAATGCTGAGTTCCAAAATACAAATTTCTTGATGACAGGAAGTGAACATCAGATTTATATTCGCAGAATTCAGCAAATACATTGTTATCTGTAAGCAATTTAGTCACTTTGTCTTTGTTAGGTGCTTGTTTATTTAATAGCAGTGATCTTGGAGCAGATCTTTTTAAATTTTATTTTCTATTCAAGAGTGAGAAGGGTGAGAAAATGCAGAAATAAGCGTTGATTTTCTTCAATTGCATCTGAACACTGTATTCACAAATTAGTGAACAGCAGTCTGTATGGTACTTTGAATTACTGAGATGAGCCATTACACTTCACTTAATGCTGAAACAAATAGTTTGTGCAGATGAATATCACAGCTATTTAGTACCTATACTCAAAGGAACTTTCCAGACACAAATACATTTATGGCATTGTGGAATACAGAATGATTGACCAAAAGAATGGTACTAGTTAACCTGCAGCAAAACCCAAACCATTGAAGTTAATGACAATATCTTCATAATTACTTGGAACATTACAGTTCCACATAGTGACCACACATGAGATTCCTAGTGGCCATGCAAAGTCACCATAACATCATTTGAAAGTTGATTATATTGGAAGAATATCAAAATTTGTAAATTCTGTGATAGAAATTTCCAAAAATCTTTTAAGTACATTTAGATATTTTCCTAAATTATACTTTTTAGCACACAAAATAAATACTTCAGGAAGGTCCCATTGTTTGTAACTATTAAATAATTCTTTATTTGCTAATTTGAAAATTTTTTGTTTGATACCTCTTGCATCATTTGTTATGAAGACTATAATTCCTACCTTGATGGTTTTCACTCAGAATTAGAATGGCTTGTCATTGTGTTCCTTCCTGATAAAAGTGAAATATAGTAAAACTGAGGGGCACATGACAAACAAGGAAGATTCAGGACCACATAACTTAATTCCAGGAAAGAAAAAAATTGCACAGCAATCCCAATTTCTTGTGAAAGTATGAAAGCCATTTCAGACTTCCATGTGCTTTATTAGGAAAAATATATTTACTTCAGCTAAAACTTGAGCTGCAAAAGACTGGAATTGTGTGAAATTTTTATTTGTGCATTTAATATTTGTAAGGCATTTATATTTGAGTGATGAAAAGTACACACATAAAAGTTTGTGGCATAAAGTAAAAACCATGTCTGTATGAAAATGTGTGATCAACATTAACTGTAAGAAAATTGTATTTCCCTAGAAAGGCTAGAGTGAATAATATCAGATATTGTTTCATGATGAACTATCAGACAACAAACTGGCATGACAATAAAATCAAATATAATGTAATTTGTGTACTAAACACAGTCCAGTTGCACATACTGTCACCAAACAGGTTAGATTTCATTGGAAGATATTGAGAGTAGTAGTCAGTTTGGTTTTTTTTCAAACAACTGAATTGAAGGATGCACAGGATCACATTCAGCAAAGTATGTTTGTCTGCCCTTTATGGAATTTTGTGCTAATAAATTCTCAAAATATCTTCTCACACATTGTGAAAATAATTTCTACTCTGTTTTGGCTTCTACAGATCATATTTTCATAAAACATAAAAACTACATAATAATGTTTCAAGAGTAATTTTCTCTAATAAATAAATAAGTTAGCAATTAAAATTATATTTTAGACTGATTTTTGACTTCACTATAGGCTTTTAACATCATAAGGGGAATGAGATTCTGTTGTCTTACCATGAGCTTACAAATTAATTTTTGTGGTACTTGTGTTTGCAACAAAAATCTTAAAAGCACAAAATTACTTAATCTAATCTTCAGTTTGTCAACTGTCTTGTTCATTTGGAGTAGTTTCACTTAGATGGAAAAGTTGATATTTAATCTTCAATAGTACTAACAAACTCCTTATATAGGCACACAAGAAAAAAAAGTGATATGCACTTGACAAAAAGTGGAATTTTGTACTTTGGGTTGCCAAATTAGGTGAAAAAATTTGAGAAATTACTAATCATGGAGAATCTTTTTTAAACTAATCTTTTGTTTACTCACACATGGCTTAAAAATAATTAAGAGCAGACTATCCAGTGACACCTATGCAAAGATTTAGTTTTGGGTTAAAAGTACTAAATTTCAATGTCTAAACTGCTTTATAGTCCATGGGGTTGCCTAAAAATAAGGCAACCCCATGGACTATAAAGCAGTTTAGACATTGAAATTTAGTACTTACAAATAAGTCCCACTCATTTGTTGTTGAAAAGAGAATATGTATAAAGTGTATTCCCGCTTTCTCTCTCCACTTCCTTTACAAGGATAAGAAACGATTAAAAAAATACAATAAAGCAAAATGTGCAAACAAATAAAAGCCAGGCTTTTTAGCAAACTAAAATCACAATACTGCTTTGGAGACTATAAAACTGTGTAGTGTGTCACAGCAGTGTGACCTGGTAACTGGTACAGTCACAGTGTATAATCTTTGTGCTTCATCCATACCACTCATATTCTGTAGTACAGTTCTGAAAACTTCTGTCTTTTAAACAAAATTTCAGTTTATTGTTGAAATGAATTTTAAATTACTGTTTTATTGAATACCCATAATTCTGTGGAAAGAATTCATTAAGGCAGAGAATATCAATGAAGACCTGCTGTCCACTTATCTATGTTTTTTCAATTTTGTCTTTACTTTTTCCAGCTGTAGGCCTTGCTGCCTGTCCAGAACCAGTAATTCCTAGCAATGGGATCAAATCAGGAGATAGATATATGGTGAATGATGTTTTGTCATTTCAGTGTGAGCCAGGATATACATTACAGGTATTTCTTTCTTTCTTTTTTCCTTTGAAAAATACAATGTGGAATGATTGCAATAAAATGCCAAGAGACCCGTCCAAAATTCTCATATTCTAATGAAGAGTCTGTAGTTTGTATATAGAGATGATTAAGGTAGAGCCTATGTTAGTATTCCCAAATTATAAAGCTACAAATGTGTGGCATTTCTGTCCCTCAATAAATCTGGACTGGGAAATTTTGTCTTAGATCAACATACCATTGAGAAGTAAAGACCATCAAAATGGACATTGAAATAACATGGATAAAATGTTATCTCCAGAAAATTGTTATAGTACTATACTATAGAGTACTGTGTTTTATCCTTTTTGGGGATTATTTTTTCTAGGTGAAATTTTAATGTAGAAATACGGTGTGGGATTTCATAGTCTCAGGAACTGTGGACTTTAATTTCTAAAGCAAATTTTATTAATGCTAAATCTACTCTTAAAAATCTTTCATGGAAAAGTATTAGAAATTAGTTCACCAATTGGAGATGTTTTCTGTTCACACTTTGGTGTAGTTTCCCATGGTAAACACGATTGAGGTGCTCTTTGTAAATTTTTCAGCAATCTGTAAATCTAAGACTAAAAGTTTCCACCACTGGTAAAATACATTGAGAACACCTGAGTTCAGAATCTTTTGCTTGGTAATAGGTCCCAACCAAGACAGTGTAAAACCTGTATCAGAGAAAGCAAAGCATCACAAATTCTGTTCCTTACCGGGATGAAGTTCCCCATCTGAGGACTGCCAATTCAGTGCTCCCACAGCATATATAAGACATTTCTTTGGTCTCCATATTTCTTACCATTCTCCTAAAATTCTTGCAGGATTCAGATTAAGCATCTTCCTTCTAGGCTGGTTGTGGGAACATATGCACATGAAACATCTCTCTAGGTAGCCAGGAATGTGCTTATCTTTTCAGTCATGTATGGCAGGTATAGGTCAAGTATTTAAGCTAATTCATTCTCTTTACTTGTATTACATGACATGAAACAATCTGCATTGGGAGCATTCCATATGCTTAACAAAAAAAGATTTTGTCATACTAGTATCCTGCTAATTAGAAAAATTTGACTTGAGCACGACAAAGCCGATTCTCTACCCACCCTGAGCACTCATTGCTTATATAACAGTTTGTAGGTGACTTAAAAGCCAGCTGATTGTTCATATATGAATTACTTATATGTTTTTATTTTAAAATTAATATTATTTTGAAAACACCTAATGGTATAAACTCATTAGCTTTTGGAGTTTTAACTTTATTTTCTCTATTTCATCTTTCTCTTACAGTATCCTTTGTAGTTAGCAGGTCAATAAGAAAATGAGAGATTTGATAACATTTTTATGACATCTTTCCTTCAGAAGGATTATCTGTCATTAAAAGCTGACACCAAAATAGATCCAGACTTTCATTTAAAGACCGCTATTGAGCCATTAACAGTTTTCTATTTCAAAGTAACATTAAACTAAGTAAA
>WBNO01030219.1:0-18926 GCA_013400575.1 Peucedramus taeniatus
GAAAGAAAGAAAGAAAAAGAAATTGAAGTAGCTACATGCTTAGTGAAGGAGATTAGAGAAACTAGAAAATTCTCTTTCATAAGTGGAACATAAATCCTGTCAAAGAATTGCAAAGCCATAAGGCTACACAAAAAAGAATTAATGAGCAACTAGCAGTAGGCANCAGTAGGCATTAAAACTAATATTAAAATCTTATTCTAGCACATCAGAAATAGAAGGTTTTGAAGAGAGGTGATAGGATTGACAGATGATCATCTCAAAAATAGGAAATTAAAGGAAAGATAAAACATAATAGAAATGCTAAATGAATTATTTGTATTAACGTTCACAGCAAATGAGTTTGGGCAGATTCCTCTTCCAAATCTCTCTCTTTATAGGGTAGGATATAACAAAATGCCACACACTAATATGTTAGCAGTATACTTTTAGAACACATCAATAAAAGGCGTAGAACTAAGTTATTTCAAATAAAAGTTCTAAAATAAATCAAATATGGAATTACCAAACTGTTAACTGTTAGCTAACACCTAAATTTGCCTTATTTTGAGATGATAGGGAGGAAGCAAGTAAGAAAATAAATTTTAGAAAAGGTTTTGTTGTGGATGTGAAGAACAGACTTGTGAGGAAAACAAGGAAAGTTGGTTTATGACATAATGCAAAACAGATTTGTTTATAAATGGAGAAACAGAAGATATGGGAAGAACTAATACTGTTTTTTATATCAAGAAGTTATGCTTTAATAGTCTTTCAGAGTTCTCTAAAGTAGTCACTAAGCATTCAGATAAGCCTGAGTGTCTTAGAATGAGCTTGGATTTTCAAAAACTTTTGACTTTTAAATAATTTTTCAATAATTTTTCAAATATAATGTCATTAATCAATAAAAGGTGTATACTTGTTTAAAATAAATATTAAAAGGCTATAGCAGGCTTTAGTATAGAGGGAGATCTGCAAGAAGTTTAAAACAAACATCATTTAACAGTGTGTTTTTCTTTAATTTCAGAATTTGTGTGACATTCACATGTAAAATTTTAGTGTAATTCCTAGTTTTCAGTTCACCTGCATTTAATGCAGACTATTTGCCCCATATTTTGAGCTGGCTGCACTTGAAGTTGTTGCTGCTCCTGGAATATCAGTAATAGATCTGTCCACAGACCACAGCTCTGTCAAAAGTGATACACTTGAATAGGGGAGTGAGCTACTGGGACAAAACTGTTATCTTCCTCTTTATTTACAAAAAGAGAAAGCTTATAATATGTGTCTAAATGTGCTGCTTCTTTCACTGGTGTCTTAACAATGATCTGCATTACTTCTCACCTTCCTTGTCTGATCTTAAATTTCTTGTTCTGTTCTGATAAACAACCATTCTGTTGCTTTCCTCAAAACTCTGCTTCTTAAGGAGGATGAGAACTAAGTTAAGAGAGATACAGGGATGGCCTGAGATGTTTCTGTTTGCCATACAGTTCCTGACCAATGGAATATGATTGCTCAATGCATCCACAATAGAGTAAAGCAGTGAATCTCACCTGATACCGGTGAAAGGAACATGGAGTAAGGCAGGGCAACTGAGACTTTTGATGTGGTCTGTTTTCTGATGAATTTAGCAAAGTTAGAATAGTAATGCTCAGTATCTTCAATACCACAAATAACTTATCACTTGGTTTTGCCAAAGGCCAGAAATATCATTAACATCACTACTTTCTGCTTAGGGCCTTGTTGATTACCCTGTGACGAATTGTAGCACTTTAGACTTGCTTTTTGAATAGTATTTCTTGAATGAGTTGCACTAATTCTGCCTAAACAATTAATCACTAACTACAAAGCATATTTAGTTTTATACAGGGCTTAGAGAACTGTAAAATAGAAAAGGGCTTTAAAAAAGCATTAATAATAACAATGAATTAAAGACTAAGAAAAGAGAACATTCAAAATAAGGGAGAAGAAATAGTTAACAAGATTCTTTCTTCTCAGAGTAGAAAACAAACAAAAAAACCCAGACAAAAACCCCTTCCCTCTCAACTCTTAAAGCTCCATGAAAGACCTGCTTCTTTGTTCATTCATCTCTTTTACCCCTCCACCTGTTTAGCAAGCCATATGTTGGTGGATATTACTGCATCAGCAGATGGAACTTGGTGCAAAATAAATACTCAACTTTGTGAGCAAGTGGCCCAACTGGAGGACGAATCCCCACAAGGTTAAGGTCTCAAATAGAGCTTTGCTACTTCCAGTTGGGATAGCACATAACACATGAAATTTTAGATGCCTATCTGACACATGAAATGGGTGAGTTTGCCATGAAAAGATAGCACAGCACCATTTCTTCCTTGAGATTTTTAATTTCGATAAAGTGGTTCCCTGGACTCAAGCTAATCAGACTTTGATTATAACTCTGAGAGTATGCCTATTTATTTCCTTCTGAGAAAAGACTAGATATGGATAACATAAATGTAAAAACCCACAACGTAGTAGCATTTGCCATCCTTCTAGGTCTTCAGAGAGACAAGAAATTCTCCAGAGAAGAACCACGTCTCAGTCTCAAAGACCTCATCAGGCTACTCAGAAGATGCTTCACATCTGCTCCAATCCTCTTACATAGGAACTAATAAAAACCAGTTCTTGAACACTGGAAATGTGATGCTAATTTTGAGTATCATCATTAAAATGACAAACAGCTTAGTATGAAAATAGTACAGGAAGTTGATGAAAATATGGATTGCTACTTATTTCTTTTTTGCAAAATATCATAATGTTTAAGAAACTGCAGTCAGAGAAAGGAACTCATTGCGGCATGTAGAATCAAAAGACTATTGTGTTTTGGAATTGTCCATTTAATATTAAATAAAAATGTGGTGTGTTTTCCTCCATGTGCAGAAATTACAACCAGGATCCGTTTCAAATGGCCAAATTATTCACCTAGGAATTCTGGGTTGAGTGCAGAATGCTTTCTTTTCCTTAACTGATAAGAAAATTATGAAACAGGGCTATTTTTTCACTTCTGTCTCCTCACTGATTCCACTTGGTATTTCAAGGGCCAGTAGTTGGGCAGAAAAAGGAGAAATAAATAGTGAATTTTTGAGTGTTATCATTCCACTTTGAAAAAAATGTAACTATTTGTAAATATCTAAGTCTCCTGCTTAACACAATAATTTCAAAACTAAGATGTATGGTGCATCTTCAAAAAGAAAACAGAATTTGTAGACAACGACCACATTAGAAAAAACCTGCTGCTGGTCCATATCTCCTACTATTTCACTTTGTTTTAAATTCAGTGCAAACAGAAGTGTATTATGCTTAATCCAGATTAAATAACAGATTTTTGGTTCCTATTTCCAAGGCTACTTTAGACTGAGGAAATAAAATAATGTAAAATGTTAAAAAGGAAATTAGGTCTTCTGTCTGCACTGAGAGAGTTAATGCATACAGTGCTATTGATTCTGCCAGTGAAATCAATTTAGCTGCAGTCCTTGCTGAAGACAACCATAGCCACCAACATATTGAATATCAAAATATAATAAATACAATTAATTTGGAATAATATCACTCTCTAAGAAGGATTCATCCATGAAGTTCACTATTTAAACTTGATGTGGGTGCAGGAGCATGACTGGTTCACTATCAACATTTTCATGGGTGTATAGATTGACCGATGAAACACAAACAAAATTTGTGACCTGTTTTTTCAGAATGGTTCCCCTTCCTTTATGTCTTTTTTGAAAGCTCAAACTGAAAACATGCTGTGACTCCTCTGCAGCTGATGTAAAGTGGGTACTATGTCAGGATGCCAGGCAGCTGTGAGAGGCTGTGCAGCTGCTGCAATGGGACTGGAAGTAGGAGCAGAAGCAGCTGTTGCTGCAGCATTTATTGCATGTTGGAAATTCAGAAAAAAAGCTGTAAAACAATGCTAAAAATTGCACTTTTGGCCTGTTTAATTTTGGATGCTGTAAAAATTCCTTATTAACAGAATTTACTCAATCCCTTCTCAGAATGTCAGCTGTGAAACAATCTTCACTCTACTTCTCAAACTGTAACACAGGTATATTGGAGGAATTGCTATTTCAATTGAGTTTGTGGGAATATTTCATTCCCATTGAGATGCTCAATCTATTATACAGAGTTTAAGATCAGCGTTTTCATGACTCATATTCAAATGTGAAGGCTAATATTTTCATGGTATCAACATATTTAATAAAACAACCAACCAAACAACAACCAAAAAAACCCAAAAACAACCCAGATCTAACATAAATGACCTTAAAAAAGAAGACACAAATAATCAAAGAATAGACAGATTAGTATAAACTATTTGGTGCTACCCTTTTCCTAGCAAAGAAATATTAACATGTATTTGAATTTGGCTTCACATTATATTGTTCATAATTATTATTATTTCCTTTTTCTGTCTGTCTACACTCCACCAACATGTCAACGATATTAACTGGAAGGCTTTTTTCAACTTTATCTTTAGAACACTGTATGTTTTAAGGTTAAATATGCTAGCATAGTATCTTTCTAATTAAAAGCAAAGTTTAAAATCAAGTCTAAAGTTTGAACATGGAATCATCTCATTAACAGATAAAATCCCTATTTCAGTTTTGTGTATTTAGCTTGTTGCTATTTTTCACTGACCAAAAAAAGAAGTTTTCTACAAAATACCTGAAAGAGCAGTTAACCTTTGTAATTTCTATCCTAATTCTAGATAACTCAAGTCCATAATCTAGTGAGGAATACATTATGATTGCAACTCCTGTAGCCTGATTCTCACTGTTAGATTGTGTTAGGAAAATGGAAATAGGGGGGCTATGATTTCCTGAACAAGGAGTAATATTTTTCCAGCGACCAAATAGCCTATAATTTAATGAACAGTTTTGTACACAGTGCTTCTGTATCATATTGTCACAAACAATCCTGAGGTCCACAAGTATGAATTTGCTTGATCTTCAATGGGATTTGTTCTTAAGACTGAAATTATTAAGCAAAAATGAATAGTAACTGAAAAAAAGCTATTGAAGTATTCTGTAACTGTATTCATATAAAATCAATCAAAATAGTTACACCATATGTCAGCAGACCAAGACATATCACTAAGAAAGATGGAAGTCAGATTCAGAAACAGTGACATAGCATCAATACATGTCTTGCATGGATAGTTCTACAGTTAATTATTGATAAATTTTTGCCTATCTTCATTCTGGGGCTAAAGAGTGATAAAATTCTAAAAAGAATTGTCAAAAAACAAAGGACAAGACATAATACTGTTGTGAACATAAAGGAGTATTGAAATCTGGGCTCAGAGATAAGGAGTCAAAGGCAACTACTCAGACAGATGAGTCTTTTAAATAAACAAAGGTATATTTGTTCAAGCACAAATCCTCTAAGTGTCTGCACTTCTAATGGCTAATGTAAACCTTTGAGTGGATTTAAAGCAGCACACTGAAGCCTGGGGGACTTTTGGTGGTACCTGGTTGGAGTTCATTACAACCAAAAGCAATTCACTGAAGTTCAGGAAAAAAAAAAAGTTGACTCTCAATTTGTTAGTGTAATGCCTTAATTTTTCTCCTAATAAAGTATGTAATAATCTATCGTCAAAATCCCCACTGTCTTTGTGCTTGTTTTTCCTAATTTCCCTCTTTTCTCTCCCTCCCTTACTTAATTTCTTTATTCCTTCTCTTCACCCAGTAATCTTTTCCTCTTACTTTTGGAGTGTTGGATGAGACTTTCACAAGGTCATATTATCTCCTGTTTTCCTTTTGGGCTGTTATCTTCAGCAGAACCAGCTGACAATGATTGTCTGAAGTTTTAACATCTAACTGTACAGTCATCTGCTGTGGTGCCCCATTGAGTATACAGCGCCTGTAGGCCACAATTCTGAAAAGCAGAGATAACTGGCAATTCAGAGTGTTTCTCAATTACATCTTAATTCTACTCAGTACTTCCCCTTTTTCCAAATTCTCTCACTGTCTTCAGTTTCTAAGTGTCTGTTGCTTTTATTTAGTATCAGCTTCTTAAAATTGAATCCACTTCTAAGACCCTAAGCGTTTGGATTGTAAAGAAATTATAAAAGGGGTATTAGCTTAACTGACCATTGTTATCATCTCCAAGGTATACTTAATTAGACAAAATCCTTACATATAAATCAGAACACAAGAATAATCCTTAAATAGGTTAGAGGAATGTCTATATCAACTACAAAGGGCACAGTGATTAAGAATCTCAGATTAGCTAAGAAGAATGTCACTTTGAATGCCTATAAATTATATTAAGTAAATTCATGTTATAGATGAATTTAAAACATCTCATTAGCAGATTTTTTATTTCTGATATAACATCCACTGATGCTGTGAATGAGTGTGTTTCCTTTAACAGTTTCAAATGCTATTTGAAGTTCAACTTTCACAGTGTGCTCCTAAAATTTAGCCTCATAGGAATTACAAAGATATTGTTTATCAATTTTCCTTGTAGTTCTTATTACCTAAGACCTAGCAAAACTTGATTGAACCTAATTTATCTTCAAAAACAAATTTCATGCCTTACACTTAAAAACTACAGGTAGAACATAAAAATCCTTAGTCTTGCAGTCTCTGTGTGTCCATTTATGCATGTCTGTTCCTTTCCCTGGCTGGCACAAAAATTTATTATTAGCAGTAAAGTAAAATGAAATTGTCAGTAGAATGTTGCTGTTTATTTTGGTAGATTACAAGCTTTAAATTTTAAGTGTTTTATTTCTAAACTGAAGATGTAAAAAAATTGTTCTACAAATCTTGAGGTCTCAATGTGTATTATTCTTAGAGTGCTAGAATATATTTTTAAATACTTTCAGCCAGTTCCATGAAAAAATGCAAAACATATAAAGCTACTCCCTCCTATGTGTATATGAACATAAAAACCTAAAAAAACCCCAAATTCCCAAAAGCATTTTTATTGCTCTAGATGGATGTGAAATCTATAGATGTCTTATTAAATCTCATCTGGCAACTAAAGAGCTGTCCCTGTCCAGAGCACATCAGTTCTGAGCACATATTATAATTTTACCTGGGAAAGAATTTAGAAGAGGATTATGCTGTCCTTAAATGTTAGCAGATTCAGGAAAGAGTAAATGGGGCAAAGGAGGGGACAACAAAAGACAGCAAAAGACAGGACCAGAGGTGGGAAACATAGCAAAAAAGTACCCCACAGCATATAGATTCTGAGTTAGATAGAGCTAAACAGAGAAAAATCTGATCTAGAAACAGAATGGGGATGAAGGACATTGCTCCTGTTTCCTTCTTCTTTTCTGGGTACTCATCTAAAATTAAATAACTGCTGTATGAATTCTGTTCTGTACACCCTGTTCACTGATGCCCAATATTTAAGACAGGATCAGATTTTTAAGACTTCTATTTTCATAGAATCACAGAATCATTAGGATTGGAAAGGATCTTGAAGATCATCTAGTTTGAAGTTGCCTGCAGTGGGCAGGGACACCATCCAGTAGACCAAGTTGCTCAAAGCCCCAATTTATCTGGCCTTGAGTACTTCCAAGGATGGGACATCCACCATTTCTCTGGGAAACCTGTTCCAGTGTTTCATTGCCTCCACAGGAAATGATTTATTCGTGATATCTAATCTAAATCTACCCTCTTTCAGTTTGAAGTCATTACCCCTTGTAAAAAGTCCCTTTCTAGATGTCTTGTAGCTCCCCTTCAGATGCTGGAAGGCTGCTAGAAGGTGTTCCTGAAGCCTTTCCTTTTCCGGGCTAGGCAACACTAACTCCCTCAGCATAGGAGAGGTTCTGCAGCTCTGTGATCAACTTAGTGGTCCTCCTCTGGACTTGGTTCTTCTTATGTTGGGTGTCCCAGAAGTGGATGCAATACTCCAGGTGGGATCTCATGAGAGTAGAGGGGAAGAGTCATCTCACTCAACCTTCTGCTCACTCATCTTTTGATGCAGCCAGGGATGTTATGGCCTTCTGGGCACTCATTGTCAGGTCATGTCCAGCTTTTCATCCACCAATACCCCTTAGTCCTCCTCTCAATCCATTTCCCATCCAGCCTTTATTTGCACTTGGGAATGCCCCATCCAGATGTAGGACCTTGCACTTGGCCTCTTGAACTTCATGATTCCTTGCTGTATCAATACATTAAGTATTCTACTATCTTTTTTAATGTTTTTTATGCATTTGCTTGTCTATGTCTAAAAAAATTGGAGTGCACAGTAAGTAAAGCCAGTGTTTTACCCCTCCTTTCACTTGCATATATTATAGCTAGGGTACTATAACCAAGAAATACAAAGTATTTCCTTCCTGAGTAAATGTAACTTGAAAATCTCTGACCTAAATCTTGTCCTAAATAATTGACACTGGGGCATTTGCAATGATAGAAGCTCAGAAGTAAATTTTTGTCTGTAAATAAGTAGCTGACTGATTTTCTCAACTACCGAGGATCTTCACTGCTTACCTTTTTTTTTCCTGCTAAAAAGATGCATGATTCATCTCCCTTAAATTAAATACCTTCCAGTTGTATCTCAAAGTCTGAACCCATCACCCCAAGTCCTTAATATAATCTCTGGGAGAAATAAATACATTGACAGGAAATTCATTCAATCTTAGGACAAGCATAGCCCAGTCAATCAGATTATTATGCATAAGAAGCTATTTTTGTTCTTTAGCAATAGAAATATCCGTAAATAACTTTATCAGATTTGGACATCAGCCCTTTAGATGCATAAATGACAGCTTAGTATTAAACCCAAATTTAGAGCTGATTCTCCCTGAAGACTACAAAATGAAAAATCACATGCTATAATTTTTTAATTTTTTGGTGTTACAAACTTTCCCTAATTTAAGGATGCTTTTTTAAATGACATCTTATCATGTTAATAATTAATCTATTAATATTGCTACTCTGAAGCAGCTTAACGCAAGCAGCTCAAATCCATATTCATCTAACAGTGAAAATCCCAAGCTACTCTTGTTTTCACTCAGATTTTTACTGATACAGAATTTTAGAAATCTCTTCCCTGATCATTAAAACCTATCAATAAAATCTTTTTCATAAATAATTCTCATTTATGAACTTCAAAACACAAAGGAAAGGGAATCTCAGAATAACCAACCTAACACCACTACCACAATCACCCCTAAACCATATCCTCAGGTGTCATATCCGGATGCCTCTTGAACCCTTCTGGAGACCGTGAATGTTTGATTCTTCAGCACAGAAAAGTGCTGAAGAAAATCAAATACTTACATAAGAGCCCTGCTGCAGGATGAGTCAAAGCTTGCTTGGACGATTCAAGAGACTTAAAAAATTTGTTATAAAAGATAGTATAAGCACACGAAGGATATATCTGTGTAAGCAGCTGCTATAGATCAGCAGAATTGCATATGAAACATTTACAGAACTTGTGATACTGTGTAACCACTATACTCTTGGAAAACAATGGGAAACTGTCCTGACTTTTTAAGTGTATTTTATTTTTTTCTTTGTAAATAGAACAGTAACACTCTACAAGGATATATGTGAGAGTGACTGAAGATGTAAAAACAGTATTGATAATTGGAGAACAGCAAAAGAAAATACACAATGAAATGTTGAAGTACAAGCTATATTGCCTTTTGCTTCAAGTGTAACACTGCCCATCAATTAAATGGCATACCATGCTTTATATTTCAAAAAAGAATAAAAAAGTATAATGGCACTGTTCATTCTATTTTTTTAAAAAATTGATTGGAGAGCTGAAAAGTCAGATCTGCTCATACAGTTCTCAATCTTTCAGACAAGTAATATCTATATAATTATTTTTCATTATTTCTCAAAATTATGTTAACCATTTTATTACTAGTGAACATTCTCCCCTTTCTCTACAATCACACTTTTTTTTTTAGTAATATGATGATCAGAATCAAATTAACTTGTGGAGATGTAGGACATTCTTCTGCATATATACACATCATTGAATTCAGGAATGTTCCTTGCAGTATAACATCCTTTGTGAACAGAAAAACATGCTCTTTAGTACTTGGAGGTTATATTTGAAAATGACTAATAAAAATGACTAATAAAAATAAAAAATTAAAAATAAAAATACATTTTTTTATTAGTCATTTTCAAATATAAACTCCAAGTAAAATTATAGCACTTCATCACACTCCTTCTAGTTTCTTTTTATCTAATACACTCTATATGGGTTTTTCCCCTTTAATTTCGATTTTGCAATAGTAACAATGCATATTTATTTCAGAAATACAAAGTTGCAAACTACATATATTGTGATACTTCTTGAATGGAGTAATAGAGGCAGTGGATCAAAATGAAATGTTATTATTTTGTAGATATGCTAGCTTCTTTTATAGTTATAGACAAAGGCAATAGAAATTGTATCTTAATATCCAAGTTTTCTTAGAATTGAAAAAGGGATGAATACTCCTACAAGCCAAATGAAAATGAAGTTCTGTTAGAATGAAGAGTGTGGACTGAATATAGAATAGATTCTATACTAAAATTATAGTATAGACCCATTATATGTTGCATTGACAGTAAAAACACACTTGGAAGGGAATGTAGAAATATATGAATGAATTTTCTGTTCAAATACAAGAATAAAATCACATTTACACTGGTATTTAGAAAGTTTTCAAGGTTTTCTGAAAATTTTATGATAAATAGAAGGGACAGGTTTTGTCACAGAAAAAATGAGTATCTTTCAGTTTACAGCATAGTAAGGTGATGTATTTTATTATTACAAACCAGATCATGGCATATGTTAAATTTGAAAAAAAACAAACCAATACCCAGAAATACCTTCAAAATATTTTTAAATGAATTACAATAACTTCTTTTGTTATTCTTTATGAAAGAAGGAAAAAAGGGATGAAGTCATGCATACAGATAAGCATTCATATGTGCCTATGTAGAGAAATGCAGGCTGGTTTGGAGTCTTCTGAATTACTTTTTGTGCATGTGTAGTAAGAAGCTCTACAGTAAGAAAGGCTTTTTTTTTTTGTAAACACTTATATTTTCCTCCACTCTGTCTAAGTTGTTGAAATTCAAAATGGCAGAATTCAAAGCCCATGAAAACGTGTGAAAAATAAAACATAATGTCTGCAACACAATAGATTATTTTAAGGTATGAAGACAGTAGTAGATTAATTTGAGGACAGAAGGAAGAAGACTTTGTAGATGACAATAAAACATTCAATCTATCTGCCAAAAAGTATGACCTCAATTTTAAACAGCAGATTAGAGAAGGGGAATTAAATGTTCTAAGCATCTCTGACATTTTGAAAGTGAATATTTAATTTATAATTTACTGAAGAAGAATCAGAAAAATTAGTAAGCAAAAGTTAATAACTATAGACAAAATTCTGGTTTAAGGCTTACATTGATATACTGTAATATAAAAGAAAAAGGATGAGAAGGAGTAGGTCATGTTGACTGCTTAACTCAGCTCTCTAGCAAATGTTCACAGATGGATGCCCAACTGCTCGAGGGCTTGGCAAACATAAAGACAAAACCCAGATAATATTGCTATACACAGATGTGTGGAAAAAGTATAAAATAGGCAATATTTAGTGGCTGTATTTCGTATATCCATAAATTGCTTCATCATTGAATGCTTATCCCACAGATGATGCAAACCCTCTTAGGAAAAGCACCAGAAGCCTCAACCATGAGTAGATGACCTGCTAGGCCTGGGTCTTCCCAGCTGCTGCCCTGCAGGGTGGCCCCAGGGCTTCCCTTTGCTGCGAGATTTGTGAGTATACAGAATAAAGAACACTGATTTCAGCATCCTTGTTCTTTTCTGAATATAAATCCATTCATGATAAATCACACATCTGGTGATAATGGAGAGTCAATAGCACAGTCATTCAGATGTTACAATAAGTAAAATGCCAAGATTTTCAGAGTGCTTACTTTGAAGCACACAAAGCAAAGAAGTAAAGAAAAAGTTAATACTGATTTTTTTTTCTGAATGAATCACAGGGTGAATTCTCAGTGTGTATGTGAGTAGCTACCTGATGAGAACTTTGGTTTCATACTGGGGGAAGCTGAAGAGGGTTCATCTGGAGAACCTACTAAATGTAAAAATGAGGAAAATGTATGAAATGCAAGCAAGATAAATGAGGAGAAGTCATTTGGGGGCATAATCTATAGAGATATATAAGTGAAGTGAGTGCCACTTGATGGTGCTGATGAAGTAGAAAAAAATAATTGTACAAAAGACTAAGAAATTAAAAAACACAAAGGAAAGCATTCAAAATTTGCTGAAAAATTACAAAATACTAGGAAATATTAGTTGCAAGATCTCCCAGAGAATAAGAAGGAACATCATAATCAATTGCAGGTGAATTTTAATGGGCAGGGTGGTTGTAATGGGCAGACTAAGGGTCAGTTTTAGTGAAATGAAAACCTACTTATGTGGAAGACAGTCAAGTGTTACAGGCTCTTTTTCAGTGTTGTGCAACAAAGCACAATAGGTATAAATCTGGGGAGGAGACAAAGAGATATCAGCAATTATAGAGAATAATTTAAATAGTTTAATAAACAGTAGTAATTTTGCAATGAGTACTCTGGGCCAGTTTTTCTTGTCTACTGAAAAACAGAGGAGATGAATTGTTCATGTAATGCACATATTTCATCAAAATGGAGCAGACATATCCAAGAAAACAAAACCAAGAAGAATTTAAGTGTAGTGCAAAAAAATACAACTGCAATACATCTTCCTTAATTAAACAGTAGCTTTATTACAAAGGCAGCTTTATAAAGATTTTAAAAAATTAACTACATTTTATGCAAACAATAATGTAATTAAGTACATTTTATTGTGCATTTCCAAACGATTATTTTGTAATATAACTGACATTGCTGATAAATTCAAAATAAATTCTTCTGAACTGTCTTGATTCATGTCAGACACAGACCAGTAGCTTGTCATTGGCTGCTGTGTGGTACTGGTAACAGCTACATTGCCCCCATAGATAGGAGCATTTCACCCTTTTGAGTTATTATTTATCAAAATACAATTTTCCAATTTCTAACAGAAATTCTGATGGAAAATTTCTAACTTCATCCATATTTCATGTTATTGCAAAATAACAAAAATTTGATTTTAATGATATAATAATTTGTGGAAAGTTCCATTCAGATAAGGAGAACACAATAAAAACTTTCAGATCCACCATAATAAAATGCAACTAAAAACTAGTTGTGCATATTGACAATAACTAATAGCGCAAGAGGAATTTTTTTAATGCACTTGCATTTTATACTTTTGTACACTCTTTTTTTAGTATATATGTGCAACTAAGTATGTGACATACTTGCTGTGGAATACATTTATAATTAATATTTTTTACCAGACTATTAATATTAATTTGATTCTGACAGATTCTGACAGATATAATTAAAACCCTTTGAAGCGCTAGTAGTTTCACCAATAGTAATCATTGGTAAGTATCTGAAAATGACATTGGTTTCATTTGTTAAAAGATACACTGAATTGCCTTAAAAATTATTGCTGATCATTTTCATGTATTAGAGATTCTGATGTATCAGAAAAATCTGAGAGACTTGGAATTGTTGTGGATGGAGAAGAGTAGGCTTATGGGAACTCAACAGATTGTGAAATACTTCATGGAGGGAAGTTAAGGAAACAGAGCCAGACTCTTCTCATTGGTATTCATTCAGTAAAAAGAAAGGAGGTAAAGGGCAAAAATTGAATTTCAAGAAACTCTGTTTAAACATCAAAAAAGAAGTTTGTTCCTTGTAAGGGTTATCAAACAATAAGACTGCTTTCCCCTAGAGGATTTGTATCCTGCTCATAGCAACATTCTCTTTGTGTTGTGGCATGAGAGAGATAAAAATTATTTTGAAGGCAAATGTCATTAATGTCATGAAGAATTAATATCTATGTTTAAATTACATCTAAAGGAAATTTTTATGGGTAGTAATATGGGGTATGCCAAAGATGGCTGAAGCTAAGTTGTACATAAACCTTTCTCTGATGGATAAGCCAATTTTCCAGACAAATAAATACAGCAGATTTAGACACTGCTAAACAAAAGAATAATTCTAACCTACAGATGTTTCAGTAAGAGTTCCTATATTTTAAACATCAGTAATCTCATTAAAATTATTTTGTGATGTGGATATTATACAAATATTCCTGATCTTGTTTACTTAACATCTAAATTCTCATACAGATTTTCTAGCTTCTTTCCCTTTCCCCTTTCCACTGACAATATTAAGACGTAATGTGCACTTGACAAGGAAAATTACCAAGATGGTGAATCAGTCATGGCCAAGTTTGAGCAGCTAGAGCTGAAGAGAAAAAACCCCAAACATTTCAATACTAATTACTAAACAGAGTACTAATGATTGAATAAAACCTTGTATTTGATCTCTCTGCTACAATGTTGTGATTTACCCATTAATTTACTACTTGGTCTGTATTATTTGGCTCATGCAAGCTAAATGTGGGCAGACTGGCCTGTGTCTCCATGCAATAAACCGATCCTTATATTTTAAGAAATTAAAATAGATATAAAACTCTCAAACTCAGGTACATGAAAATGAAGGAAATTAAAGGACAAAAGTTTAAGGTATTTAATATCTTAATACATAAAGGATTATTTGCAACTACAAAAACTTTTTAAACTCAACTTTTCCACAATTAATTTGTCGATTGGAAACACCCCTAGCATGAATCTCTTTCCTGCATTTAGTTCCTTCCCAAAACAGTCTCCCATTGTCCTTTAATCATCAATCCTACTCTCTATGAATTTTAATTGCACACAGCAGAGCATCACTTACTCACAGACCTCAAAAAAATATTTAACTGTTTAGACACTGTTACATAATGTTTTAACCAAGATCTTTACATAATGGAGGGAAATATAAATAAGTATGAGAGGAAAGTTCTCAAGGGAAGAAACAGGTCTCATTGGAAAAGCAAAATTTCATGATCATTTCAATATGATTGCATATCTACATTTATATTCCAAAATATAATTTTTGTAATTCCAAAATTCTTTTGTCTTAAATCTTGGCTACAGAGAATCATGCTTATAACTATGTCCCAACACATCCTGCCATATAAGAGGACTGAAGTGATTTGCCTATAGTGATCATAACAAATGTTATCATATTTCATGCTTGCCTAGTACACAGGGCTCTCAATTCTCATGACCCTTCACTACACTGTTTCTTCATTGAATACTATACAAATTAATATGATTATTATACTTCATAGATAAGAATGCATTCACAATATTCTCACTAAATGAGTTTTTATGAAGTTTTTTTTTTTTCAGGTTTTATCTTTCTAGCACTAAAATTCTCACCATATCCTTCTGTGTGTGGAAGAATCCTACGTCTGCAAGTATAAAACACATAACCTGTCATTGCCATAGTGCTAATTCCTATGAATCAAACACACTCTGCAAAAGCTGTCTTTGGCATGTGAAAACAATTTTTCCAAGATGTGTCCAAAATATACTATGAATAACTGTATCTTGCAGAGAAGGTATGCAGTTCATAGATGTTTTATATATAAACTTGTATACATAAAGCTGGAGAAAAAAAATCTGAAAATGAAATATTATTAAAGCAAAGAAAAGGAATCACATAATGCCTCAGCTACTTGCATTTACCTGGAGTCACATTCTTAACAAGATTATGAAACATGAGCTAAATTCTTTAATCCCATAGTGAGTCTTGTGCATAGTTAATATTCAGATTTTTTCTACGCAGAATAGGATATTTCTATGCTTCTTTTACACGTTTGGAAGGACAGAATTTCTCCCCACTGGGGAGAAAGCATCAAACATCATTTATGTTCTGTGGTGACTATTGCAATTCTATCTATAGTCAGTATTGATAACCTGTAAATAACCTTTCAAGTTCATCATGCAGCTCTCTAATAGATTAAGACTGCATCTTATACAGCATCTATGTATGGGATTCAGCCTGAAGACCCCATAGGTTATGTATGCCAAACAATGTTCTGAATATACTATTGCTCACCTGTGTTTGTGTCAATAAACAGACACTTAATGAAGCAAGGCTGAAAGTCACAAAGCTGTCCTGAATGATTTTTTTCACTTCTGTCAATGTTATACATACCACAAAAGAAAGTAAAAGTTAAAATCTAAAAATCATTTATGCCATGACACTCTAAACCTGTTGATATTGCCATCTTAAATCCTATGTGCTTCTTTCACCATAGTATAAAAAGTGAGAATACTTAAAAGCACTCTTCTACCACAAACAACACAGCTAGGCTGGCCTCTGGATACTGCTGTTGCCTCAGAGAAAACTAGCTGTAAACTCATTAAATTGGCTGCTGATCCTGTAATTCATGCCAACAGTAAACTTCAGAACTAATTCTTGCAGGACTTTTGCTCGGCTTTAATTACCTTAATCTTGTAGTTTGCCACACAATAGGTCTTGAGAGCATGCTCATAGTCTCCGCTGAAAGTAGATCTGTTTATCAACCATCAATTTTTCCAACAACTAGAACCATGTCACCTTTGACTTTCTACTGGATTTGATAGCTTTTGTTGAGGAAGATAATATTTATTCCTTCAGATGCACACATAAAAAAAAAAAAATCCACTTTTTTTCTAAAAATCAGACATCCTATTCAAAGCATAAATTCTCTATTTTATTTATTCTGCACTTATTTCCTTTATTTCTACTGTAATAAATGTCACATTTCTCTCTATTAAGATTAATGACTATAACTGTAGCATGTAAATGTTTTGTGATGGAATAAACCATCTATTTTTGTGGTATGACTATCAATATCTGGGATATTATTAATTGAGATATATAACTGAATGGGATGTCATCAAGGTTTCTGCTTTTCCTGTTATTATGATACCCCAATGTTGCCTTGCTACATTGAATCTACACATCGTGCTTAGTGTGTTTCCTATAGTAGTTAATCAGAAGTCTTTGTTCTGCACTAGCCAGAAAATAACATGATCAAGTATCTTAATTGTATCAAACCAAAATTGGAACAGGTTAAATATTTTACCTAATGAAACTGTACTTAGTTCAGAAGAAGGAAGATTCTTTAGTTTTGATAACAAAACCCATATATATATATATATATAACCTACTACTGTTGTTAGTAGATGTTCATTCTGAAAAAGAGAGAAACAGAAGAGTTCTGTCTAGAAAAAGCATATAAAATTACATGTTAAGGTTTTTTCCCCCATGAACACTGGGAAACAGGACTCCTACTCCATTTCTTCTTTTCTACTAGTGACTGACCTTTTAAATTTAATAGTCAAATGGGTTAAACTACTACAAACACAATCCTCTCGACAGCTGTTCTCATCAAGTCTGGTTCTACCATCAAACCAAATTTGGGCAGTGCAAGGTCAATGGCCTTACATGAACTGTCCCTTTTTGAGGTAGGCAACAAACAGTTTCTCTCGTACTTGCACTAAAATTAACTGAAAAAGTCAAGTCTAGCAGAGCTTTTTCCATACATATCACAAGAAAAAAAAAGAGCAATTTTTCCAGAGAAAGGGAACACTGACTAAACAGAAGTCAGTAGCAGTAAAAAAGTACTCATGGTATATTTACCATGAAATTCTCCTTTCCCTCTCAACTGTAGAGAGGATAACAAGGATAACAATCTAGTTCAGCTCATTAATAAATGTAACAACTTCTTAACCTCGTAACTTGTGATAGATGGAGCTTTAATTTGTATTTAATGCAGAATTCAATCTAGAACAGACTGAAATTGATGAGAAATTAATCAATCAATCAAATCTTAGTCAGAAACAAACTACTAAAGAAAGGAAATGGACAGTTAGTATATATTTTTTCAAGTGAAAAGAAGAATCTAATTAGCTTTCATAACAACTGATAAATCCTAAGAAAAGCAATTCCCACACAGCGGTTTCTGGGTTTAGGTATCTTTTTTATGTTGTCTGTTTCATTGTGCAAGCATAACACAAACAGATAAGGAACTATAGACCCGAATATTTTTGTGCATTATGCATTTCCTGAAAGGACTGGAAAAGCAATAAATTACTTTGGGAATTAGAGAGATGGCCCTCTCTCTTTGTGTTTATTTCTCTCTCTCTCTCAGTAATAACATCTGAAGTACCAAAGAGTTAGTTACTCTTCTGTCAAAGAACAAGTGTTAAATAGGAACAAAAAAACCCTACAATAGTGCAGAGGAAAGCAATAGATCTTTCAAAATATGTTTACTTATTAGAAATAAGTCTGCTCCTAAAGCAATTTCTTTTTAAAGGGAAAGGTGAAAACTGAGGAGAGGCAGGTAGTAGAGTGCTCCTGGCATCTGACTTTACTTTGTCATTGCCAACATGTTCTTCCCAGATTTATTTGAATGACTAAAGAAAAATTATATTTAAAACAAACAAACAAACAAATGCACATTCCCACCCCCCTTCCTACTCCCAGCTATTTACTGACAAGAAAGGAAGAAGGAAAAAAGAAAGAATGATCAGGGTTTTTTTTGTGAATGTTATCTATGTACAAAGATTAATCATAGCATAGTATTACAGTTTGGGTTGGAAGGGATTTAAAAGCTCATCTAGTTCAAACTATTCCCACAATGGGCAGGGACACCTTCCAGTAGATCAGATTATTCAAAGCCCCATCCAACCTGGCCTTTAGCATTCCCAATAAAGGGGCATCCACTGCTTTTTTTCGGCAACCTGTTCCAATGCCTCACCATTTTTACCACAGGAAAGAAGCTCTTCCTAATATCTGATCAAACCCTACCCTCTTTCAGTTAAAAGCTCTCACCCCTTGTCCTATCACTACATGCCCTTGTAAAAACTACCTGCCCATCTTTCTTGTAGTCTTCCCAAGTAGTGCAAGGTCACCAGGGAACTTTCTCTTCTCTAGGCAGGAAAACACAAGCTGTCTCAGCCTTTCCTCATTGGAGACATGTTCCATTTCTCTAAT
>WBNO01030223.1:0-19873 GCA_013400575.1 Peucedramus taeniatus
AAGTGTTTTATGATAAGCCTGATAATTATAAACTTCACATACAATACACTGTTGCAGAGGAAGATAAAATAGTCTTCCAGAACATTCATGAAAGGTAAAGAAGACAAATCAGTATGTTACTTCAAAAGATGGAATGACTAAGGAAACTAAAACTGTCTGTTTGAATGCTTAACATTTTCAAGGGTCTCTATCTGCAAATCTCTTTTTTCTAAGTCTTAGCTAATTTTATAGTGGTCATTGTTTCCATTTGCAAATGTTCTCCTTGCCTTTGTCCAGACAAATCCATGACTCTCCATGATGTAAAGTTGAGTAGCATGGAGACAGTAATATTAACTTACAATATGCAAATATGGTATGTATTCAGGTAATAACTTAGATGACCAAACAACTTACTTTTTTATAATATACATCCAGAAAAAAACAAACAAGCCATGAGGAAAGATTGAGAGTAGTAAGAAATACATTGATGATATTATTGAAAAAAAACCTAGCCTGAATCTGAAATCTGGGTTTACTAGAGTAAAACAGAACAATATTTGTCTTAAAAATTCAGTATTTATGATACTGCATTACTCTTCTTTTTAAGACTTAATTACAGCATTCTTCAATTACAGTGCATTGGATATTTAATTAAAATACCAATTTCATATAAAATAATGCTTTTTTAAAAAATACGATGGTTGAGTGATACAGATATTTTATTTTAACAGATCACTGACAAGAGTACCTGTAGACAAGAAAATGCAAAATGAAATAAAAGAAAATCAGAAGGTTTGTTTTTATTTCTTCAAATGGACATTTGAGCTACTATTGTATTGCTGCTTTTTGAGATTCTTTTACTGTAGCAACTTTTACAGTTTTTCTTAGAGAAAAAGAGCTCATTGTTCTAAAAATCTGTTGGGAGACAGGTAACATTTAAATATATAATTCAAGTATTTAACTTTCTGCTATTTGTGAAACTTTTTCCATTCTCTCTTTTGGTTTTACAGAATTAGTCAAGGCCAAACAATTTTCATGGAGTGTTGAGTTGGGTCACAGATTGTGTGCTGGGAAAGAAAATAGGTATCGGTTACTTTTTCTATGGCTTTGATGTTGAATCTAAGCCTGCTGCTTGTATTATGGTCAGCACATGTGAACTTTGAGCTTTCCACACTCTCAGAATCACACATGCAGCTATTCTGCAAGGTGTTTTGACATCATCTGTGGCAGGTGGTAGTTTTGTTTTCATCCTTGATTCACTGCATCTTTTGTGTCTTGTACCATGTGAGGAGTCCCTGTTCCTGTTATTTTGACTGATCTGAGATTTATTCTGAGACACCACTTAATATTTGTTGAATTCATTATGTCTGTCTGTGTTCAGTTTGGATTTTTTCTCTCAAGTTGAGTGCTGCTGTTAAATGTTAGGCACCTTTCCTGTAGGACTGGTCGTGTGAAATGACATCAGTGACTGGTCAAATGAAATGATTGGGAGAAGTACCTTAAAATTTGGATCTGAAACAAATTACAGTGGATATCTGTGTAGTTGGTCAGCTGAGTCACTCCTATGATTCCATTAATGTTTTAACTAGATTAAGAGGATTTTATGTAACTATCACACTAAGTTTTAATTTCATGTGAGGTCACATCCTTCCTGTAGTCTAATGGCCTTTAGAGAGCTAAAAGCTAAAATTTGTTGAATTAAAGAAACTTCCTGAACACTGCTGCTTGAGCACAATAAATTGTCATGTGCATTCTTGAACTGCAATACATCCATCTAGCAGCAGGAGAGATATGATCCCATGCTGTGTGTAACTGGATGATTCCCTCTCAAGATAATGAAAGTTGAATAGGAAATGCAACGGGAGGAAATAAAGTTATTAAAAGTGAAAGACATGTGATGATTTAGGTGTAATGAGTTGATACCTAAGCAAGAAATAGACAAAGAACTGCTATAGATAAAAGAAAAAAAAAATCTCATTAAACTGAACTCACAACTTGCAATGCAATAATTTGCTGAAGTTTAGCAAGAAAATACCACATGAATATTATCAGCCTTAAATTCTAGTGTTGGATGCCTAAATACTCCTTCCATCAACATTTTTATGACCTAGTTGATGCACTTCTAGACAATCAAATATCTAGCAACAAAATTGTATTAAAAATCTTGCCTCTGATTTATCAATATCTATAACTATCTGAAGGGAGGGTGTCAAGAAGATGGAGCCAGGCTCTTCTCCGTGGTGCTGAGCAGTAGGACAAGAGGCAACGGGCAAAAACTGATGAATGGGGAAGTTCCACCTGAACATGAGGCAGAACTTCTTTACTTTGCAAGTGACTGAGCACTGGAATAGATTGCCCAGAGAGGCTGTGGAATATCCCTCACTGGAGATACTCAAGAATGCACATCTGGACATAATCCTGCGGAATGTGCTTTAGGATGACCTTGTTTTGGGAGGATGATTGGACCAGATGACACACTGTGATCCCTTCCAACCTTAACCATTCTGCACTTCAGCTCAGTTATTTTCCTTGTTGCGTTTCCTACTTACATTTAACTGTGTGAAAGTAACCACACTGCTTTTCAGAAATAATACCATTTTCAATGTTCTCTCATTTTTGCTCGTTTGTCAAGTTACATGTTTATATCAGGAGTGATATCCTGAGCCTAAGTTGCTTGCTGTAGGCATACTTTTCTTAAAGTATATATTTTGTTCACACTTACTTTGTTTAGCAAGTGGGAGCTAAATTGGAAAAAAATACATCTTCCTCAATATGCTTTTTTTGTGTATTTTTTGTGTTTTCTTTTTCTCTGTTGGGAATTAAGGCAGATCCAGAAATCTGACTGCTCCTTCTCTCATGAGCTGGAATACATTACTGCAGTTGCTCCTGTCACTTACCTTGCTACAGACTGAATGGTGTTGTGCCTCAGAGCTCTCTGTAGGAAAATAATGATACATGCTTTACTCCCTAAGTACCACATTCCTCTTGTATTTGTTCATTGTGGATCTTTTTTTCTTCTTTGCCAAGCAAAGATATGCTATGCTATCCCTTTCTCATCGGTGTTTTTTCCATTGTCCCTTTGTTAGATGAGATTTTAAGTTTCTAATCTGTTTTTCCTAATTTCCTGAAACAATTCAACTACAAGTTTTTCAGAATTGAGAGATGTTAAGTCATTGAGAAAACTGGTTTCAAGTGGAGGTCTGAGGGACGTGTAAGGTCTCCCATTGCTGAATGGATATATAGAAACAATTTAAAAACTTATAAGCTGTATTTCTGTGTGTGTGTATTTTCACTTTCTGTTGGCAAACACTGAGAATGTGTCCTTTTCTCTGCCTTGTACAGGTAGGTTGTTTTCACTTGTATCTGTACATCTGAAGTGTATTAAGTAACACTCATAAAATATATGGTCATTATTTTTTCCAACGCTCAGATAAAAGAAACAACTGTGTGGAAGAGATTTGATGTGTCTGTTTTGCAGAATTGCTTAAGGTTTTTTGTAGATATTAGTGTAGGCATATACCTAAATAAGTAAGCACTACTTTTTACTTTTTAGCATTTCCATGAAACACTTGGAATTCAACCTGGAGAAGCACGTTTGTTTCTGAATGGCCTTCATATTGACCTGGATTTTCAAGATCCCTTTAGGTAAGATGTACATTTTGTTTGAAGGTCACAGACTAACTGATAATACTGGGGAGTTGTGCTCATGGTCCTAATCTCACCTGTTGCAATTTGGGGGTGAGGAAGTGTTCTGATAGGAGGAATACTGATTCACAGTGGTTTTGCTTAGATTATGGACATTATATAAGTAGTTGAGAATAGCCTTTTCTCATGGAATAATTTTTTTTGCTTATTTTTACAACTCACCATGTAAAATTAATTTGGAAATGGAAAGAATCTAAATTGTGCTTGTAAAAAGGTGTGAAAAGCACTTTATTAAAAAGTAATGCTTTCATATCCCTGTTACTTAACAATCCGGAAAATATAGACATGAAGGCAGTCGCAAAGTCTTGCCAGCTGTGTTCTGCTGTGGAGTACTTGAAGGGGTTTTTTGTTCTCAAATTTGAGCTTTCAGATTGCAGCAGATGTTCCAGAGTCCCGTTGGGTCTTCTGAGAGGTTTTAGGGTGTGGCTGTGTGTTTCCTCTGTGCTGAGTTCTGCCATGATACAGGCTTAGAGTTCATCTGTGTCTCTATCACTTGTTGCATGCTTCTCTACTCACTTGCAAAGCTGCTTCTTGGGGTACCCCAGCTTGGATTTCTGCCTCAGGCTGGACAGTGCAGCAAGAAAGCTTTCACTCTGCTGTCCTGCCATTTCTTACTAAAGATGGATAAAATTGCTTTGTATAAAATAGATCTGAATTAATAAAATAATTGTATAATCTCTTGTAGTTATGTTTTGAAATAAGTTAGAGGCATAGTGTTATTAACTGCTGTTGTTTTAAGCATTAGGCTGTGGGAGAATATAAAGAGAAAACATTCCTAAGACTATTAACATGAAGATTGTTTTTAGTTTTAAAAATAATTTTTATGTCATGACAAGAGATCTTTGTAGACATTATGTACTTTATCTTCCTGTTAAAGTATTTTAGAGACTCTTAAACTGGAAGGAAAAGTGATGCATGGCCTTCATGAACTTGGCATCAAAGGGGAGACCCTGAGTAAATTTATGAGGTTGCATGTACATCCTACAGATAATAATTATGCACTAGATATTCGTCACTCTTCAATAATAGTAAGTAACTAAAATTATTTATTTAGAGATTACATCTTGGATAATTCTCTGTATGAAACAGCTTTTTTTTTTTTTTTACTGCAATTGAAATACTTGGCACAAGGCCATATATCAATTAGCAGTTTAAAATGTTTTCAAGGGTAATATCCCTTCAATGTTTTTTATGAGTAATTTTCTCTAGTTTATACCTTATTAAAATTTTAAGATATAGGGTGTTTAAAGGAAAAGAAAAATATATCTAGAGTAGTTGCACACTCCAAACTTTAGAATTTGTCTTTTATAGCAATTAATGTAGCTGCATAATACTACATAATATCTCATATTATGCAAGACTTCTAAGTGTACTGTACAAGTATGATAAGTGAATTGAGGGCCACTTAAATATATTATTTCTAGCTGTCCAATGACTGTGATTTTTACACTTCTTCAAAATTTACACAGGTTTCATTACAGAGATTATATACCAGGGGAAAAGGCACAAACCAAAACCACTACAGCACTAAAATATTATTTTCTTGCACCTGAAAGAGCCACATTTCACTCTTCTGTTTGCCCCAGCTTGCACAGAAAGGACTAGAAGAATAAATTAGCCACATGTTAATTTGATCTATCTAAAGTTCTGTTGCTGCAGGCTGAAGATAAATACTGTACTTGGATTACAAGATGGTTGTGCTGTGTTACACACATCTGTGTGATGTATTGTTATGATGTTTGCATTGTGAAAGTAATTTTCACTGTTGGAAAAAAATGGTTTTATTCACATCCTTATACACAGTACTAATGGTCCTTTTTCCTTTGCCATCCAGTATTAGTTTTATTGTGTACTGCAGATAAAAACAGTTTGATTAAAAAGAAAAAAATAAAGATAAAATTTAGAAGCTATTTCCTGTAATTATTTAACTAAAGAAAGGGAGACATTTTATAGTATTATTATGCTGACATATTTTTCTCAGTGTTTGATGCATGTTTTTAAATGGCAGCTTTTTTTGTTTTAGTGGATTAATAATATAGAGCAAGATCACAGCTATAGCACGTGGCCTGCAAGCTATCAGGAACTGCTAAAACCCTCATTTCCTGGATTTTTACATGAGATAAGACGCAATTTATATAATTTGGTAAGTTTGAAGAACTTTTGGTTTATCTGCATACTGTATATGCTAATATGTGGGCAGACAGTTTATTAAAAAATACACATTCTGGGTTTATTGTTAAATTTTCTATGTGGATCTGCTAAGAGTAGTGAATACTGCTTTATCTGTTGAGTCATATGTGCTTATTAGTTTAATTTGCAGATGGATTTGGGCACAGTTTTGTGAAGAGTTTTTATTTCCTTTCTATGCTACACATAGAAAATTCACTACTATCAAAGCATGAGGGAAGGTAATGATAGCTGTCCGTGGTTTAGAGATGGTAAACTGAGGTACAAAGATATTTAAGTTATAAAGCATACTAATTATTAATGTCTTGTAGCTTAATTTTTCCTCTGTGAACAGAATTCTGTATCACTTAGTAAGCTAGGGAAGCAGCTATTACTGATTCAAATTAAAATTACGAAAGGTAATTAAAAAATTATTATAAAATAATATATAATATATTATAATAATATACAATTATTATAAAATAATACGAAGCATAGAATCATAAAATGGTTTGGGTTGTAATGGACCATTAATGGTTATCTAGTCCAGCTCTCCTGCAATGACCAGGAACAAACTTCATCCACCCTGGTGTTTAATTTAAATGGTGTTCCATCCATGGCTTCTCTGAGCAGCCAGTTCCCCTGTGACACCTTTGGTGTCTCACCATCGTCATTTCTTCATATTCAGTCAAAATCTGCCCTCTTTTAGTTTAAAACTGCTACCTCTTGTTCTATCACTACAGTGTCTCTACTACTGGTAAAAAAACCCTCTCCTTCTTGTAAGTCTCCCTATACTCATAGGAGAGATGCTCCAGCTTCTGACTGGTTTTGTGGCCCTTCTTTGGACCCATTTGAGGTCTATGTCTTTCCTGTGCTGGGAACCCCAGAGCTAGATGCAGCACTCCAGGTGGGGTCTCACCATGGCACAGGGACAGAATACTCTCCCGTGCCCTGCTGCCCATGCTGCTTTGGATGCAGCCCAGGATATGTTTGGCTTTCTGGGCTATGAGTGCACACTGCCAGCTCAAGTCCAGCCTCTCATCCACCAGCAACCCCCAAGTCCTTCTTGGCAGGGCTGCTCTCAATCTGTTCATCCCTCAGCCTGTGTTGATAAACTGGAAGTTACCCCAGCCTAGATGCAGCACTTTGTACTTGGCCTTGGTGAAGTTGTGAAGTTCCCATGGACGCACTTCTTGAGCCTGTCCAGGTCCCTCTGAATGGTTTTCCATCCTTCACATGTGTCAGCTGCACCACTCAGCTTGGTGTCCTCTGCACTTGATCCCTTTGTCTTTAATGTAGTTGCTTGAAGTGATGCAAAGTTTGTGTATAAGAAGACAATGAAAATAAACTTTTTTAGCGCCTACTGCTGTATGTTTATAATGAAGTGTAAGATGTTTAATATGAAGTAGATTTCATTATGTATTCAGAGTTAAATATAAGAGCTGTATTATAGAAATCTATAACACACCATTTCACTATAATCTGAAGAGGGGCGTTCAAATTTTTAAGGGTTCTCTGCTTCATTTCAGCTACTCTGGCAAATCTGATGAATTGTAAGGGGAGTTTGCAGTGTAAAGTTGAATAAATGAGGTACAAATGTCCAATTAAATCTACACAAGGATAATTTGCCTATGCAGACACATCCCAGTGTTAGATTCTATGCATGCCTGAAAGATCTGAGTTTATAATCCAAGCTACACTAAGTGAAAGAGACAAAGATAGGGGAGACAGAAAGGAAGTAATCTTCCCAAAAGCTCAATTTTTTACTTCAAGATTTTAGCCAAAATATTGTTGATTTATTTTTGTTTGTTTTTCATAACTGAGTTTGTTTAAAGATGTAACAGAAAAATCAGCATTATATCTTTCTAAAATAAATATGGAGTTTATTCATAAAAGCAAAGTAGTGGCACAGAGTCTTTCAAAGGAGGAAAGTTGGATCACTTGGTTTGATGTTCAGTGAATGGTTAAATCCTATTTTCACCGTTTGGTCCAAATTCCCTAATTCTGATGTTATTTTCGTTTATAGTCTCAGTGTTTTCTTACAATGAATGCTCTGAAAATTTGAAAACAGATGGGATGTACAGCTCCTTTGGAAATTAATGTTCTTGTCTTAGAATTTATGTCTGAAGAAAAAATAAAAACAGATATCAAGAATAAGTATTGGATGCCTGATATGTTTTCTCTTCTTAGGTACTTTTTGTTGATCCTGTCCAAGAAGATACTGGTGATTATATGAAGCTGGCAGAATTATTCTATCATCATGATGTACCACTTAGGTAAGGAAAACTGAAAGTCTTGAGGAAAAATCTTTAAATACTTTTTAAAAGAAAATAAGAATATTCTTCCTTTTTTCTTTTCTTCATTTTCTGTTCTACTAGACAAGGATGTGAAATCAAGTTAAATCCAAAGCAACAACATTCTAATAAGGCACATTGGTTACCCATTTATGTCTAGTTTTCTCAGGTATTAAGTACTCTTAAGCAAATAGATTGCAAGTTATAACATACCTGAGCGTGTGTAACTGAAAAAGAACTGCAAAAGTCTGATAAAAATTTATCTTGTCAAATAGTCCCACTGGGCACCCTTGCAAAGTTGCATTCTGATAAAGATATTCATTATGTAAAAAACATGCTTTCAGGGAATTTAAAAAATTCAGTTCTTTCAATTATGGTTGCTTTACCTAGTGTTATGTTGATATACACACTTAAAGACCACAGTGACATTATCCTCATCGGGTTTTGAATTTCTGAAAGTGAGCATCACTTGAGAGACAATCACTTCTGAGGAACAGTCTGGTTGATCTGAGATACCCAGTTGTAAGAAAAAGTGAATTGGTCTCAGAAATGGCTGTTTATTTCCACAATTTATAAAAGAAGGATATCCAGTGTTCAGCAAGATGAATTGTATGTTAAATGTTTAAAATCCTCCTGTGCAGTGGCTTTTTGTGTCCTGAATAAATTACAGGTGTTTCATTTTACTTTAAAATTTTACTTGTTCTGATCTTTTTTGTAGTTGTTTTTCTTAATTTTTTATCATTCAGTTACAAAAGCATAATGAAAGACAGATTGCAGTGTTGTGTGCGTTTTCACAGAAAGGTTTGGGTAGGAAGGGGCCATAAAGATAGTATGGCCTAGTCTCAGTCCAGGCCTTTTACATCAAAATGTTATCAATGCACCACCTCCAATAGGCCTTTTTACCTCCCAAGACTTATATTCCTTTGGGTTTACTTTCAATTAATGGAAATTTAGGGATTAGTAGTAGATGTGTTTAAAACTGATGTGAGTGGAAAATGAGGGGCAGTGTCAGGGTGGTGGAAGGCCCAGAAGGTTAAAAAGGCGAGAGAAGGGCTAGTAGGAGTGGCACACACCAATGATGGCACATCAGTACCCCAGCACATCCTCATGCCTCTACTCAAGATATCCCTGTCAGGAAAAATAAAAGACAAACAATGCCCTGACTAAAACAAAGACTCGAGCCATTAAGAGATGATGGCAGGAATGTAAAGAATCAAAACCTTCATATAGGTAAGGAGAGAAAAGTACTGTGATTAAACCCTGTTGACTCACAGGAATCTTAATTATTGTCAGCTTTAAAAGGTATATGTAAAGTCAGTACATAGTTGGTAACCTAAGCATACTGTAGAGCTGATGAAGGATGCATGGCTGGTATCCTGTGTCAGCACACAGTCATGGAAACACCACCCAGGTACAGGGTTTTTATCTTGATGTGCTGGGCAGATCACTTGAATGCAAACATTTTGTTCTTCTGTGTTTGTACTAGAATTTGCGTGAAGCAGATAGTGTGTTGAAATATATAATCTATTTTATTTTTTATAGAATTGGAATCGTTTTTATTTTAAGTACAAAAGAAGAAATTGATGGAAATGAAGATGCTGGAGTAGCTCTTTGGAGAACTTTCAATTACATTGCAGAGGAATCTGACACGTCTCAGGCCTTTATGTCAATAATTAATGTTAGTTCTTTCTCAAGAAATTATCTATTTACTTCTGGTTTTTAATTTATTAATTTTTCTATATAGTTAGGATCTTGCTGCCTTGTGATAACGTGAGATGTATGCATTTACACAGAAATAAAATATTAAAAGCATGTATAGCCTTAATAGTCTATAGAATTATTTGCAGAAATACTTTCCTCTTGCAGAAACCAATTTGTTCTTGTAGTTTTGCCTATCAATAGGCTTTCTTCAATAATATAAAAAAAGTAGATGCATGCCTTTTAGTTTTTAGTATTATGAAAAATTATTCTGTATCATTTGTGTTAGCATAATGGGCCTGTCTTTCTGTTCTGTGTCTTTTGGAGTACAGGGATTTTAATGTCACTTTGGCAGTCCTGTAAGATTTGAAAAACATTTTTACTGTCCAGTGTAGGAAGTGAAACAGTAAGATAATTTCTTTTCTTTGGTCATGCTTGAGCTGTCCATGGATGCAGAGAACATAGTAGTATTCCAGGCTTGCAGCTTAATGAGTCAGGTTAACTTTGTGAGAGAATGCAGATTCTCATAAGACAGGAATTTCAGAGATGAGCGATGAATGGAGTAGAAGTGAGCCATCTATGTAAAGGCTCTGTGGGTAAAAGTTAGAGAATATGGTATTTATACATAACAATTTTTCTTTTGTTTGTTTTCTGGTTTTATGTTTAGTGCCTAGAAAATGTCATGGTGTCATGGACAAACTTAGAGAGCTTAAGATTAAAGGAACTGAAGTAACTAAGAATACATTGGAAGTGAAATCCAGAAATGTTAGAGAGCTGACATGCGTGGGTAACAATTATCCATGACTAGATCAAAAAATATAATTTACAATGTGCTTCTTAAAATGTTGTATTCATCTCTTTACTTTGTTTCATAATATAAAAAGGAGGGATGATAAATGTAATAAAAAGATAACAAAAATAGAAGCAATAAAATAAAGCTTGAGATATTCAGAGCTGTCGAGGAAAATATTGTTCCTTGTTTGAAGAGAAATGAATAATTTTCACTTCAAATTTTTATTTTATGTATGATGAAAGTAATAAGATATTATTCTGTGAAATAAAATAAGGTTGGTATGGAAAAATTATCACTGCAGAAAAAAGTATCACTGACTAGTTTAGGCTTGGATTAAAAGGGATTCAGGTAACTACCCATGTTAGTTTATAGAGAGAATTTAGATTACCACTCCAATTAGTAGAGAGAAATAACCTTTCACATTTAGCTCACGTAGGTGTATTTCTTCTGCCACTTCAGATTTAGACTAAAGGTGTAATAATAGATCAATTAGAACAGTGCTCTGATAAAAAATCATGCATATGTGCAATGGTGATAATTATTAAAGCAGTATAAAAATTGCGGTATAGCAATAAAAGCAATATAAAATTATACCGTATAAAATTTGCTAGAGCACTATAAAAAAGGTATTACTTACTTATTGTTTATTTAATTATATTAATTTTATCAAGTTGTTTGACAACTTACTACATTTTTTAGTTTCTTTTGGTTATAATTCTTACAGATGTACCATGAAGTGAAAGATGGGAATGTTCTGACAGTAGATGATGTGAAACACGTTCTTAGAAGTGCGTACCCCCATGCTGATGTTCAGAGTATCCTGGATGTTCATTCTGAATACGATGAAGGGAGGAAGGTACGTTGAGAGCTATGCTGAGTAAGAAATACTGCAGCGTATTCAACTCAGTGCATTTACTAAGCTGAAGAATTGCTAAGTGTTAAAGCAAGTAAATACAGCACCTTTGAGTCAAGTTTTTCTTCAGCCACCATTCAGCCATTAATGCAAATATTGTAAAGATTTCTGCATTACTACTCTCACTATGAAAATTTACTCTTGCCTGCTGCTTTCAGGAACCACAAGTATTTTTCTAGTAGGTGTGTCAAAGGGGGTCTCTCTTGAATTCTGCTTTCTTATCAAATAAAGCTTGACTTATAAAAACCTTTTGATTTTTTTTTTTTTTAGGGTTCTTTCTTTGGTAAAAGCAGCTTTGACTGTCTCAGGGTTCTTCTCTGATGTTATTTGCTTCATTTTTATTTTTATTTAAAATAAAAGAATAAGCTAAGAATGTTAAGCAAAATAAAAGACAATATCTCAGCAAGATATATCTCAGCAAGATGATAAAGCAAAAGTTCACAGAAAAGTATATGGATCTGTAACTTACTTTGTCATTCTGTTTGACAAATGAGTCCCATCTGTCCTGTTAGGTTTCCAAGCACTTTCTGTTTTGTCCCTGGCACTCACGTCAAGGTGTGACAGTGAAGAGTGCTTGGAGATTAGAGTTCATCCTCTCTTGATACTGGTTTCATTTTTTTACTACAGTCAGCCACAGTCTGTTTAATCCTGTGATATTTCTGATTTGATCAGGCAGGAGCAACCTTTTATAAGAAGAGTGGCCTGGGCCCATTGCCTCAAGCGCTGTTTAATGGCGTGCCCTTTCCCAGAGAGGAGATGGATGCGGCACAGTTGGAGACGCTTGTTCTTCAGAGGATTTTTGATGCCACCGGCTTCTTCCAGCGGGCAGTGTTCATGGTATGTTTAATGTTTCTGAACAAGTGCAAGATTAAATATTTCACAGTGAACTGTTTCAGTCATGTTTACATATTAATGGTTTTTTATAATGAGATGGCTTGAAATTAGTAATACCAGTTATTGCAGTTACATTGTTACAATCATTTGTGGTCATGGTTTTGAAACAGTATATTGAAATTATTCGAGGCTGAAGGATCAAGTAAGAATATAGTCATTATAGGGAATTTTTCAACCAGAAACTGAGCAGTTGGTCATTGAAAAATGTGTATCTGACATTTTGAAATACTATCTGTATGACATTTATATGGTTTTGACCTGACATTGTCCATAACTTGGTGTATAAAGAAACTTTAAACTCAGTTGAAAGATTGTATAAATACTTGGTCTTTGTTTGTCTTGAAAATCTGTCTTAAAAGTACAGATTTTACATTTTTCTATTACTCCAGGGTTTGTTAGATGATCATGTAAATGCAGTGGATTTTCTTATGGATCAGAACAATGTAGTTTCCCGTATGAACCCCAGTATTCTTGGAGCAGAAAGAAGATACATACATTTCAGATCCACTTCTGGTAACTCCTTTTCTTGGGTATTGTTGTGATTTGCGGGTTGTTTTTTGGTTTTGTTTTCATATTTTAAAGTCTAATACTTTGTGTTTTACATTATGCAGTTCCATTTCATGTGGAAGACTTCTCTACTTTCTCCTTTTTGGACTCACAAGATAAAAGTGCTGTAATTTCAGATAATATGAAGTATTTAATGAAAAAAGGTAATTAATTTTGTGTATAGGTCGTCTATCTGTCTATATATGGCTATTACAAATTGTTAAAATTTACCAATAAAATATCTCAAGTATGTCAATATTCCAAGGATTCCGCATAAATTAAATATTTCTCAATAAATATCCTAGTATCTTCTTTCAGGAAGCAGAGCATATCTGAATATTATAAACATAAATTATAATTACCAGGGTAGTTAGTTTTTGTAGCTTTGAAATGGGATTGATGTTGTGGCTAGTTGTTTTGGTTTTACAATCATGAAGTTAAAAAGCTTTACAAGACTTTTGCAACTTTGAAGAGAGACTCAGCTTCCATACATATGATTTTACTTGAGGATATTGAGGATATTGAAGTCTGTTCAGTTTTCAAATGACTCTTACTTGCAGCATTGTCAAGTGCAAAATGTGTAGAGTTTGTATGTTTATACCAAAATTAGGTATTTCTAAATTTAAGGAATAATTTATTTTGTTTCTAATTTATTAACATTAAGTATCTCCTTACTTTTCCTCTAGTTAGAAGATTTAATTTTGCTGAATGAGCCTTTGTCTTTCTATAGAAAATAAAAACAATTTATATTCTGATGAATTATAACTCATTTATATATTTTGTCTTTGTTAAAACTCAAATGTTTTTGTAAATTTCAAATGCTTTTTGATATAAAATGTTCTCATTGCATATGCAAGTATGCATATGCATACATATGCACTTTTCCTTGAGTGAGAAAAAATTACAACAATGGGGTCATAATTCTGCATGGGATTTTATAATAGTCTGTGCTTTAAGAAACAGCTGCTCATTTACATCAGTCCATTAAGGGACACAATAATCCTGTTAATAAAATGCTTTCTTTCATTGGTTTTTATGTGGTATTTACAGAGTTTTACTTAATTCATTATCAGAAATGCCAAACACTTAAACTTTTTTAAAATAAAGTTATTTGACTCTTTTTTGATTCTGTGTCTACAACCACAGGGACATCCCAGTGAGCTGTCAAACGAGTGGCTTTCAATCTGTGGGCTTATTTCTAAGACTGAGATCTCTTGTGTAAAACCTATAACCTTTAAGCTGGAATCTACATTTCAAATCTCTCTCCCCAGTGTATTTCTCTAGACCACAGCAACAGTTAATAATAACCTTTTCTTAGCATCTCACCAGAATCCTGGAAAATTTCTGTCCCTATGCATTATGTTTTAGGGGATGTATGGTAGACCTGAGTAGACTGATATTCTTCTACAGATAATTTTGCAGAATTTTTCCCCTACCGTTGCTCTTCTATGACAAGTAAAGAACAGAAAACCATATAGCAAGAAAAACAGAAATTACCTGCATGTGCACTTACACAGTAATTTACTTTCCTTGAACTGTGTTTAGTATATTCCCATTTGTGTCCAGAAATGATAAGTTTTTCCCTGCCTTTAGTTGAAGGACTTTCCCTATCCTGCCAAGGAAGGTGACTGGCCTAGTTTATGTGGTCCTGTAACTACTTAATTTTTTTTTTCATTTCTGGCTATATGATCAGCCTCCATCAAATGTTCACAAGTAAGCTCTGGCAAAGCAGGTTTTGTTAATTGGAACTAATTATTTAGGGCCCTCTTGTCTCAATGCTGCAACAATGGATCAGCTCTTCTAGTGACTCTCTCTTATTAATGTGATAAATTGCCTTCTAAGAATCTTATTTCAGTTCAGAGGGCAAAAGATTCTGATGTGACAAAGATTATTCTTACAGTTGAAGTCAGCAGGCAAACATGCACATAAATTTTGAAATGACAAACAGAAGTCATTTGTTTTTCATTAGTCATGAGAAGATTCTCCAGAACATAAAACAGAATTATCTTTAATTTTCAGGTGAAGATGCATTGTATGCTGTTACTGTCTGGATTACTGCTGATTTTGATAAGCCAGCTGGTAGACGACTGCTTTCTAATGCCTTGAAAAGCCTGGTGAGTTTCTAGCAGGTTTTATTAAAATAGTTATTATGAATATATGCTTAACAACTCTCTCTGCACTTTCAAAAACCATACTCTTAACTAAAAGTATAGAAACTTTTTTGTTGTTGTTGGTCAGGTGCAGACTTAAGAAATTGTGCTTTTGTTTTTCTCAGTTTATGAAGGGAAATGATCATTTTGTTAATGGACTCATGTGGCAGGAGACAAACTGTGATACTGTGTATTAAAAGGGTGAATTTCTTCCTAGTTAGACTTTCTCCCATTAGGTAGCCCAGAATGTTGCCTGGAAGGACTTTGGGATACTGCCTGTTGATATGAACCATTAAGCAGTATGTTAATACTCTCCTGTATTAGGTGGCACAGCTGTGGCCATGAAGCAACCACTTTCCCCTGTACTGTTTGTGTGCTTCTAGGATCAATTTTCTTGCATGTTTTTAATATGCTAGGAGGATCATCCACATTCATGAGTTTGCTTATTTTTAAGTTCTTCTGTGTTAATAATAGGATTTAAAGTATGAGTGTGTGAATAGAAATATACTTTAGAAAGTATAAATGTCAATATAAATGACAAAAAAGACCCTCTGTTTGGGACAGGTTTAAAGATTACTTAAACTGAAATCGGGAAAGCATCTGGATTTTCTAATCAGGAGTGAAATAGGAACCACCCTAAGGGAATTAGAAAATTGGGATGTTGCCAAGAGAATGTGATAACAACGTCTTAGAAAGAGGCTTTAAAAAAGATAAAGAAGAATATGCAGTGCAAGTCCTTGTTACAGAAAAACATTTAATTTCTTGAATTGCTTGATTTATGTCTCAGGCTTGACAGATGTACTCCCTCTGTAGCTTTGTTGTTTAACCCTCTTCAGCAGGGGAGATGTGCCACAGTTCTTATCTAAGAGGTGAGAACCACCTGGGCAAGTCCCCTTGTATTGGTGAGAAGAATCTAGGAAAAAACCCCAAAACATTAGATAAATTTCATGTGTTGCTTGGTCTAGTGATTTTTAAATTTCATGAGAAATAAAACAAAACTGTAATTTTTTTAAGTCCATTGATTTGTATTGAGGTTATTTACTCCTTTCTAGTCTCTTTTATCTCTCAAGTTAGGGTCTAGTATAATTCCTGATAGTAGCAGAATTGGTACAGTCACCACTCGCTCATGACTTGCCATCAGCATTTGAAGAAAAGCATGCAAAAATATGGGGGTGAAAATGCCTGAAGGAAATTCACTGCTAGCTATTCCAGCTAATACATGCTATTTTGAAAACTCTGATAAATCTTTACTTCCTTTGAAGAAAAGTTTGAGCTGTCTTAGCTGGAAGAGACCTCTCGAGGTCGTCCAGTTCAGCCTCCCACTCAAAGTGGAATTATTGCCTTCATTAGATCAGGTCAGCTGTAGGTGTGTTTGAAGGATTTCTGAAAATCTCCAAAGAGGTGACTCTGTCCCTTCCATTTTCAAATTACTCTGGTGTTGCACTGCCTTCCTATTGTAGTTCTTTTCTGCCAGGCCAAGGTTTGTGAGCATTACCTGGTGCTTCACTCTTTGCTGATACAAAGAAGGATTTAGCCCTGTCATGTTTTTCACTCCCCCTTCAGTAGCTGTTGGTTGCTATTCAAGTTCTCTGTAGTCTCCTCTGCCAGATGGAGGAAGCCCAGATTTTTCAGTGCTTCCTCATAGTTTTCTGACCATCTTGGAAGTACTTTGTGGAAGCCTCTCCAGTGCTGAATACCAGGGATTGCAATTTTTTTATTCCTTTCTGCATTGGAGTCCATTTACCTTTTCTTCAGTTAGTAGTGTTATTTGATCCTACCTTAGAATCATCGCATTCTCTGGTAAAATTTGAGTGGCATCACTGATTTTAGCAAGTGAAGGATTTTGCTGCTGCTGAATATTAAAGTGGTAAGTGGATAAATTCTCTTGTGTTTATTTTATGCTTAGTTCAATAATTTTTGAAAAATAAACATCTGTAAAACTAGTTCTGAAGTCTGTAAATGAACACTTGTTTGTTTTTTGATAAAAACATGCTTCTGCAAAATGCTCAAAGGCAATTGTTCTATAAAAAAAACTTTAACTTATGTTTAAAATATTCATCACAGAATAGGTAAATCCTTATTAATCACATTTTTACTCACAGTTGGAGTTCTGAATTAGTTATTGATGTATCTTTTCTAAAGACAAATAGCTGCAAAAAATTAAATACTTAAGGGCATTTCACATAGTTATAATTTATATGAATACATTAGGTAATAGCAGATGGAACTAAAATTACTTATTGTTCTGTGTTTTTCATTGCAGAAAACAAGCAGTCATACACGAATTGGAATTTTGAACAATCCTTCATCAAAAATAAAGGAAGATAACACAGCCATTGCAAGAGGAATTCTGGCTGCTTTTTTAACCCAAAACAATAGCAACTTAAAAAGTTTCTTAAGTATACTCATTAAGGAAGAGACAGCAAAATCCCTTGCTGCTGGAACTAAAATTGTTAAATTCTTCATCCCAGTGAGTGCAAGCTAATTTAGATTACTTCCTTTTTTATTTTACATATATCTTATTGGAAGAAGGTGGTGAGAATAACAGTGTTTGGCCGAATGCCATGAAGTTTATAACCCAGTTTATAAGTTTAAGTTTATTCTTCTGAAGCTGATTAGGATTTTTGGTGACTTTCATGTGATTGAAGAATAGAGAATCTCTTTAAAGGGAGAAAATATGACAGTACTGAAAAATTGAGATCAAAATAGTGTAACTTTTAATTGTTGATTTTGTAATAGCTCTCTCACTTAGTTAAAATTGCAGTATTAGTGTTTTTTAAGAATTTAGACTTCAGAAAAAGTTAAGACTACATGAGAGTGGAGCTGAGTTATGAAATAACAGCTGCTAACTACTGTTTTTTGTCTCAGAAGGAGTTGTAAATTTTAGTCTTTTTAAATAGGAATAGTTGGAAGACTAAGAGAACTCTCTGGAACCATATTAGAAAATGAATATTTTTGAGTCATGCTCTTGTTTCGTTGTTTAATAAATTTTGAAAGAAATAAAGGTCTCTAATGAAGCTGTGTATATGAAGTATGTTACTAATTAATGTCATTTTATTAATTGTATCTGAATTAATCTGTTTGCTTGGTCTGTTTATTACTAATGAAGAGATACATATCAGAATGATTTTGACAGGTGAGGCACAGTTCCCTTGTAAGTTTTGGCATGTTTTTCCCCACTTTGAAAATGGATTTATGTCTCTTTCTGGATGATGTTGGCTTCCCCAGAATATGTTCAAATTGTATCCAATTACCATATTAGAATGACAGTTTTTTAGAGTATTACAATTTTTTTAGTATATTTTTCATTAAGGTGGAAATACAGTTGAGTTATTAACAGAGCGTTACTTTTCATGCAGCTGTTGTGCTGGATCATGGAAAAATTGCTTAACCTCAGGCTCAGCTTTGCTCTCATGGTTATTCCCAGTTGTCCCGGGGTGCATACTGCACTCTTGGTGGTTGTGAGACCATGGCTCACCACAGATTACACTGAAGCTGAGGTGGCTCTTTTACTTTGGTTTCTGGTTAGCACATAACTTGAAGAAAATCTTTGATTTCCTCACCTGTTACAATTTTTTTTTCCCTGAATCATTCCAGCATCTTATGCTTTACCTTTACCTTAGGGAATGGATGGTGATACTTTTGAGAAGAAGTACAACACTTTAGGACTGGATTTAATTAAAACTCAACAAATGTTCTGCCAGGAAGTTCTGAAGCTGCTTCCTGGGCAAATGGCTGTTATTAGCAATGGCAGGGTAAGAAAGAAATTGAGTCTCTCAGTCTTTTTTAGGATTTTTTTACTTCTGGAACTTTAGTTTCAAACTAAAGAAAATGCATTATATTGATTTCCCATTTATTCAGATAGTTGTTAGAGAATGATATGAATGTTTACCTTGCTTTTTTATTTTGTTTTACTCCTAATTTGTTAATTAGCTCCATTCCATTGAAGCTCCTATGTGTGTATGTCATTCCCACAGCTATTTTAGAGTTAGTCTGAGAAAATTCTCAAAATAGGTTAGTATCTGATTTATTATTTCTGATGTTTAAGAATAACTTTTGATCCTGAAGTTACCTTTATTTTACTATGTAAATAAATGTATCTAAATTACATTGAGTAGGTTAGTATTTCAAGCTCTAAAATACAACGTTTTAATAAATATTAAGTTGTTTTATAGTCTTAATTCTTATTTCTTCAGATAAAAGTATAGTAATTTTGTTGTTTCAATTACTCGTATATATATGCTGTAACCTTAATTACAGTTTGTCAATAGATTATCTGTGATCCAAAAATATAATTATGCATTTAATATTTAGTGCTTGTTAAATGACAGTCAATGCCTTACATTACAAATACAATTTACAAACTATGTTTTAATTCTTCTATTTTCGATTTACTCCTCCACTATTCGAAAGAAATAGAAAGAAAACTATGTTGGCACCTCATTACTGGAAACTCTTTAAATTTAGTGAGTTCAGTTACTCTAATGCATCCTAAATGCGTCTGAGATGCAACTGAAATACTGCTAAGAAACACACAGAAAGCATTTTTGTTGAGGAAGCCTCAAAGAGTTGTTGGCTTTTTTGTGTCACCTCCCTCATAATTAAATTAGTGAATTTATTTTATAAATTATTATTACTGTCCTTCATGCCTAAAAAAGCTCAAATAATGTCCTATTTAAGTTTTGGGGAAATAAGTTTCATAATAATATTTGGATAAATTTAATAATGTATATTT
>WBNO01030227.1:174-30207 GCA_013400575.1 Peucedramus taeniatus
TGTAGATGTAGCCACTTTCCACATGCACTGAGAAAATTCAACATGTGTAGCCATATGACTCATCAAGAAACCTCTCCTTTGAATTTAAAACTGACACATCAAATCAATTCATGCACCTGAATTTCTGTCAGTGAGGAGTTCTTTTTTGTTAAATATCCTATATGAAACTGAACCTAAATAGCTATGAATTTTCCCAGTCCCTCATAATAATATTGAAAATTTGTCTGATTTTTTTTTTTTAGCTGAAATTAATCCAACTTGCATGTCCTGTGGAAGTATGGGCTACTGAATATAAAAATATTGTGTTGTAGCTGCAAACAGTACTCTGGCCTAAATTAGTGGACACCAGGAGTTATTATTGAAGATGCTATTATACACAATAAACTTTGTATTTGTTTTAAGATGTCTAGAACTAATTTTACACCCGATCTTGACCTAAACTTTAGGAATTTTCCTGCATAGAACTTTAGCTTTGTTCCTTAAAACGTCTGCTGCATTTTTTAAATAAATAATTATGAAAAAAAAAGAACAGCTTAGTTTCAATTTACAGTCAAATAAGTCCATCTTGGACACTTTCTAGTACAGGTTTCACTATTTTTTCCATTTTGCTTTTCTCAAGTTTCATATAAAACCAGTTGTCAATAAGGTTCTAGAGGGCAAAAATACAAGCTACCTGTAATATCATTCAGCATTCTGTTTTGTTGGTTTGGGACAGAATTAACCTCAGGTGATTTTAGCTTGCCTTGATGTCAGAAAAAACACATTTCAGATGGGAATAAAAAGAAAGGTACAGACACTCTAGCAGCAGAATCTCTGTTCTTCCCAGTACTGTTTCAAAAGAATGCTGTGTTTCCCAATGTTTTTTTTGATTGCACTTGAAGAGGTATTACCTTCTCACACTTAGTATGCAATCACCCATCCAGTATGCACATGGCTTTCTATTTTCTGTTCAGAATTGGCTGTTTAGATTTCAATTGCCCTTTTCCATTTACCTTATATCGTTTTACCTTTATGAAAGATTTTACAATTAAATAAAAGTAATGAATTTATCTTCATATGAAGTTACAAAGACTTCAGTTACTTTAGTTTACTCTCTAATTTTATTTTCTTTTTTTTTTTTTTATTATAGTTACTTATACAGTTTCTCTAAACTAAATATTTATAAAAGCTAACTGGAAAATGTAAAATATTTTGAAATATTATCCCATTTGCTATCTTATATATTAACTTTTTTGAAAATATCTCAAATACTCTTAGCAAAATTACAGTTTTGGTGACTCCTAATATTACCATTTTTGAACACTATTCCTGATTCAGACACCCTAACTCCCTTAATTTGTCTTCATTTTCAGGACTCTTCAGTAGGAGCTAGGTGACAGGGTATATTTTAGGGTTTTTTCCTTCTTGCCCTGCCCTTCCTACCCCACCCCACCCCTCACTGCATTTTCATGTGTTGCAAAATTAAACTGCAGCTTTTAGTAGTGTATATCAGTTTTGTGAGTATATTAACTGCTGACTATTATTTGTTATTTCAGCAAATTGATGAGAGCCACGCTCACTCCTACCCAATGAAAAAAAAAATTAGTATATCACATGATATGATAAAAATGTATCATACCCCAAATTTTTAAAACCAGTCTTTTATTCCTTTGCTATTTTGATTTCACTTCTTTCTATCTATCTTTGCTGCTAAGAAGACACTTAAATTAGATATAGCTTAAGGTGCAAAGGTTGTGGTGTTACTAAATCAATGTTTAATACTGTAAGGATCCTGAAAAAAGAATAAGCAGCACCTTTACTGATCAGCAGAGGTATTAAGTCTGATTTTGCAGGTTTAAAAACCTGAGATAACATCAAGTTCACTTAACCAGGACAGTGCTGGCTATTAGTCCAAGGGTCCTTCACACTCATGGAGCAAATCAGAACAGACATTCAGGCAGATTAAAGGTATGCTCTGCCACCAAATATTTTAATAAATATGGCAAGATACACTAGAATTCTGCAGCACTTTAATTCTACAAATCCTGACCTGTCTCTGTAATTCTAAAAGGCAAAGACTAGTGTGGAAATCTTCTGAGGATATTTTCTTCATGCTGCTGTTGTGACTTTATTTAATACAACCTACAAAGGTCAGCATTTTCAATGTACTCTGTAGGTCTTAACCATCAGCTTTAAAACATTTAATAAGGAAATATCTTTTTAAAAACTAACATTTTCCTCTGGGAGTTTCATTGTGGTTTAGATTTATGGCCATTCATATCTACAGAAAAAAAGAAAAAAACAGTACCACTATCTGTGTAAGTGGACTGTCTTCCAGGCTTCCACTCTCACTTAATTGTCTGTATATAATTTTTGCCTTTGGCTAGCAGGTATTTTGTAAAATGTGAATTTTATTCAGCAAATTAATAGACTGTGATCACTATGCTTATTCATGCAGGCCTTTGTATAGCCTTTGAAGAATTTTGACCTTTGCTTTAACTTTGTTTTTAAAATAAAGTTGTTAAATCTTCAGTTTTAATTTCCACATTTCAATATTTACAGTTCTGCAGTATTTCATACATTGATTTTTGTTTATCTGCAAGTCCAGGGCTATTCCTTGAGATTACTTGCAAAGATTGCTTTCATTCTGAATTTAACATGCAATCTACTGGTGGAGTAAAAAAAAAAACAGGGCAGAAAATAATAACAGGTTTAAAAAAGAAGCAAAACCAGTCAATAATTGTGAGTAGACACTGCAGTTAGTGGCTGACCTTTCAGAGACTGTGGAGTTTATTGCTTCAAGGTCTTAGTGGCAGCAGTGAGTGTCAGTAGAATAAACCATTACTACTTTTGTGGTTCCTGCTGTTATCATGCCATTATTATAAACATGGATTGTAGGAAAACATCATTTTGAGACTTTGGGGAGACTGAGAGAGAAGTATGTATACATTTAAGCCAAACATCCTATAACCTTTGCCTGATAATCCTGCTTGTTTCTTGGTGTTTGTATAAGAATGAGCTATACATAGGCTCATGTTTTCACAGTCAGGGAATTAAGTCACCAGTAAAAACAAATCTCAGACAGAACTCATGATTCTGTCATAGCTTAATGTCTGTACATGGACTTGTTAACTGACCAAAAGTATGCATTTGTAGTAGAAATTACCAAGTTTAAAATTTCCACCCTTTTTCTTTTTTTTTTCTCCTTTTTTTTCCTCCTTAGTTATGGGGGCATAATTTTCAAGATACTTTTTATTCCTAGGTTTCTGATGCATCCATTTGGGAATGAAATCTTACTTGTTCTTCTTGCTTTTTAAGAGTAAGAAGTTTCCTTTTTACTAGTATAGTCTCATGTACTTTCAATTGCAAATTTCATTTCATCAAAATAAAAACAAGATCAAAATATATACCTTGGGTTTTATGAAAGCTCTTTCAAAATGTTTTGGTCAGCCTTGTCGGGCACATTGCCACAGATATTTGAACAGGCTTTGAAAAGTTCACCCTTGTCCTTGAGGCTAGAAGGTAAAATAAATAAAAGTTACATCTAAGTTGTGGCTGCACTTTTATAAATGCTTTTCTGTGCCCTCATCTTAGATCTTGTGGCTGAGGCTGGTGCCACACTAGGAGTGGCCATATGAATGTGGAAATAACTCCTGTGATGAGTTTACACTGTAGAAATGTAAATTGTTAGTCATTGATCTGTTACATTTCCGTTTTATCTCAGAAATCTGAGAGCTTAAGCTTTCTAAACAGATGTATTTGGAAATAACAGTAGGACCTGTAAAAAATATTAATGTTGTATTCATATATTAAAAAGCCTTTAAAAAACCCCAAACCCCACTCTGGTAGAAGAAATAACAGCCTTTATTTATTGCAGAAAAACCCACGTAACCTCTGAAAATTCAAATCAGCTTTGAGAATCTCAAATTTTTTGTGGAAGGAAAGACAATATTTTTTTATTTAGCAGAGTTTTTGAAATCTCATTTGGGATAGCAGCAGGTAATATTAAAATACTGGGATTTTCTATTACTATTGTAATAGAAGCAAACAGCATCAGGTTATGTATAGGATTTAGAAATTAGTTTTCTATGTTTTCTGCTTTGTGATTCTGTGAAAATCCTAACTGCTTCTGTCAAGGACAAAGGATTTCTTGTATTTTTTGGGCACAAGTCTTACCTTGCTTCTCAGCCCTATATAAGGTAAAGTATGTTTCAGAATTTGTCTCTCAATCTAAAGCAACCACATCAGCAATTTATGTAAAGAAATATAATCTTTCTGGCAGTGAAGCAGGTCTTTAAGCTTTCCTCTTTCAAAGTTATTTTGTCACTAGTTTGATACAAAGAGTAAACACAAATAGTAAAACCATTTGACACAAATAGTGTCAGAACTGTTAGTTGGTCACAGCTTGGAAGGAGCAAAATATTTTTTAAAAGGAACAATTATATTAGTAGCCCTGTGTTTGAAAATTTTAAGAAAAATTTCCATAAATGTTTATAACTTGTGCCCTGTGTGTGGCTTTGTATACATAATGTAAGACTGTAGGAAAATGCTGGATTTTGTTTCTATTGCTAGATCTGTATTTTTTGGTATGGAAATTATTTGTGTTTTATATCATCCCCATTTTCACTCATCCCTTAATGTTAGCAGGGATTTGATCATTGACCAAACATATGGATGCAAGAACCAAACCACTTATGAACTACAAGGCTTATAAAAATTGGCTGCTGGATCACTTTTTGAAGACTTTGATGTATTTAGAAAGTAATTAGTTTGAGAACATTTCAGGTTTATTGTGGTCATTCATCCTTAACAAACAGTCAAACTCGTAATGTTCATCAGAAAACAAACAATATTTGCTAATAAAAATCCAGCTGCAATGAACTTTTATCAGGCAAATTGCTTCCCAGATTGAACCTGTAATAACCCTTTAAAGGCAACTGCACTTAAACAGCAGTGGATTTGGGTTATATTTAATGATTTTAATGTTCTGGGGTGAACTCAGATTCTTTCTGCTCTTCTGGTACTTGTTATCAAATAACTGCTTTTCCAGATGAACAGAATCTTACTTTACATTAAAATTCATGGTCAAAATTGGGCTCTTGTGGTGTCTCCTTAGACTCATACAAGCATTTTGGCCCATATATCAATATAAGTGTTTTGTTTTGTTTTGTTTCGTTTTGTTTTATTTGTCTGTATATTGTGAATTTGATTGGAGACCTTCCCTGGACAGACTAATCTCTCTAAATGGTCGGGGGTGAATATGTTTTTAGGGGGAGCACATAAATTTAGGGTCTTGCAAGGTAACCATGTTTCTTTGATGATAAAGGATGCTTAAAGAAACCATGTCTTAATAGGTATTCCTATGGATTACAAAAAGTATCAAGAAGAATTCTCTGAACAATATGGTTCCTGTGACACACTTCCGTTTAAGTCACTGTTTTTTTTTTTTTTAAATATTAATCTGTCAGTATAAAGTTTTGTACTGAAAAGGTTTCCTCTCAATAACTAGAACACTCAACTTGGAAACTTTTTCAGTACTTTCGTGTAACTGTATCTTGTTAAGGAACTGGGAAGGTTTCCAGAGCTTTCCAAAGTCTTTCAGATTCTTTATAGATAAACATGTTAGTATAACTTTTGCTAACCCTCTAATGCTTCCCATTTTAAACTCTCTTTTTACTTGTCGTCCTTTTTTTTTTATTCTTTTTATTCTTTGTAATCCTGTTCAGCATAGTCTTTGTCAAGAAAACTGATTAAAATTTTCTGAAAGAATTGCCTCTGAGTTGAATTTGAGAGGATAAATTGGTCTGGGGGAAAAAAAAATAAGTTGTGGATAATTTTCTCAAAACTTGTATTGGAAAAATGACATAGTCGTAATATCTTGACTTAGTTTTATTAAAAATTTGTATTTTCCTAGAGTTTGAGATGAGTTTTTAAGAGGTGTATATTGGTTTGACAGATATTTCTGCCCCACAAATGAAAGTAGACGTATTTACAAAGAAATAGTGAACTTCCTTGAAAGAAAGTGCTTGAATTCTAGTTTATTTACTGTCTAGCTACTAGTATTTCAAATAGCCATCAGACTCAGCAGGTGGTAAAGATAGTACGTCAGACTAGGATTCAAAAGAAGAAAAATATGAAGGCAAAGTATAGCAGAAGTCATTCCTGCTCTGATAATTCAGGAGACCATGAAGAAGTCTTTTGAGAGATAGATTGATATTCCAGGCTTTGCAGCTATGGTTGTTTAGGTATTTGTTGTGATTAAATAATTAAATCCTTTACTATTTGCCAGTGGATTTTGACAGCTGCATATGTACTTTTTATTTGTCAGATAGAATGGGTAAACAATTTTTGGCATGTATATTATTTGCTAGGTACTCATTTTATTTATTGTGTGAGATATTTTTGTAGATAAATGGTAAGGTATTTGCCCATTTGGTTAACAGGACATTTTGAAAAGGAAAATAATGAAGAAACAATAGAAAAATCACAGCTGGTACTGATCATCCAGTGTGTACTATTCTCAAATAAAAAGTCATGGATATTCATGTAACATCAATTACTAGTGGACACTAAGTATAACAAAATGGTGTTAGAATATTCAAGAGAAGACAAAAAGATGCTTGTATTAAAATACTTATATTATGGAAGTGGGAATGTTAGAGGGAATGTGCCATTTTTCCAGCCAATCCTAAGTAGAACTAAATATTCAGCTGTCTCTCATAAAATACCAATAAAAGATATAGAGATGGATCAGAAAGCCAAAATTATTCATAGAATGTCTTTTCTTAATGTCCAAATATATGTGAAGCTTTTAATGCCAGGTGCCTTCCCACATTCTAGGCAGAGAGAATGAGATGCCACATTGTAGAAGCATTGATTTATTTTATTTTTTCTCTGAACTCAAATCTTAGCTAAGACTGGATTGATCTCAGACAGTAAAACCTCATAGTTCTTGGCTTTCTGCCAGCTTATGTTAAAACATTTATGGAATTAATGATAAATTTCTTGTACAAGTGTCCTTTTACGTCTTGATTCACTAGAATGAGTGTAGAAAGTAAGTGTCAATGGCAAATAACAAAGTAACTATTTCAAAGAGCTGCCACATGCCTTACATTTTTACAAATCGTTATTGACTTGAATTGTTGAGTCAGGGAAAGTGCTTTTCCTGCTGATGTATAACATGGCTATGTGCAAAAGCTGAAATTGTCTTTGTATTCATGCAAAGTTTATTGTACTGACTGCTAAAGGCCAGAGAGATTTTACAGGGCTTTTTTTTTCTTTAAAAAAGTTTTTCTATTATGTATTTTAATGTCTTTGATGTTCCACGGATTTCATGAAGAATGCAAGACTAAGTAGAATATAAAAGCTATGTAGCTTTATTGTAGTTTGATTTCAGTCGTTGCTTTTTATGAACCCGTTCTCAAGAAAAACTGGTAATTATTTTTTCCCCCCTACATCATTGTTGCTTTCAGTGGCTAAATGATGTGGGGAGAGTTTTACTTTTACAAGTAAAAGGTATTACTTGTAAAATGAGTTTATCCTTACTTTTTTATAATTGAAATATTTATATAGCACATGCAAATATACTTTTTCCTATGTCTAGTCCTACTTAATGGAGATCACAGTGTTAAATTGCATTTTGACACAAGAAATATAGATGGAAAGTTCATGCTGAATGAGGTAATGTTACCTGTATAAACTTTGACACCTTCTCATTGATATGCAAGTTTGTTCTGCAGTTTTGGAACTGGTGGTAAGGTGCTAATTAGTCTCTAGAGTATTCATGGGGGCAATACATTGCTCATTAGGCTATAAACTTCCCATGAAAATAATTGGCTATTTCTCATGTCAAATGTGGAAACTGAAATGACACATATTAATTTTTCTTCCAGATGTTGCAACTGCCTATCCAGATAAAAAGTCCATCTTGATGTACGTGACTTCGCTCTTTCAAGCCCTGCCCCAGCAGGTCACCATGGAAGCCATCAAGGAGGTGGAGATGCTGCCACGGCGCACAAGGATCACTAGAGAAGAGCATGTAGAAGTACACGAACACCATTTTTCACAAGAAGTGAGTTTCACTTTTCTGCCTTCATCTTGCTGCTCTAAAGTGGTTGTTTCTCTGCCTACCCCATGGGTTTGATGTTAAATGGCCAGTGGAAGGCAAAACCCCCATGGGCATAATGGGCAAAGTCTCATCAACTGGCAAGTCAGATGTACTTCTCTGCATTTACTTTCATACTGGTTCTCATCTCACACCAGACTGTTTCAAAAATTACTATTCAGCAAGTAAGTGCTTTACACTTAAATTGTACAGCATTGTGCATTTTGATGGTGGCAGGACACCTCAAGGAAGAACAAATTTGGGGAGGATTACATTTAAAAGCAGATAGAAACATCTTTACCTTTTTAGAGAATAGCTATTGACATTTCTCCATGGTCTTGATATATTTTTTTAGCATTTTATTTATGATGACTTGCATTTTGCAATAATCTCTTCTAAGTTTACTGTTACCCTCTCAAAAAACTCATGTAATAATTTGAATTAATTTATGATTGCAGTGTCAGTTTTGTTCCTACCAAAACCATCAGACAGCCTCTGCTGAAGTGCTTAGTGCGTTTTAGGCCTAGTTTACGTGTCTGAATTTAATCTGTATTTTGGGTATGGAATGCACACTCTCTTTTAGATTACTGAGCACATATGTATTGGCTCCGTTTATTCAGGATGTGACAAAAGATCACTTGCTTTTTGAGCCTCTGCTTGTAAATTATAAAGAAGCTTCACTATACATTGGTATTCTGCTGGTGTTGAGCCCTGACAGTTTGTTGCTTTTGGATAGGGTGTCAGATTAAATGAGAGGTTTCCTTAATACCATCCCATTTTGCCTGCTGAATACCAACATTGTCCTTGGAAAATGCCTTCCTGCTTATTTTTCTTCAGTTGCTCTTAAAATCAATATTTACTTCTACAATCCATGCTCCTACCCATATGTACATTCTAATTTATTTGTAGATCACAGTCAGTGTTCCCCAGGGACCTTCGCCGTCTCCTAAACCGCGGTTCAAAAGTTACGCGTATGCACAGGCTGTGTATGTCACATCCCCTGACCAAAAAAGGAGGCAGGTTCCTCCACAGGTCTGTCAATATTGTAATTTTTTGAGAGAGTTCTTTTGTTATGCTCATGCTTGGAGTGAAAGAGCTTGTGCATTTTGCTTCTACCTGATCTTAATGACCTGCTTTTTCCAGGATGTTTTTTCTGTCGACTGGTTACTTTTTCCTGTGTATTTCTGCATGGCTGGCAATAGCTGTTGTGCTGATTGTAGGGGATGATTAGCATTCAAGCACTGCTGTTTCAGAATCATAAATTTCTTTCTTTTTTCAGTCATTTTTTAAAAATAGTATATACATTGCCTTAAAAAAGTATTAGAAGAACAAATCTAACATAAGCCATATTTGGCATCTATTTTATTACAGCCTCAGGTTTACTTATAGAAAAAAAAGAACCATTGACTTTCTCTTTCTTTTTCTAATCCTTCCTGTTAAAGAAAATAGTAAATGATGGCATTCCTCAGAAGGTTACTGTAGTTGGAAAAAAAGGTGAAACAAGTATTAAATTTAACCCTGTATTATTAGATTATAACAGTTGGTCATTTTTATCACAAATGGCATCTTGCTGGCACTGAGGTTAAGGGGTTATATTTTATTTTTTTACTTATTTGTTTTATTTTATTTTTTACTTTTAAATAGCTGGGGTGGTTTAATAAACCTTGTTTCAAGTAATCCTTATAATAAGAATTTCAGTAGTTGATTTTTTATATCTTTTGACAAGTATGAGACCCAAAGGTCATATTGTGTACTGCAATGTGATTTCCTTTCATTACTTCAGGGAGAAAAGATCTGTATGTATGTGGGGCTACAGTTTGAGTTTGCCTCTGGGTACTTAATTCTGTCTAACATCTAAAAATCTATTGCAAAATTATACTTCTATTCAACACTGTATTCAAATCCACTGTTGAACTGACAGGTATTTTATTGAATAATGACTTCCCTTAAATACTCCAGGACAGAAACCCTGTGCACACAAGCATGAGCCCTGCCTACATTATTCTAACATCAAATGTGTTACAGTGATGAGTCACACAGCTTTAACACAAGATGTTTAAAGCAATTGTAATTGTTTTGTTCTTCTTAGAAACTATACATATATTTTAGAGTAATGAAAAATTATGATATAGGATAAATTTTTTTCTTCAGGTACTTTATTGTGATCAGTTGCAGGTTTTGCCAGCACCTCCACCATCAAAAGTAATGTATAAACTGAAATAAATGAAGTCATTTCTACACAAAGCATCGTTGTTGAAATTTACTAATATATAATTTGGTTATTCAGTCGTCATCTTGCATTCCAGTTTTCAGATCTCTTCTTCCTGAATTTGGAAGCTTCATCCACTAGACTTTAATGTAATAATTAATACAATAATATTATAATTCTACCAATTTGGAAGAAGCTGAAGACCTAACCAGAATCTGAGCCAAGTTGTGCTACAGCCACAACAGATACTAATAAATGGAAAGCATTCCCTTAGGATTCCTTTGGGAAAACCACTAGGCAAATTCTCAATGTAATCAAAATAAACTTGAATTACACATAATAGCAATTAATATACCAAACCAATACATGGAATTCTTAGTCAGTGGCTATTTTTTTTTGCCTTCAGTTATGTATTTCTTAAAGAAGAGCTGTTGTCTAGCTATTAAAGCAAGTTTACAGTTCTGGTTAAAGAGTGGTTGATAATTTTTTCTCCTAATACATGGGGGTGGTATAACATAATCTCATCTATTTTAACTAAAAAGAAAAAAATTATTTCCTTTTCATTTCTTAGTTGCCTTTCAATTTTCCGCCAGCTATGTTATGATTTTTGGATATCATTACAAATAATGCAACTGCCTTAAGAATTTTAGTAAAATCTACTTCTCTAGGGGACTGCAATAAAGAAATCAAGAGGAATTCAACTTTTTTTTCTCCTTAATTTTGTAAATTTTAACAAGATGACTCTCATTTCCATCTAGTTATCAAAGAAAATTTTATTAGATTTAGTGGACTGTTGCCTGCCAATTTCCATGGCATTTTTGGTGCTGTCATGGAGAAGCAATTTTCACAAAGTATTTTGGTCTTCTGTTGAAATCATGGAATCATTCTTTCTTTCTCAATCTCTGCAAACTTTCACCTTATAGGACTTGAATATTATAATTTCCTCAAAACAGTCATAATCAAATAATACCTTTTTCCAAAGATTTTGATCATGATCCTGCAAATTTGATCAAATATGGCTTTTGATATATGGCATACATTTGCTTCATATGTCAGTTGTCATAAATTGTAAGAGATACAAACTGTGGTTCTTTGAGCCCCATATTGGCAAGAAGGAATAACATTTCCTTTCACACCATCATTTGTCAAAGTTCTTTCTCTACTCTCTTCTACCCTTGTCTATTCTTTGATATCACATTTCACTTCATTTCACTTTCCTCATCTTCACTCTTCCTAGTAGCTTCACAACTTGTGTGCCTTCAAATTCACCCTTCCTTTCTGAATTTTTGCTCTGTCACTCAGGAGGGTGCTTGCAAGACCTAGTAGTATTTCCCTTGTGAGAATTGTGGCCAGACAAGTTTTGCTCTTTTTAACTGTGACATTTCTCAAATTCAAGGACAATCATTGCCCTACAAACCTGTTCACTCAGTGCCTTCTTGTTCAGTCAGTACTTCACCACTTCTGGTTGAACCAGTGAAACATTTTCAAATGCCAGAGGTAACATGAATAGCAGTTTTTCTGCTAAAATCCAAGGAAAGTTTTCCTCCTTTACCTTGTTTACTTAGACAGTGTTCATAAACTGAAGAAGATCTTGGGACAAGAATCCACTTATCAAACCTGAATCCTGGAATTTCCTGAATGAAATCTAAAAAAGATCCAACAGAAAATATTTATGTTGACAGTTTTTAGATGGCAGTTAGTGCTTGGCAATTACAGAAGGCTTGCCTGAATTTGCAGGTCTGTATTTTGTCTTGTATGCATTCTCTGTAATAAGGCTTCACTTAAAAATATCCAACTTAACATACAAATAAAAGGATCCTAGAGTAATTTTCTGAGACATTTTAAAATAATCTTTTAAAACTACTCATTGTCTTCTGTTTATAGTTATGAAAGCACTGGGGTTTGTGTTATTGATTTATCTCATTGAACACCTGACCAAGAAGAATTCTGTGTTTACTTTCCATTTTGGTTTATCAGAGCAGTTCCTAGTATTGATCCCAGGCAAAACTCCTTTCTCACTGCTTTCATTTTTACTTGCTGCCTCCACAGAACATAAAATATATAGCCTTAAATGCGTTCAAGGATAAAAAGAAGTTGTGAAATACTGAAGTACCTGGAAAAGAAACTTTTTATGATGTGGAATCATAGACTCATTTAGTTTGGAAAAGACACAGAAATGCAAGTCCAACTTACCCTAACACTGACAAGTCCACCACAAAACCATGTCTCTAAGCCCCACTTCTACAGGTCTTTTAAATTTCTTCAGGGTGGTGACTCTACCACTTCTCTAGGCAGACTGTTCCGGTGCTTGATAAACCTTTACAGTGACAAAATTTTTCCCAATGACCAATCTGAAGCTCTTCACAACTTGAAGCCATTTCCTCCTCTTCTATCACTTGTTATGTGGGAGAAGAGGCCAACCTCCACCTCACTACACACTCTCTTCAAATTGTTGTAAAAAGCAATAAGGTCCCCAGGTATTCCCCCAAGCCTCCTTTTCACCAGGCTGAACACCCCCAGCTCCCTCAGCTGCTCCTCATCAGACCTGTGCTCCAGACCCTTCCCCAGCTCTGCTGCCCTTCTCTGGACTCACTCCAGCCCCTCAATGCCTTTCTTGTAGTGAGAGGCCCAAAACTGGACACAGGATTTGAGCTGTGGCCTCACCAGTGCCGAGCACAGGGGGACAATCCCTGCCCTGGTCCTGCTGCCACACTATTGCTGATCCAGGCCAGGTGCCACTGGCCTTCCTGGGCCACCCCTGGGCACACCTGGCTCATGTTCAGCTGCTGGTGACCAGCACCCCCAGCTCCTTTTATTTTGGGCACTTTTCTGCTACTCTGTCCCAAGCCTCAAGTCTTTCCTGGGGTTGTTGTGAACCAGGTGCACAACTTGGCCCTTTGCCCTGTTAAACCTCATGCAATTGGCCCATCAATCAGCCTGTCCAGATCCCTCTGCAGGGCCTTCCACCCTCCAGCAGATCAATATGCCAACCCAACTCGGTGTCACCTGCAAGCTGAGTGAGGGCGACCTCTAGTCCTATTGAAAAAACAGTGCTGAAAATGTAAGCATTGAAAAAAATGGGGATGAACAAAATCTATGAGTATTTTGAGACTGGCACTTCTGTAAATAAGCTTCTGACAGGTCCTGTCAGAAAGGTGAGTCTGTGAGTCTGGCTGCCTTAAATGATCTATTCAAAATCAAGCCCATTGATCTCTATGATTGTTGATTTTTATTCTTTTGGCAGGAGTTATGTTTTTTTTCATTCCACATTGTATGAAATACAGTTTGTGGGCAGAATTACTGTTTAACCTTTAAACTGACAAGCTTCAGTATATTTGAATTGAAATAATTTGAGATGAAGCAGTGGTAAATAGGGACTGTATTTGCTGGCACATAATGATGTGATTTGGGTCCTAAGAATTAGGGACTTTACCTCAGGCTTCAACATTGTCATTATTAGTTTGTGAGAAATTCCTAACCATCCAGTCATTACTTGTGTTTTACAGAAGTATTATAATGCAATTTGCTTATTTTCTGTGGGTTTTTTTTTAATGTGAATTTTACCCAGTTTCTGTATGGCAATTTGTCACTCAGTTTGTAGGTATAATAATTAACTTGAAAAGTCACTAGAAGCTCCTTATAAAATTAAGTGGAATTTATTCCCACAGCACAGAACCCTTCTGGCAGTCTTGCCCTTGAGAATGGTGGTTTTCTACGCACTTAATTTGCCACACTCTTGGTCTTCTGCCAGCAATTAAACTTCTTTAAAACTGCTGTGAGACCTCCTTTCTGGGACTCTTCAGCATTCACCTGTGCCGCAGAATTTAGTGGTACAGCATCCCAGGATTGTTTCATTGCTCTCCCTTGTACTAAACCAGATATTTATTTTACTTAGAAGCTGTGATCGAAATACTGCCCGGTTTACCTTATGGTAAATTCCTCTTTTGGAGAGGCATCAGAAGACAGTTAAATACAGCCAAATAGAAGTTTAGTTCCAACTTTTTGGTAATATTTTCTTGTAAGATACTTATCACAGAAAATTTCCCATGATGTCAGCATTGGAGGGATTTATGGCATAATTTAAAATAGAATTTGGGAAACTTCAGAAATACTGAATTATCTGCATATTCAGTCATTAGATCATGACAGATATAATTTGGGCAACAAGTATAATGACAGTCCCAGGTGTTAGCCTAGGTATTCTTATTTAAATAGAAACTTTCAGAAAGGTAGGAACTGTTTCCGTAGAGCTAAGTAAAATCCCTAGGATGTAGACTAAACATAATAAAATAGCAAAATTTGCCATCAGAGGTCAGAACAAGGAAATGCAGAGATGGAAAAATTGAGCTAAGTGCGAGTGGATTCTGGATTTCTTAAGGAGCTCTCCTGGATGCCATGTGTTCAAGGAACAGTTTGAAAAATCATGAAGCAAACATTTTCAAGTGTGTTTATATATTTTTTATATTTTCAATAGCAGTCTGGAAAATAGATGGCTTCTTGTCTGAGCCTGGAGGTCTGTCAAGATGACAGTTGTTTCCTGTCACTGCTTTGTGTGTAGCCAACAGCAGCAGTTCTAACTCATTTTGTGTGTGTGTTTTGTTTTTGTTTGTTTCTTATTGTTGTTTGTTGGGGTTTTTTGTGATGTTTACTGTAGATTCTTTTTCAAGAGTTTTTGTTCTCAAAAATGTTAGTACTCTTATGGGTAAAGTGATAGCTTGTAGTGGATCTAGTTTCCAATATATCAGAGCTTTTAGTCTACTTATTTCACACACTCATTCATTTGATTTTCCCCCAAGTTGAGTTTCTTCCTGCTGAACTTCCCTGCCAGGGCAGAGAGGTTGCTGCTGGTTGAGCTCTGCCACTGCTTTGCATTTACAGATGTTGGACATCACTGCCCAAAAGTCTTAGGCATCAGCTGCTACTTGTCTCCACACATCTCCCTGTTGACTAGCAACAGCACAGGAGGAAATGCTATGGAGCTGCATCAGGGGAAGTTCAGAGTGGACATGAGGAAAGGGCTCTTCATTGAGAGAGAATGGTCAGTGAGTAGAACCAGCTCCCCAGTGAAGTGGTCATAGCCCCAAGCCTCTAAGACTTCAAGCAGAGTCTGGATGTTGCTTAGTCATATGATTTATGTAGTCCTGTGAGGAGCAGGGAGATGGAACCAATCCATCCCAATCTGAGATATTCTATAATTCTCTGAGCTACAGGATCTTTTTTTTCCAGGATCTTTCTTCTAGTCAGCATCTTTTACACCTTATTTCCAAATCCTATTCTCTTTTCTGACACAAATTCTTTTCAGGATGCTTCTTTTTGTCAGCAGGTGATCTTTGCATAGCCATGAGACCATAGCTTTCCCAGTCTAAACAGTCTCTGTGCAGAAGCAAAACTCATGATGAGCCTCACCAGGAGTGCTTCTGTCTTCTGCCTCTTCAATAATGGCAGGATTTAGAGCATGCTAAACCATGTCTAGACCATTTGTTAGCAAAACTTACAACCAGTCCCAGCTGCTCGTAGCTGGCAAGTGGCAGGAATCAGCCCAGGAGCTCAAAGTGCAATTTCAGGCTTTCAGCTGCCTCTGCACCAAACATCTTTGCACAGTTATCTAATCCCTGTACAAGTTCCTGTTCACATTCACTAGTGAAGATGAGAGTTTTTCCACCTCTAATGGGTAATGACAATTCTTTAGATTGTCATAAAAAGCGATTACTTACTGACTTTCCCATTCCTTTTTAATTTTCACTTCTAATTGACCTTAAAAAACATATGAGAGAAGGCTTTATTTTTTATGTAAGACTTTATTAACTAATTTTCTTTCCTTAAAATAGCTGTAAAGCTTCTTTAACAAGGGGCACTGGAAATGTAACATGGAATTTCCCAGGTGATCTGTTGGTGTATTCCTTACTGATTGATAAGAAAGGGTAATGTGTTTTTCATAAAGTTAAAATTCCTAGATAAAATATCTTTGCTGTATATTCAGATTGAATTTAGTAACTGAATAAATTGATAATTTCATAATCATGAGAGTACCTATAACTGGTTGGAAATATTTAAGAACAAAACAATTTTCTAATATGTAAGCTTGATTTGCATTAAAGTGGAAGGTTTCTGTAATTTTTTTTCCTATGGCAAGAAACAAGAACACACCTTTACCTTGACTATTTTTTCTTCTTACAGGTTTTTTTTAGGTTTTTTTAACTAGCTTCAGTGCTATTTTAGGTTACATCTGTACTTTTTTTTTTGAAAAGAACACTTAACAAGAGTTTCTTAATTTCAATTTTGAATAGTGATACAACTGCTTCTTTTTTAGAAAAGTCTGGTTTAAAAGTTCTGACCTGTACTGAAAATCTGGTCTTGCCAAATTTAAAACCTTGTTAATATGAGTGAGACGATTCACTTAATTTCACTGAATTTTGCAGTTTCAAGTATTTTGCCTCTCATTTTGGAAAAAAAAAACCTCTTTTCTATGGTTGCTGAATAGCTTAATGTTCAAGGCCTACAATAAGATATATAGGATTTATAACATTTAAAAATGTTCTTTTAAGTAGTTTTGTGCCACTGAATCTCTTGAGCATTAGGTATGTGTAAGGCATGTTAAAGATGGATGTAGATACAGCAAATAAGGACACATATTCATTTACTGTGAACATTTTATCCATAATATATAAAATAGTAAATTAGAATCCCCCTTCTGACCTTTAGAGTTTAGGCAGCAGTGCAGAATTGCTGCAAATCCACTGTATCAGCAGTGGATTTGGTGCTAAGGAAGGGCTAGATAAAACATAGGACACGATCTTAATGAAAATCCTTACTGGTAAACAGACTGGTGTTCATTTTTTCCTATCTGAGGACTGAAATTGAAGTAATTTGAGAATTTGTACAATTTGAAGTACTTATGCATCCCCATTTCAAACACTTAAGAAAGGCCTTTCACTTTATGCATACAAAAAAGGTGATTTTAGTCTGAGATTCAGAAAGCAAGCAATTAACTCTTTGCACTCTTTCAGTACACCTATTAAAACCTCGAAATGCAAAAACCCAATTGGTATAAAACTCATGTATTTTGAAAAAGTTCTCAAATCAACAGGACAGTTTAGCACACAAAAGCAATTTAAAGTAATTTACTAGAGATAAAATTATAACATCATTACAAACAGCATTAGCGTTAAAATTTTGCTCATCTCTGTATAGCATGTGAACTTCTCAATAGTATGAAGTCTTGCTTCATCATTTTAGACAGTATAACTTTATTTTGAAACTTAGTTTATTAAAAATTTTTATTACTTATTAATTTATCTAGATTTGACATTAGTAAAATTAAGAAGACATCAAAGATGAGATTGTCTGGTTATATGCTAATCTAATCATACTTTTGTGTGTCCCACTAAGAATTATTACCAACTTGAGAACAAACCCCAAATCTCTAATCCAAAGAAATCCTGCAATATTGATGTAGCAGCAGCAGCAGCAAATTTTTCTCTCCTATTCCTGTGCTCAGGAGTAGGAGAGAAAGTTTAGTTTAGAGCCTCCTCATTCTCAATGGCTTTGCTGGCTCTCATCAATGAGAGAAGCTCCCTTGGTCCCAGCAGTTTCATCCTGTCTGTCTGGCTGGCTTTCTGTGCAATGTGACAGGATACACTCACTTTAACAGACAATGGCTCTCAGAGAATCACCTGCAGTGTTGGTTAAATATATATGAATATTATGAAAACATTAAGGATTGTATTTTCCAACTCAAAGTCATTGAGCTTTAATTACAATACTTTTGAATTTCCTGTCCTGTCTTACACTATCACATGATTGAATTCTATACAGATAAAATAGAACCAATGAGGGTTTTCAATTAAGATATCTTCAAAAAATGTATGCAGGATATGCATTGTGCCCTTAAAATGCCTGTGCCCAAGTGTAGCTGTAACTTTGATGAAATAGCTTCATGTTTACTCCAGTAGAAAGTGTTATGACCTCTGTGGAGAAAACTTTTGTGCCCCCAGGTGGATGTAATACTCTTCATGGTAAAATCTAAAATATTTTTTGTGTGTTACAAATGGTTCTGTTAATTTTGAGAAGTGAATGAACAATTAATTCCCCACTCCCATGCAGGGCCAATGAGAGTTTCTGCTTCTGGAATGTCCTTTTGCCCAAATCATTGCTCTGTGAGATAATGGATAACCATTTTTTGTTTTTCCTGTTGTATTTAACAATACCATTAGAGTCGTCTGTTTTCAGGGTCTGTAGAAAGGGCTGTGATTGTTTGTTTGTTCACATTTGTATGGCAGGGAGGTCTGCATGTTTACCTGAAGCAGTGACCTTTGGAAAGGCCAGATTGCTGATCTCTACTGATCATGAAATTCCTGATGAAAGATCAGGATAACATCAAAACCGTGAAAGATCCTGATATCTTTTTTTCTCTCAATGATTTTTATGCAATAGAAGCTGTGTCTTGTAATGCTTATTTAAAAGGCTCGCCCTTTAAGATACTGCAATTTTTTTTTTAGTTTTGTCTGCATGTAAAGACTTTAAATCCAAGTATAGAAAAGAAAATATTCAAAGATTTTCCATGTTTATTTCCTAAAGCAAAGGCATCTCTTTATATATACAGTAGTATTAAAGAATTCTGCTTTGTATTTTTCTAAGATTTAGAATTATTTTCATCAGTATTATTAATACAGGTATGTTAGCCCATGGCAATCAGTGGGCTAAAGGAAAAGGGGGAATAAATAATACCTTTTGTAAGAAAAATACATTTGTGATGGAGGGTAACAAACAATTTTTAGATATTCAAAGTTTATTTAAAAATTCCAGTCCTGAAAGAATAATAACACATAGCAAAAGAAAAAAGAACTTCAAAAAAATAAAAATTGTATGGAACAACGTGCCTTTTGTTCAAAAGGCATTTGTTTTGTTAGGACTTAATTAAGGTGTAGCAGAGAAATAATAGATACATTTTGATGTAATAAATAAGTTTTAAAAATTAAAAAAGGAGTTTTAGTTGTTTGATAGTGATGTCATTGGAGCAGAAACAGTAGTTTAAATAAACTGTGGAAGACATAGTGAGGTATCAAACTTTAAAAAACAGATATATGTTTTAAAAGAGTACAAAATGGAATTTTCCCCCCAAAAAATCAAAGTGATTACTTGAAAACAGTAGCAATCTCTTATGGAAGTAGTTCTAAGAACTTTTTGCAAGTAATTTGGAAAGTATTTTGAAAAAAAAAAAATAAATTACCTCCTAAGCATGAATAAGAAAAGAATAAAGATCTGGTTTAAGTTAAAGTCTAGCTCCCATTAGTATATAAATATATGCATGTTTAGAGGAAGCTGAAACCACAAAAAGTATAGACAGGTGACTAGACTTGTATGATATGCAAGTTTTATGTTTGATGTTTATGTAGGCAGTCTTCCAGGCTTATATTTTCCTACCTTCTTTATTTCTGCTGTAATTTCTCCAGATTTCTCTTTGGCCTTTGCATCCTACCTAACGTAACAATATTTGCAGCTTCATATTTGTATCAGCTTCTGAATTGCCAATTCTTACATGCTAAAGTTGGTATTTCTTCACTCTAGAAGTAAAACATTTTCCTAACTTTCCTTTTGAGAGGTCTTCTGTCTGGTAGTTTGAAGTGGTTTGTGCTTTGTTTGGTGGACAACGTGTATCAATTTCAGTTCTGTAATTTTTTTTGCAAAAATAAAACAAGTCTAATATTGATTTTTCTCTATCTTGCATTCTAATACATTGCTCCTGAAGTACCAAAAAAAAATTTTTTTAAATAATTCTATTGTCTGTCAAAAACAAACAAAAAACATAAACCAGAAAAGGGAGAAGGAGGTAAGAGAGAAGGGGGTAGAGATAAGTTCTAAAGATTGCTTTGTAAAATAAAATAAAATCCTCATGCATACATTGATTGTGTCAGGAGCATCACATACAGAGAGCAGCAACTTCAGATGCAAATCAAAGACTATCACATGAGGGGACTTCCTGACTTTGAATTTAACAGTAGGATCAGAAAAGAAGGATTCTACAGCATTTTGTCTATTCTGAAAGGTATTAAGGTATGATAAATAATGGACTACATGTTTGCATAAGTTTTCCCACTTGAATTTCATTTGCCAAATGAATTAGAGAGTACAATTCCACAGCACAGTATGTGTTACATGTTACTCCAGCCCCTCAATGTCATTTTTTTCAATATGATTACCTTTTTGAAAGTGTCCTCTAGTCTATTTATAGTTGACTACTCCCTTCCAGAATACATTCAGTTTCTGTCCAATATCTTTGGTCCTAAAAATTACCTTCAGTATTTCTCTGATCTCATTTACTTCTATTCACACTCTTAATCACAGTGCTCTTGTGTCTTCTCTATGTCACCAAGGAAATGCTTTCTCTGTTATGCCATGCCATCTTTTGCTACTTCTTGTTTTTCCATGGTTCTCCTGTCCCTTTTAAATTCAGCCTCAAAATCATTCTCTTCTGCAATGAGGGCTTAAACTAAGTTTTAACTCGTTCATCTTCAGCCTCCTAATTTTCTCAGTTTTAACTTCTCCTTTCACTCTTTAGCCTTGTTCCTAGCTTTTTTGCCCTTTCTCTGACTATACATGATGGCAAATGCAACGAATATGCTATTTAATACCTACAGCTTAGAGCCTTGCAATATATTTTAGTGACTATGAGTACATTTATATATGATATGGGGAAGGATAATACTGCTTGGCAAAATTTAACCTGTAAGGCACCTGTAATTCTTTTTTGCCACATCAGAAATAGCAGGACAAAGTATGTGATAAAATATTTGGAGATTCTATTCCAACATTCTGTTAATTATTTGAAGAGCAAAAATAGGTAATTTATTTCTAGAAGAATGTACTATGAGTAAATACATAAATAAGTCTAAACAATTGTGCAATTCCAAAATTAAGAAATTGCTTTTCACTAGATCTCAACTAGCAAAGGAAACGAGAAAGGGGAAGATGAAAGCAAGTATTGAGAAAGGAAGAGTAAAGATACATAAGAATATGGCTTTGAAACAGCACATTTATAATTTTTTTTTTTTAACTGACAGTTTAAAAATTACTAGTGTCTGTTAGGAATTTTGCATCTGTGAATTAGTTGTACGTTGTCTCTATAATGAGAATTTAGAAGCTTGTAACTCAGTGGTTCATGCCCACCTCTTTACTAATTGTACCTGGCTACATCTGAGTATTCTCACTTGCTTATTCTCCACTGATTTGTGGCTCAGAAATTTCTTGAACATGAGATGGCATCTTTTTATTTAAAAGTCCTCAGTGGATTTTTATCCTGTTCTCCTATCCAGTTACTGCTCTCTGTAAGCATTTAAGAAAGTTTTCTATATAGCTTTCAGTATTCCAAAAGGACTTCTTCATAGTTTCCATTCTTATATTTTGTAAATATTTTAGTATTTTCTGTATTAATACCCAATTTATAAACCTGAAGCTCTGCATTCAGAAGAGGAGAAAAACCCCATTGTGAGATGATTGGTTATAATTTTGACTGATTCACAGCTTTTGATTTATTATTCAGAGCATGTAGCTACAAGAAAGGTAGTTGCAATATAAAATTATAAAAAAACCCCCAAACATTAAATCACTGGATCCTTTTCTGTAACAGCCTTTTGGTTGTTTTTTTTATTTTGAATTGAAAATATATTCATTGCAGGGGTTTCCTTTGAAGAAGGAGAGCCTCTTTAATAGAAACTAAAATACATTTTGGGAGAGTTTAAATACAAAATGGATAAATTGCATAAGAGCCATGAATGGGATATTCAGCTTATTCAAGCAAATTTCACTATTGAGATTTTAGATGACATTGCAAAACCACCTATTTTAATAATTCCTTCCAACTCTAATAGCACAATTCAACACATGTGTTTGAATACTCTGAAATCTCCAGGACCTCAACCTCAGCTTCACAGAAACTGTGTAGTATATCCACTAATTGGCTCTTGCCTCACAGAATCTTTATTTCTCAAAAGAAAAAATTATCTTAGAGATGTGTCTTGCTGAAGTTAATTGCTGAGGCTGTTGATGCTTTTGAAGGCATTTTGATATTGCACTATGTGAAAATCTAAAAAGAGTTTTGAAGTTAAATATTCTTATTGAGAAGATGGAAGGGTTTTTTATGCTATGGGATAACACAGATTTTGCTTGCAGCAGTAGCAAAAGAGAGAGAGAATAGGGGGAAAAAAGGGAAGAAATGACAACTGAACAGGATGCTGAAAAGAGAAGGTGATTTTTTTTTCCAAAAGGATAGAACCACATTTATTAATTTTAATAGTTGGGTTTTTTTTAACTACAAGGCTATAGAATTCACTATGAAGTATATGTGAAAATAGAAAAAAAAATACAACCCTAGGTTTTTTTTTTCACTTCTTTCTTTTGCCCTGCATTTCTGTAATCCTAATCTTGAAATCTCCATTTGTATTTTAGCAGGATACCTTTTGATGTCTGTTTCTTGATTTTTTGGTTGCCAGAGAGAAATGGGGTACAGTCTACATTTCTATCTCAATCTCCTCTACGACATGTAAAAAAATAATTCAGTGCATTTTTAGACAATCCATTTGCATTTCTCTTGGCTAAGAAATAATTTATCTCTTTCCATTCAGGTTTTCTGTTTATATGTTTAATAGTTTTTCTCCACATGGAGGTTTTGAGAATACAATTTAGAACATAGAATATTTCATAGAATGGTTTAGGTTAGAAGAAATGTTAAAGATCTTTAAAGACCTTTAAAATGTCTTTCTCAGAGCAGTCTCCTTCAAAGTGGATGTTACTTTAGTCATTACTACATTTAGAATTAGCATTTTAAAAATTAAAATTAAATAAGCATGTCCATTGTCTATTCAATCTTGCATATTTTTCATGCTACTGAATTATTCTGTGACCACAATTCAAATTTTAAGGTGGTCTGATCATCATTAGTGGATAAAATTACCTTTTCCTTTTTTGTCTGTGTGTATGTGACAGTACAAAACACTCTGGGAATTTCTCAGATAAGCTGACTCTGCAGATCTGGAGTTACGTTGTTGGTAGCACTGCTGGGAAAAGGCCCCAGGCTTCTTTACCTGTAATATACTTTCATCAGGACCCAGTTACCATTTACTTTTAGAGAGTTCTGAGAAGAGTCATTGGTTAATACTGAAAACTTATCCTGGGGTGAAAATTTCACATTACTTTATGTAGAGTGGAGTCTTATTTATGTATTCTGTAGAGGCCAAATGATCTCACAGTCTAGTGCGTGACATGACAGCGCCTGAAATATACTTCCCCTTAAAATGTGCCCAGGTCTTTCATCAAGAAAGGGAAGGTTTGAAAAATTGTGGGTAGACGAGCCCTTTCAACAGGAAGAAATCATAATTTTGTTGTAGGTTTATGGTGAAAGTAATTCAATTCAGTCACAGTCTGTTGATTTACACCAAATCATATTCTGTCTGGAGCTGTGCTTCTTAATTGCTTGAATAGGAAGTGCCTTCCTTAGAGAGGCAAATACTGGTGTCTTGTCATCAGCAATGCTACAAGCAGCAGTGTGTTTTATGAGTAGCAAAACTCAACAAAATTAAAACCTTTAAATAAACAGAGGCTGAAATTTTTCCCTGGAGACTTTATAAAAGCTGTATGTTTTGATACACTTTGAGTCAAGTAGCTACTAAGCAAAACCTGATTTGATATTTTTCCAAGTACAGGTGTGTTGAAGAAAGCAAGCTAAGAAGAAAATCTCTCTGCAGAGCACTGTCTCACTTGACTATGTATGCAAAATGAAAAATCAAGTTTTTTCCTTTTTAGAATGTTTGATCACTACAGGCAGCTGGTAGCCTTGGTTCCTGTCTTTTAAGTCTTAGCACCATCTTACCTTTCCTCACAGTTCCCAGTCTTAGGCTCTTCCCCAAGCCAGTTGATTGCAGTCTTTTTCACTGTCTTTAAGTTGTCTTAAGCCAACTTCTGCACTTGAGTCCCCAACGTACAATGCTTTTCTTTAATGCCAATAAGTTCTTTGTCACATTCAGTCTTTATTTGTACCAGCTGTACCCATGTAGAGTAGTTGAAGAAATTCATTTTCTTTTACCACTTTCCTGTCAATAGTCCAACCTTTTCCTTCCTTTGTAATGAAGGTACTTTCATCAATACTGCCTGGCTCTGCCTTTTCTCCTCAGCATATACATTGCCTAAGCTCCATTGATTTTTAATGACCTAATAATCTGCTGCATCTCAAAACTGCAGTTGCAAGGACAGGTCAATTCATCCAGGTGGAAACATATGCAGTAGAAATGGAACCACAGAGAAAATAAAGTACTAAAATTGTAACTTGTCGCAATGGAGCAAAACCTGCAATTTTTCAGCCTTATCATAAGGCCAAACTTGTGTGGATTTTCAGACAAATAGGGGAAAAAAAAACCAAAACCAAAAAAAAGAAAAAAAAAAACCCAACAACAAAAAAAAACCCACCCTTTCTTACCCAAGACTCATTTACATAGATGTTTTTAAAATACTTAATAAAATGGAAGTGCTTACCTCATTTAGAACAAGGAAATTGTTAACATTATAACAACAAGTGGTCTGAACCAATTTATCTCATAAGTTTTATTACCAGAAATGACTTAACTATTCTGTCTGGACTCATCTGTTGAGAAAACATAATCTTGATTATTGAAAAGACCATTTTATCATTTAACATTTTAACAGTCATAATTTTAAAATACAAAGACACATAAAATAGATTTTGTAATGAGAAAGTTGGAGGAACTGAAAGAATAAGCAGTGATTTCATTTTTAGATGATAGGAGGCATAGTTAGAGAGTGAATAATGGGAGCTATTTTCTGAGGCTGTAATCCTGCAAAGGGGATGTTCAAAATGAGAAAGATACTCTTAACTAAAATTTGTCTTTAATAAAAAATGTTTCTTTAAAATTTTATGTCTTTGAGTTTAAAAATTCTAAATGTCCAGAGCTACATTCTTTATCTTTTACAGCGGGACAAGCAGTTTCTGAAGGAAGGAAATGCATAATATAAATAAGAGTGCTGGAATGAACCATAAAGATTTCTTGTAAAACTACTTTCTAAAGCTGCCCAACTGATTTCTAAAACTCAGAATCTGTCTTTATGTATTAATAGAAATGTTCTTGGAGAATTTGCTAACACACATCTAATCCTTCTCCTCCCTTTAGGAACATAATGCAATAACAGGTGAGGAACACTTTGTCCCTTCATTTTCTCACCTTGAAGGGGCTGCAAGCTCATGGTTTAAATTCTGTGAATTAATTCATACATTTGCCAGGAATAGCTCATTTTTTCCAGGCTTCTGAAGGTCAAAGGATTTTTGCTTTCACTTACTATAAATTAAATCTTCAGAGTCCCTGGGGTCTTTCAGCCCCCACACCCAAGCAGAGGATGGTGAAGTGTACAGAGATTAAACTCCCATTGTTTTATCTAGGTATAATTCATCTATGTGCAACAGAAAGCAAAGAAAAGAAAAAGAGTCGAGAGGACAACATATGGGTCCAGAGCAATTTTTTTCTTTTTACATCAGTCCATAAAACAACCAGGATTGTTGCATGCAAAAGTATCTGATCATTTTTCAAAACAGTCTGGGAGATGACTGCCTGACTGATTCCCAGCTACATGTGATGCAGTGTTCATTAAACTTTTAAATTTCTCAAGTCATTTTCACTGGTGTTGGTCAGTGTTCTCCCAAGTATAGCAAACTTGAGAGTTCACTGGCTCCGAGAGGAATCGCCCGCAGAGGGAGGTTTCTGTCCACATCCTGCTGCGGTCCTGGAGAGCTCAACAGGTCTCAATTTAGGTGCTGCTTCCAGGGTCACAAGACAATTGTCTTTAGTCCTAGTAACTTTCCATCTTGGCCACAATTTGGGTCAGTAAATTTCTTTTCAAGGTTGGATAACAAAACTGTTGTTCCACTCAGGTTATTTCATTAGTTTAGGCAAGAAAAATGAGTTTTCAAGACTGTTCATTGAGAAACAGTTGGCTCATTAGCCAACATAAGTTCATGGGAGCACACAATATTTGTGATGAGCTCAAGGCCAAGGCTCACATATCATTCTGACATGATTGTGCAGCCCAAGGAAGAGGGAGGGATGCACCACCACGATCAGGTTTTGTTGAAGTTTTTATTCAGTAAATTAGTCTGTTTTGCTCTAACTGCAGCCAATCAGGTTTGTGTTGCATACTCATGACATACTTTATTAAGAATAGGTTTTGATTTAAGAATGAAACTGTATTCATATTTAGGCAGCTTTTTTTCCTAAAAATAGGCTTCTCAGCATTATATAGCTATAGCAATTTGACTTCAGCCTGTCCTCATTGTTTCTCATTCTCTTAAAAAATATTCTTAGAAACAGCCATCACAACTTATATCACATATCTATATTAATGACTTTCCTATACATGCAGTATATGCAACACCTTAAAATTCTATTTTTTTTCTTATTTCCTTAGGAATTTCAAAGAGATTTCACATAAATTCATAAACAAGAACACTCACAGGTTGTGCTGTTTGGTTGCCTACCAATATGATTTATAAGAATCATAGGTTTCCATTCTTGTTTGTCTTATGTGGATTATATAATTTTGGAAGTATTCTTAGTACTGTAGGATCCGCACGCTTAAATTTGGGGTTTATTAAGGGATAAATAATTGGAATAATAATCATTGAAACACTACTTTGGTTTTGGTTTTTAATACAAAGAGTGTGCCAGAAGCGTTAGGCCAGTAATGCTTTGCCCATTTCTAAGAGTTTCATGTTTCGTTTACAGCTAATTCCACTGATTTGACCATTGTTTTTCATTCAACATGGAGGATAAGCAAAGATGACCAGTTATCTTTTGGAGAGAAAACAACACTGAAAGTAGTAGAAATTAAATATAGCAGTGTTTATATGTATTTTTTGATAAGTCAAAAAACCACAGTTGCCTCCAAGGATTGTTTTTTTTGTTCTTGAAGACATTTTTCAGTGCTATGATTTTAGAATTCTATACTTATGTATTTTTTTTCTGGTCTTTTTCTGTTTCCCTTATGTCAGAAAANTATAATATTATTTTAATATTATATTAAAATACCTAGTAGTTCCTCAGACAAAGTGCTGTTGGGGGTCCTTAGTTAAACACTTGTAATGCATGAGACAATTTGGTGTCTGATCTGGAGAATGAAGGATCTTCAAATGAAGAATTTTCAAACAAATTCAGACAACGTAGATTATCACAGATCTCTACAAATATGATATCCTGAACCTCAGTCAACTGTTAAAGCACAATTTTACATTGTAACAGATATGGATATATACCATGAACTATTGCTATGGAAAGAAAAACAAATATTACCTGTGAAAAGCACTGATCGAGTTATCCCTTTCCACAGTAGAAAAAAAATTTATCTTGCTGCAGAAATGTGATGTGGTTTGGTGCAATTTCTTACTGTGTTGTATATTATTTGAAATCTAGAATTACGCAAAGTTCAAAAATTAATTTGTGCTGAAGGGATATATGCCGACCATTTTCCATGCTTCATTATTTATATTTCTGTGAGATGGTACTTCCTTTTAACAACAACAACAACAACAACAACAACAACAACAAAAACCAAACAAACAAAAAAAAAACCCAGAAACAAAAAACCCAACCACAACCCACAATATAAAGTTTGGCAGATTTCCAAGCCTCCTTTTCCTGATGAGGATTCAGTTGTGTTTCTCACACAAGTGGTGACGGTCATGACTATTACCTAGCCTAACACATATTAGGGATCTGCATAAATTTTATGTGATTATTAGATCTATGCAATTCAGAAAGAAGCTGTTGTGATGATTGAAAATTTCATTTTTAATTATTACATTGCATGCATTGCACTTCCTCAGGTGAGCTCACTTGGCTGAGCTCTAATCTCATATGGGCCACTCACACAGGAGTTGGGTTTGATGATCCTCTGGGTCCCTTCCAACTCAGAGCCTGCTGTGTTCCTGCTTGTGGTTCTAGTGATAAACTTTAACTTTCAGTTCTAAACTGCAATGAAAGGCTTTATTAGCTTCTTTGAGCATTTTATTGGCACAAATTTGTCAGTAGGAGCAATTCTTGCCAACTATAAAAACAGTAAGTGCCTTGGTATTTTTTTTTATGGAAACATAAGCATATTTATATTTATAGTGTGTTTTTAAATTAAATTTCTGACGAAGTAGCTAAACTTGTTCAGAACTTTTTGAAAAACATATGGGATGGTATCTTCTATAACAAATACATTTTTTCCTTCTCTTCTGTCCTTGTTTTCTACTGTTATACTAATCAATAAGTACTTGTTGATTTCTCTTGACTTTAAGCAGTAGACCAGAAATGGGATTTCTGTTCTCAAAAGAGTCTTGGCTTCTAAAAAATAATTATAAGGTTGGCCTTTGCAAAAAAAGAGAAATCAACAGTAATACACATTTGCTTGGTTTTAAAAAGTTATGATTTTGCATGAGTTTTGGAGCTTTTTCAGCTTCCTAGAATGGTTGTCACAAATATGTGTCTGTGGATTGCTCAAGCCTAGCATTGCATGTAGTGTAAAGGTTTGTTGGTTTGGATTTTTTAAATGTCATGTTTTCCATAGAGTCTCTGGAAAGTCAGAAAGTAACTTGCTACTTTTTTGCATATATCATTTTATGAGCTTCTGTGGTTAATACCTCTATAAATATGTGGTAAATATTATTTTAATTATTCGCTTTTCAGAACAGTTGGTAGGGATTTTCAATAACAGTGTGAAATATCTAATTAAATATGAGATTTTTTTATTTCCCTCAATATTAACTGATCTTGGTCAGTTAAATGATTCTGTATTGCAAAATATATCCATGTATTAGCCATCTGATTTTTTTTTTAATTTTTTAAGAATACAATGGTGTTCCATTTATTCCTTTGTAGAAATGTCTGAGTGAATGCCATTTTCATTGCTCTTACAATTTTGGTTTTGATCAGTTTTTAGAAAGTGTTGAAGAAAAGAAATTTAGCACCATGCGGATGGGGGCTGGAGATCTTGAAAACTACCAAACTGCTTTAGAAGAAGTACTCACGTGGCTTCTCTCTGCTGAAGATGCATTACAAGCACAAGGAGAAATATCCAGTGACGTAGAAGTTGTTAAAGAACAGTTTCACACCCATGAGGTATATGTTTATACTAGGCTTTTGAAATGAATTTATTTTATTCTATTCTCCTTGCTTGTTTTGGGGGATTTGTTTTGTTTTTCATTAATTTTGATTCAGAGAATGTGTAAACTGGAGACTCTGCCCTAGAGTCATAGAATTGTTTAGGTTGGAAAAGACCCTCAAGATCCTCAAGTCCAACCATTAACCTAACACTGCCAAATCCACCACTAAACCGTGTTCCTAAATGCTGCATCTACACATCTAAGAATGGTGACTCAACTGCTTCCCTGGAAGCCCATTCCAATGTTTGAGAACATTCAGTGGAGATGTTTTTTTCCCTAAAATCTAATCTAAACATCCTCTGGTACAAATTGAGGCCGTTTCCTCTCATCCCATCATTTGCTACTATACCCACCTCCTTGCAACCTTCTTTCAGGCAGTTGCAGAGTTCAATAAGGTCACCCTTGAGCCTCTTCTCCTCCAGACTAAACAACTTCTTTCTCTTTGAAGAAAGTGAAAGAGTTTATTTCCGGTTTATATTACAAGTTTTGGTGAGGGTTTGAAAAAATTAAAACCAAGGTTGAAAACTTGATTTTTTTTTTTTT
>WBNO01030228.1:5010-38144 GCA_013400575.1 Peucedramus taeniatus
TTTTTTTTTTTCATTTTTGGTTTGGTTTTTTTGTTTGTTTGTTTGTTTTTGAGGGTTTTGTGTTTGTTTATTCAGGATTTTTTTCATGTTGACAACGAAAGCCTTTAGGCCAGGGTGGAAAGTAATTTAAAATTACCCAACTCTACTTTAGGGATTTGCCACAAGGCTTTAGATGTACAAAGCAATCCATCTAGGATAGAAATACCTGCCTGGACTAACATAAAGCAAACAGTCATCTGTGATTTTGCTAATTCAACCAATCCCCTCAAGTTTTGCAACATTTTGTAAGGAACTTTTGTTATGAGAAAATCACTAAGTGCTACTGCTGGTACCACAGACCAGGCAACGATAATGAGAGATTTTTTAATTCGCCATTTAGGAAACAGAGAAGACTGGCAGCTCCATATGAATTCATTTACCTCACTGTAGTAAACCAGAGCACTTAAACTTTGCACCTCTGCAGAGGTGACTACACAATGTCCTCTGCCTGCCACCCATCACTTAAGAAAACCTGTAATTTCCACCCATGTCTTTTGAAGCATCAAGCACAGTGGTGAAATATTCAGTCCATAGAGAGATGCCTCTTTTGCATACCTGGCTCACACAGTGTAATTCCTTGGTTTGAGATTAACTGATTGCCAGATTTACAATTCCCCTCACCTCATACAGCAGGCAGACTTTCTCATATTAGTTTCTAGCATAAAGCAGAGATGACTAGTTGCTGAGATCTTCTGATTGTCTACAAATTTCTCTGACTCCAAAGATCTTAAAATGTATGTGACAACTACCTTTTTTAGGTGTTTATGTTGCACAGCACTCTTGAAATAAATATTTCAGTGTTTTGGGGGCTGCCTAATATCACAGGCACCTGTAATTTAGATTCTGATAGCTCTTAAATGGACTTGGTTTAAAAAGAGCAGAAAAGCTCAGACTCTTCTGACCTAAATTCCATGAAAACCATCAGACATCCATTGTAAGTAGAACTGGAGCTGCAAGCTAACCATGAAATGAGAACATACACCTCAACTGGCAATAGTGAATAGCACCAAGTAATGAAGATGCATGATCATAGCCCCAGTATGATTGTCTTGGATCCTTCATAAGCTCAGTTACAGACATCACTGCAGAGAGAACACTACTCAACCCAGGTCATTGCTGAAGGAACCTAGATTGCACTCTCTCTGATTAAGATTGGCTGAATTTCCTCAAAGACTTTATGAACTCTACTGTACTGCACATCTCAAAACCTTTCTTTAGGTTCAGTGACTATTGGTGTTACCAATATTGCAGACAGGACGTGCCTTGGCTTGTCTGGCCCTTGCTGCTGGAGCGAATAGCAGCTGTTGTGGTGTTTCACCCCAGAGACACTTCTGGCTAGCTGGCTGTTGCAACTGGGCATGTGGAGACAAGCCCAGACATGCCTGGGCCCCGGTCCTCAGGTTTTCCTCTGACGGAGAAGCTTTAAGGCGGTGGTGAAGGAAAGAAGTCGGTTCTGATGAAGAGTTTATAATGCAGAGCTTTATTCTGGCCCACGGGCCTCTGAATTCAGCAACTCCTCTAACAGAACTGTAACAGAACACTCACAGAAATTCCCAACTGAATCCCAGGCCAAGTGGTTGCTGGCTCCTTTTACCAGGGGGAGGGGAGAGGGGAAGGGACAGGGAGCTCACCAACAAGTTACGGTGGGGGGAGTTCTCAAAGGACAAAGGACGCCTGAACAACCCAATGCCCACCGAGGGGTAGAGGGCACCTTTTGAATGTGCCAATCACTCAACACCCTTCTGGAATTCCAGGATTGATAGCGATCAGCAGGGGTCAGGGTGGAGAAAGGAGAAGCGATTGATACATCTAGGGGGGAATCTTCAGGGGAGGGAACCAGGTTTCTGAGGGAAACCATGAAATCAAACCTCAACAAGTGACCTTCCTGGCTTGAGTTCATTTCTAAATGTCCCTTATCTTTTTGTGAATATATGTATGGTAGGTTTCTTCCTCAGATGATTTTCTTTATGCTGGTCTCCAAGACTGCCATTCCACTACAGCTGAAGCCCATTTCCCTGCTCTCAAGCATTACAAATGATTGTGAATATTCTACAAAGGCTTTTGCAATTTTGTCCATGAGACAAAGTCTGAATTACACAATACATCATTACCTTTCTGAGGAAAAAGAAACACAGATGAAAACACCAACTGCATTCATCTTTCAGGAGAATTAGTCTAGTCTGCAGAACAGACCAAATTTGAAACCTGCATGTGAAGGAGCTCTACACAGAAAGACTGACGAAGTATTCCATCCAATGGGCCAAGGCAACATACAACAACCTTGTATGAGATCAGGAGACTCCTGAACAGCTTTAGCCAGATTAAGAATTAGTAATGCAAAAATAAACCAAGTTCCCCCTTGGCTCCCCAGGCAGGAAAAAGAGCACTAAAGGAGGGTCTTTGTCACCCTGTCTCTTGCACATGACCTCTGACAATGTAAGTAACATTCCAATTTTGTGTGGATCAAGTGTACAAAACTAAAACACTATGAAATACAGCCAAAGAAACAACTTTTAACATTTTACAGATTTACTTTGCCCCACTGAACTGAAAAGGAATTTCTCATGACTTCACCAGATGCAGGATTTTCCTCTATACATAAATCATACTTCAAGATGGCCTACATAAGAACGTACTAAAAGCAGAAAGTTTAGAATGATTGCTTTGGCATATCTGTATAAAGCACAATAATTACCATGTTGAAGTAAGACCGGATTTTGACCCCTCTTGCCAAATCCCAAACTATGACATTTCCATCATGTCCAGCAGAGAATAGAACTCTTGGATCAAATGGGTGAGGTTCAAGCACAAACACTTCATCTTCATGTCCCTGAAAATAAAGACACAGCAGAATGAAAAAGAGTATTGTCTCAAATATTTACCCAAAGACTCAACATGGTAACACTAGCAGCTGCCACATTAACGCATGAAAATACCCAGCAAAAAACTACTTTAACGACACTTTATTTTTGGTAGCAGTGAATTACACTCTTTCCTTTCCAGTTGCAATTTTACCTTCCTAAGTAGTATGTCAAGCATGTCACCTTCACAAGTATGTCCCAATACTTTCACCAAGATTTAAAAGATTAGTGTCCAAAACACTTGGTATCTTGGTGTCCACAGATTTCCATTTTTCCTCAGTAGAGTATCAGTTAGAAACTGAATTTAAACTCAAAGAATGAAATATATAACTTAAAGTTAGAGAACAATATCTTCAAAATTAATGCTATATTTTAAAGATTTGCATTAAGTATTTCCATCTCTAAACAGAGTATCAAGTTACCTAGAGTAAACAATTTTCTCAATTACAAAAGAAGTGTCAGACATTAGTAAAACTGTTGATTTATTTTAGATAGAAGACTAATTTTTGTACTCATGGAATGACCAGATTGCAGAAGTGTCTCTGGTTAAAGAAGGCAAATTTACCCATTAACAGTATTTTAAAACATCACATTAAATAAAAATTAAAAAACCAACTGTTTCCTTCTCTCTTTCAATATAGAGCTCCATTAAAAAAAAAAAAAGACAAAAAAACAGAAACACCAAAATGTTCAATATTATTTTCAGACATCTTGAAAAGCCATGGCTATTTGCAACTTTCAGTTTTTATTTTCTAATAAGCAGCTAATAAGACATCTCTATTACACTTCAATTATCTGGAAACATTTGTCAAGGCAGTTTTCAGACAGGAAAAAACATATAAGGAGGAATGCTGATGATGTATAAATAAATTTTGCATGCAAGATTGATAAAGCAAGATGGTACACCTTACCATGAGAATGTGAATGAGCTGGCCAGTGAAAGAATTCCAGACTTTCAGAGTCATATTATTAACTGCAGTTATAACAGAGTTGTCATGGCGGTCCCATGCCACCATGGTCACTTTCAGCTTTGTGATTTTATCTTCAACTCCTTGAAAACTTTGTCTAAAACAAACAAGTAAAAAATTTCAGTGTAATCCTACTTTGTCAAAATAGTTTAACACTACTAACAAGTCAAAACACTTCTGTATTTTGCTGTATTTTTAAGAATATTTCTTGAGAAATTTTCTTAAAATTTCTCTGAAACCAGAGAAATTAAAGATGTTTTCTATCATGTAGCACATACAATCACAAAGAATTGTAGATATTTAAACAATGACTAAAGGATCTTCCAGAAAATGCCCTCTGATACATAACCTAACTTACTTAAATTGATAGCTACAGTATTTTTTGTGACATCTAAAGCACAAAAATCCAAATTAATCAACCAAGTAACAGCAAATTGTCCTAAAGAATATTTGTAATAAGTAGTTCTCAATAGAGAGAAGTACTCTATACCTTTAAATTATCTAAATTCTCAGGCAATATTCAGTACTACACCACTACCCTGGCATCACTTTATTATCGGTAATAACAGCACTTTATCTTGCATGAAACCCAAACAACACTAATCTATAATACAATATATCAGAATACTCAAAAACTACATTTTTGGCAAAGTGATTTAAAGACTACTCACCCTTGAATTCTCTAGCACATTTACTTCTATGAAAACATCAACCAAATGCAACAATAGCATGTTACCACTAAGTAGGCAGACAAAATACAGAATCTTCCATATCGTAAGCACAACAACACATTGCACAATAGTATGTATTGTAAAACTAAATAATAGAGAATGTAGTTATAGCTAAATTCCCTTCTAGATTCAATGCAGAGCCCAGGAGGCTTTATAAGCTGAATTCACTCTTTCAGTGCAGCAATTCCATTTTTTTGATGAAACTGTTCTTGTGCAGAAAAGATCAAATTTGGAACTGCACTCATTCCTCTCATCACAAGGATAAAACAGAATTCTGCTATAGGTGTTTTACTAAAATGAGCATTTCAGTTTTTCAGATAAATTCAGCATTTATGACTACAATGAAGAAGAATCCATTCCTCTTTTGCCCAGTATCATTTAAAATTGAAAATTTTTACTGAGAGTAACTCAATCTGTTATCAAAGTACCAGTGTTTTATACACTCTTGTCCAACAGTTTGATACCTATATTTTGTTGCATCTGTCCATAACTGAAAAGATAATGTCTGATCTAAACATCTAACTAAATTACAGCTTATTTAGCCTTCTCTTCCATCCCTCTCTTGGTCTTTCAGATATCTTACCACATATTACTCCTGAAACCATTAGTTTTTTTTTTCTACTAAACACCCTTCAAAGCACTCAGTAAGGGGAAAAAGGTTTATCCCTTAAACCTGTTATATATCTTTTTCATTTATGCCAACTAGAAAATATCTTCATGCCAAAATAAAGTGGTGCAAGCCACAATTCCTACTAAGCCGTTCTCCATCTTCAAGCCTCTTTTGTTGTTTGTTCTAGTGTACAGAAGCTTCCCATACCTACCAACTCTTGTGAACTCTCAGATTGTTTTAACAAACACAAAACCATTACAGAGCCAGAAATTTCTTTGCTCTGGCATGTTGTATGAAAAGGACCCAACACTGCTTTTCTGGGTACACATGTCCCACAATATCTGTAAATATTACTAAAATTCAAGCAGTCTCAAGAACAGACCTGCCCTGGTTTTCTTGCTCCAGAAATAAATGTCTATGTAAAAAAACATATAAATTTGACCTGCAATGGGTTTTGATTATCTTTTATTGTTTTAATCTAATCAAAATACTAGTGGCACTATTATCACGACAAGCTAATTTCCACAGCTGAATATGTAGTCAAATATTTATTTTAGTTGGATTTAAAGAGTTAGATAAGCATACTGTGCATTTAAGCAATAATAATGTAAGGCTCCTCTTTTTCTTTTCTTTTTAAAAAATTTTTAGTAGGTCAGCAAATTATATGAAAGGCCCCCAAGAATCTCTGTGATGGCAGAACATTTTACATCACTTACCCTGCTGGGCGAGTAGCCATATCTAACAAAATGCTTTTCCATTCCTTTCGCTTAAATTGCCAGATTCGTGCTGTTCCATCACGGCTTCCACTCACAAATCTAACAAAAGGGGGAAAAGTTACTCAGAGATCAAAGGCAGATCTGTACAGAAAAGACACCTGAAAATTGAAGTCCCAGATATTAGAATTCAAAAACAGAAGGTATGAGTATGAAGTCCAAACAGTGTCAGAATGCTGTACAAGTGGTTTGAGGTTAAAAACACTTCCCATACCAGCAAAAAAAAATTGAAGGCCTCCAAAAAGTCAAACCTGCTTCCCTATCCTGAGCCCCTTTCAAACTAACTGCTCTATGGTCTTTGGTGCACCTTGCTGAGTTATGACACTGCACTGGCAGAGGAACACCACAAGCCAATGAACATTCCAAGGGACAGACCCTATCACACCATATCAAGAGGAGAGCCCTGCCAGTAGAAGTACAGACATGACTTAAAACAAAACCTATTCCCAATAAGTTACCATTGTATACAGAGTAAGTATTATGATATTTATATGAAGAAATGTTTCCCAGCCTGATTTTGTCTCCCACCCTTTTCTTCCCCCTTGTAGAGGTTCATGGGTAGGAGGAGGAGAAAGAGGTGGATGAAGCTTGGTTTACAACTATTTGTATCATGATATAAGTGTACATTAGAACATCAAATAAGTAAAGTGTCAGATGCTTCATAATAAACCAAACCGTTTTATTGAGCATCCTTCATATCCAACATCCAGAACTTAAAATGAAACATTAAAAAAAAGCATTAAGCTAGCTAAACAAAACATTTGTTTTGTTTGAAATTAGTTTGATAATTTCTCTGTATGCAGCAGTCACTTAACTGAAAAAGGGTTTACACATTATATCTAAAAGTACACGTATTTGAGATGTGAATATATATATATAAACACACACATATTTCTCAGGAAGAACTTTCAACTATTTTTATACCCATAGTTTTAGCAAATTCAAAATACTTTAATCATTACAATGAAAACAACTGTGAAACTAAAAGGTACCATTAAAAAGAAACAGTCAGACTCCAATAGTTATAGACAATTTTACTGGATGAAGCTCAAAACAAAGCTTTTTAAATAACTCTCTCTGTAAACTGGTATTTTAAAATATCTACAAGGTCAAAAAGCTAGCTCTGAATAGTATGCTTACCTGCTACTACTATTAGAAAACTGAATGCTGTCAACTTTGTCCTATATAAAAAAAGAGCAGAAAAAGAAAAAAGAAATCAAATTTCTCCAAGTTATCCCCTTTTATCCAAATTATTACTTTAGTCAAGAACATATGTAATTTTAAAAAATGTATTTACAGTATGAAACTCCAACTCTGATATCTTCTCTGGCTGACCTGATCCAAAGAAATAAACCCTAATGATGTGATCTGTACTCCCAGTGGCCAAAAACATTCCACCTGAGGAAAACAAACAGATAAGTCTTAAAAAAAGGCAATCTACTGTTATTACAGTATTTTTCAAAGGGATGTAACATCAAATATTTCAACTTATTCTCTGAAATTTATAACTATATCTCATTTCTACTATGCCTGTAACTGACCTTTAAGTCAAAACAAGATTTAGAAACTCCAAAGTTTAACTGGAGCTGAATTACCTCACATTTTCTGAGTAAATACGCATCAGCAGATATATCTGAAAGATTAGCTAACCAGAATAATTTGCCTGCAGCTAAGCCCTTAGAAGCCTCCCTCTTAAAAAAAAAATCAAACTGAACTAGAGCTCCAGTACATTTTGATATTTTATCCAATTATTTATGTAGCATTCTTCAGTTACCAGCTCTAGAATCAATGAAACCCAGACCGTGAGAACTCTGTAATCAGCCCCTTCTTGTACAAATCCCCATATATTACACCTCAGAAAAGGCTGACTCTCCTAATTATTCTGCGAAAAAAGTATATATCTATCCTGTTCTGAAAAGACTTTCAGTCACAAGAGACTTACAACATTTCATGTTTAACTGTTTCTAGGAATTTCTGTAGCAGCAAGTATTAATGTAAATTCTGAAATTCTATTTTAAATATTTGGGGTCTTTTAATATCCAATTAAACTCAAATCCACCTTACTAAAAAGAAATATGCTACAGTAACTGTACTGCATTTTATTTTACACTTCAAATGACTTCCTACATTGATACAAGGAGAGGAGGAAAACAGAAGTCTTTTACCAGCACTAAAAGAGGAACAGATCATTTGGACTCCAGGCCGAGGACGTTCTGTAAACTTCGTTGGCCTTGGACTACAAATTAAAAAAAAAAAATAAAAATAAAAAAAAAGTTAAATAATTTCCTAACAGGGTTTCAAGAAACAAGTCCATATCTTAGAAATAAAGGACAGAAGGACAAAATTAAATATGAAGGAACAGATGGCTGCCCATTTATAAACAATTTTGTGTGACTATGCTTCATGATCTGATCTTTAGGAAACTAAGACATCCAGATGGACTAAGTAATCCATACATCAAGGAGAGTTGTAACATAACTTAAATCCCATTCCCTTCTGATATTGCTACACAAAACACTCTCCTGAAGTTATCAGCAGGGCAGAACAGAGCCAGTTTCCCATGATGTTCAGTTTTAAATCCCTGCGTGTACTGGTTTTCTCCTGTGGCATATGTTTGCTTTTACGAGAGAAACAGAGCTGGGTGTTCTATATAGATAAAGATATCAAAGAAATCTAAATAAATTTGGAGTTTTTAACAGTATTAAAATATAAGAGTTTCTTCAAATTACATATATCCTTGTAGGCTAGTTTCAAACAGTACCCAAAATGTCAGGACAAAGATTAGAAGTTTGTAAGGGATTTTACTTTATGGCCCTCACTTTTCTCTAGGCATTTCAGAATGTGATGTGCAAGCAAAACTAAAGCTTCAGTGGATCTGGCACTTTAAGGATGTGCAAAACCAAAACAAATCAGCTCAAGTTCTTCAATCACTATTTCAATTCTGTTCATGCATTACAGCAACCTCAAACCAGTGGGTGGTCTTGCACAATATGCCATCTGCAATCTTCCCTCAAAGAATTAACTTACGAGAGAACAGCAGCACTACACCCACAAGTGTCATCACTAAAGATTTGCTCTAACATAAAAGAATGCATATTCAGAACTTATCCAAAATGTTCTCTTTTAAAAGCAAAATGGCCTGTATAATTCATTTCACCTGAAGGCAGATGCATAAGAGAATTTTCTCCACTAATCAGTTATTGCTATATCAACAAAAGTAATAAGCATTAAACCATAGTGATGTTTATGCATAAAGCAAAGTAATAAACATCAGCAATACCAGTTAAAACAAATCTTTCTCCAAATTATCCATTCACTAGAGGCTGTTTCTGTGACCATTCCTGCAGTTTTAAGGTAACTCCATGCAGGTTTGTGACAAGGAAACTTCACAAGATACACTAAATAAGACAAAGACCTTTCTTACAAAACAGTTGAAATGCTCCTTAACTGAGATACTAACAAGAACTATCAAACAATTCAATACATAGTTTACATAATTTGGAACAAATGTGATTAGATAAATAGGCTGTTATTTTCTTCCACAGTTGTTTGTGAACTCTGCCTTTGGACTTAGGACAGCTACAAAATAGAGAAAGAATGCTCTTAGATTCTAGTTCAGATAACCAATTTAAATTCTCCAGCTTAAGTCTCTACAATGTGTGCTATTTTAGGCATTAGGAGACAAGAGATTACAGCATTCTTCTACAACAGAGCAGATTCAAAATGAGTTGGGCAATCAGTACTTTCATGAAGTGTGGAAAGGGGACAAAAGCTGGTTCTCTCCAGGACAGTGTTTCACTTGAAATATATTTTCAATGCATTTTTAGGTGTTTTATTACTTTATTAATCTAACCTGCAGATTAGCCTAACTCTGGTCATGTAGTAGTTAAAGCAAGACTTCTTCACAGAAAATAGATGTGTGATCTCTAACTTACATCTTTGTTCACAAGTTAATGAAAAAGGTTTGGCATGTCTGAGCTTTGATATATTACCAGCCCCTTTAACATAAAGTGCCTTCTGCATAAGAAAGCAAATGGGAAATATCACACCACACTGATGATAATTGAGAAATCAGTGTCTTGTCCAAAATAGGAATGTCAAAATCAGCATGTGTTTTTCCTGAGTTTTTTTTTCCCTCTTTTTAAAATGATGGGAGAATAAATAGATAAGAAGAAAAGCAGTACACCAAGCTCCTCTATCCAAATATGTGAGACAGTTCTGCTGCCTTGCTCATATGGTCTGTCAGTAGCAGGCTAACACTGGAAACTTGTGATGCAAACAGGTGGCAGAAGAAAAGTGAAACTCAAGTGTCTTCCTCTGAAAGGATATATAGGCAAATATTTCACAGTGCAACTAATTTAACTGTGATGCACTGACCAGTTGTAATAATTCTCCCTTAAACTTGAATGAAGCACATGATTCTATAACTTCTTAGGAGGCAGACTTTCTCACTCCTCCCTACTGTAAACTGATGCAAGATTCAACTCCTGTGTTTACTATCACCATCCAGAATAGTAAAACAAGGCTAAATCCAGGGTAAGACTCGACTGCCTAAATTTTCAATTGTTTTCCCATCTTCTTAGGGCTACATTCTGTGAATTCCTTGCCTGCAGCAACAACCAGTCTTCCTCTGTTTGGAAACTGAATTAATATACCTGGAATGTTACTGCTTTTAGACATACATGGTAGCTTCCTCGTCATACATCTCTTCAAAGAAAGAAGAGGAGCACATAAGTGCCCCTGTAACACTGAAGAGCATGCATCCACACTAGTCATAGAACCATGTGAACAAGATTGCTCACTTTTCTTTGAACAACCTGAGAATTTTGTGTTCAGCTGCACCAAAGTATCTTTCATCCTATGACACTAAATCTATTGTAATGTGTCCTTTTGCAATTCATCAAAACAGAGCTGTCACCAACATCTCCAGACTGGGCCATATGTTTGACCCAAATACAGAATATGCCTTAATTAACATGGCTATTAAAAAACAGGAGACCAACGTGGGAAGCCCCTTATTTCAGACATACTGTTAATTAAATAGTATTAACTGCAGCAGACTTGTTGGCAAAGCCGAGTTAGAAGATTTTGCAATCTGACAATGAAACAAAATAAACATTTGCAAAGATAAGAAGAAAAACACAGAAAATACAGCTCAGTGTAGTTAAGAACAAAACTGATTATTTTTAATTTGAGAGCACACTGAACACAATACCAACTCAGATTTCCCGTATTACATGAAAAAGTTCAGCAAAGTACTAATGGAACTGCCAATCATCTTGAAATGACAATCAAACACATGATCATCCTGAGGCTGCCCACTTGAGTACAAAAAGCAGGCATGGGATATATAGATATTTTTTTCTTTTAAGTAGCTAAAATTTCAAGACTTCACTACCCATCCCCATTTGAAGCATTGGATAATTCTGTAACACACTTTCATCACTGATATCAATTGCATCCTTGTAGAGCAGGCTGCAGACAAAGGAGGGACATAAAATCAAGTTCTGACTCAAGCATGTTACAGCATCTTTCACCTGAACTAGTCTTAGTCAACTTAGTCAACTTAGTCTTAGTCAAGCTCAGAGGCTGAACAACCATGGTAAGATCTTATTGTCCCTGCCAGCTTTCCTCCTCTTTAGAAGTACTGAACTGAAGCAAGCCTGTATTTTTTGCTACACAGATAAATGGAAGGATAAACTTCCCACCTTACCAGCGATACTTTCTTCTAGCTGGCCTACACATATTTTTTTAATGTAACTTCAAAAGAGGCCTTATGACAAAAATTAATAGGCATCTTTCTTTCCCTTGATGCTCTTATATTGCTGGTACATGTTTTCCCCCAGCACATAAGTGAACGGATGTAGAGGGAACCTGCCATGCTTCTGCAGCTCTGGAAGGAGAACCACATCCAAGAGTGTAAGAAGTGCAGTCACCTCATTGAAAACTGTTATGACAATATACATCCATGGCTGAGCTGCACTGGCCATGCAATGCAGCCTTCTTGTGGAAAATTACAGTGGATTTCAAGTTTCCTGTAAAATTTATTTTGGTTTACCGGAATAATCCTGATAAGCACAGTTTGAAAAGTTTACAGCTTAGCACATTGAATAAAACTTCCCCTAACAAGTTCCCTGAACTAGTATACTGTTAAATTCAGGTAATTAACACTTGTCTGTGTGTCCAACTGTTTTGATTTCACAAATGACATACAGTTATACTCCAGTCCCAAAAGACATACCTCTTTCTTATTTAGACATTTTTATCAAGTTTTAGTTTTGATTAAAAAGCATCAATTACTTCAAATACATTACAGATCTACTAAGCTTAAACAAAGACCTAAAAGAAGAAAAAGCACACAGTGATGCCCTTTAATATCTTCATATAATGCATAATAGCCTATGGCAAGGAGTTTCGTAACTCAGTCACATGTTTTGTAAAGAACCATCTTCTTCCAGTTTGAAAATTGATACTTTCATTTGATACCTTCTAGAACCATAAGGGCCCACAAGCAATTCCTCATTATATTCCCTCTTCAACACACTCACAACTGTACATTACTCATCTTGATGTATTCGTTTTTTTCCAGACTGAAGCTTAATTGCTTCCTCTCTCTTCTCAAATCCAACATAAAAAGTATTTCCAAAACAGAAGGTAAGAGCAGTAGAAAAATTCCAGTCTCAAAATTTAATCTGCACTCTGTTGTTAAGCAACACGAGTCACTGGCATGACTTAGGTTACCAAACCACTTCCTTGCTGTGCTGCACAAGACAGCTGAACTGTTCTCTCTATGCTCCTATCTAATCACATCTGTTGAAATGACTTCTACATGAAAGCATTCCTCAAATATCTCTTAATCTTTTAATATTTGTTGAGCACATGTCACTAGCAATTTTTACTCTACAATTATTTATCACAGGAGAATATCAATTATTTATCATGGGAGAATCCCCTACCATAACCAGTATCAATTTTCTCCCTATCTCAAGATAAATGCCATCCAACTCCATGATTCATTCAAACTTTCATCATTTCTAAACATTCATATCCCAGCTTATATATTATAACCTATCTAACTCTCAAGTATCCACTATTTTCTAATGACAGAATTAGTTTCAAAAATCCATTCCATAGACTAAAACTTTACTTAGGAAAAGGAGAAGAAAAAAAGAGAGAAAGATAAAAGAAAAAAACATGTGGGCTCAAAAAGTTTATCAATCAGAGAGACTAAAATTTCATCTTGTCAACAAGAGCTCAGACTTAGAAAGCATTAAGAAAAATAATGTGGTGGTAACTCCTTTCCTTCACACAAAAATAAGCATGTTAGCTATTTCCTCCTGTCCTCAGTAAAAAGGGGAGTCTTAATTTGATTACAGCATGCACTAGGCAACAGAGGAGTAAGAACCTGAGACACAGCTTCATTTACAGTACCAAAAGAGAGACAAAACATCCAGAGAACATCAAAACAGTTAAGTCCCAAACTATTTTGGTTTGGGACCAAAATAGTTTGGGACTTTACTATTTTTTTTTTTTTAATATGCTCTCTGGATGGTTTGGGACCATCCAGAGAACATCAAAATAGTTAAGTCCCAAACAACTAGAAAAGTACCTATGCAAGTGTGCCTGCAAGCTCTGCATAACCTCAACACACCACAAGATAAAGATTCTAGCAGCAATTACCAAAACTACAAGGAAATTGAACTTAACCTGTGAGGAGCATATATCCATAAGAACACATCCCATCATCAAAGCTAAATCACTAATGATTACCAAAACAACTATTTTCAATTTTAAGCTACGGGTTTTAGTGATAAAGGAAAATAAAGAGCAGAGAGCATTTGAAAGCTGCTGAGCAAGTTGATTTTAAAAAACTATGTAAGAAAGTCCTGACAACATTTTTAGTATCTTTGAAGGCAGAAACTTCAGGCACAACTTCAGCCATCAGTACATGGCTTTCCAAGACTTCTGCCTTCTGCCATGTTATAGCCAAGAGCAACTATGAAAAGATAATAAAGGTACGGAAACAACAAACATCAAAAATATCTTATCCTGATTTATACTAGGACATTAATTACTGTCTCCTTTAAAAGTGAATTTTGCAATCTAAATTGCAATAATTTTATCAATATAATTTTAATTTTATTTGAAATTGTGATGACCATCAGAATAATGGAGTGCCAACTTTGACATTATATTAAATAAAAAACTCCAACAGTAGACTCATTTTCTAAATTAATAGATATACATTATCACTCCACAAAATGTTGTATTATCGACTTAGTTTTTAAGAGATGAGCAAGCAAGCTATAGCTACATCAGAAATAGATCATACCCAACAATCACCTACTAAAACAGTCAATGACAAGCTTGTTTTAGTCAAATTTTTCTCCATATTTGTACATCATTCCTAATTACATAAACAGAAGTAGCAATAAATAAAATAGCAACTAACTTTATTTTAAGTGTGCCAGCATCCCACAGCCAAAAGCATATAGTTCCATCTGCCCCGGTTGAAGATAAGTATCTCTTTGAGCCACTGCATAGTGGAGAGAACTGGAAAAAGGGGGAAGAAAAAAAGAAAAATTTTCCTGTTAATCTGTTCCAGATGTGCTAAGGAGTTCCACAATCCATCTAAAAAAAAATTAAATTAAAAAATCAAGCATCAAACCATACTTAAGGGAAACTGATGGAATGAACACCAAAATAACAAAATGCTGCTCTGTCACTCCCTCCAGAACAATCCTTCTTGGAGTTACTTGCCAAAGCACTCCAGGTTCCTCCTCCCTTTCCACCACCCAAGTTGCACAATAGCATGTAACTAAAGAAAAACAAACCAAAGTACTCCCAGTGACTGCAGTTTTTACTTAATGCACCTGTGCTCAGAATCACAGCCTACAAAGGAATGGTACTTCAAAACAGAACGTGTCATGCAATTTTTTTGAACAAGGATTATGTCTGGGATTCTTCAAAGGTCAGGCATTTTGACAAATAAACATGTGTTTTTTCACAATGCATACCATGAAAATTCCTTCTTTAACTTCAAGCTTAGTTGCCAGGCATGCATTTTTATTACACTGAACGTTCTCATGACTCATTTTTGCAAAGTAAAAACCTACCTGCAATGATGTTATAGATGCACTGTGGCCCTGCAGGACTGCTAAGGGTGCGCAAGTTCGAAGGCACCAAACTCGGATCATTTTATCACAGCTTCCAGCAGCTATCATGGTGTTCTCATAGTTTACTGCCATATCAGATATTTCAGCTGCATGCCCTCTCAGGGTAGCCAACAACCTTCCATCATCGGTTGCCCAGATTTTTACAAGGCAATCATCTGACCCCTAGAAATAAGGTAGAAACAATTTCAACCACACCATTGGTTGTTTTGATGCTAGAGTTAGCACAGTGAAGTGAAAAACAGAACTAGTGACATGCAGATACTCCCACCCATGCTTTTAACAGTTTTCCACACTGCATTCAAAACACAATTTTACATTGATTGTCAACAGTATATACAAATCATTATGCATTTATAATACAGATCACAAAACCTACAGCAAGTTGGTTTACGCTTCAGTAAGAGATTTTTTCCAAAAATCCAGCACAAACTGAAGAAACTGTTGCAATACATTAAAATAAAGATTTACATTAAAAGTGAAAGTTAATTATAAACTGGTACAGTCTATAATTTATGCCCACATATGTTTCTTATCTTCCTAGTTTCATCATCATCATCATACTTACCACAACAAGTTAGGTAAAGAGCATTTATGAACAGCTATTCCATTATTAGGTCAAACTACTACAAACCTGCTTAAATATTCACATAAACATCTAAATGATCATTCTTTCTCAACAAACTCAAGAGGTTTCATCTACATATTCATCCTGAACTCCAGTTTTGGTGATCTTCCCACACAATTTTAACAGCTACTTGCCTGTATACAACAAATTCCCAGCCCTAACAAAAAATTCAGAACTCATTCCTTCATTTTTTATTGCATTTCTATGCCTTCCTGAAAGTTTGAGTATCTGCACCACACCACGGCTCAATACCATGACATTTGAAAGCTGCACACACACTGACAGAAAAAGTTTATTGTAAACATTTAATTCAATTACTTAGGTTCAGAAGCAATACAAAGTTGGGTTTTAACATCCAGAGCACTGATCTGCTACTGGACACACACAGGTGCTACAAGAAGTTACAATGTGACACCACCCATATAAAATTTCACCAGTTTTTCCTATTCCTTCTACTTACAGTGCCTCTGCACATCGGCCTCTGTAATCTAGTAATTACACTTTAAAGACAGCAGAAGACATGGCAATACTACCATCTACCTTTTACAAAAAAGAACCAGGTCTCCTAGCCAATGGAAATAGTTACAGAAGCTTGTTCATAATTATATTTTTTGCCTCTTGGGTGAGAATAGCAATGATACAGCCTATACTATTTCTACCTATGCATAAAACTTCCATGTTGAGATTCTGTGGAACACATCTGCCTCTTTTAACTGCTAGACTGCCACAGTGCCAGACCAGGGACCACAACCAGAGTCTGAATTACAGCAATCAGCAGAGGACAAAATCACAGAACTGTTGAGGCGAGAAGATACTTTGGTCTAGCCCAAACTCCCTGCTCAAGTAGGGTCACCTAGAACATGATGTTGTATCCACCATCCAGGTTTTGCTATCTTCTGGGCATCTACTGAAGGCATCCTCTTGTTCCCTCACCCAGGTCCTTAAATGAAGCATGAGAGAGTACTGGTCTCAGTACCAAACCCTGTGGTACACCGCTAGTGACTGGCCTCCAGCTGGACCTTGTGCTGCTAATCACAACCCTTCAAACCTGAAAATGCCCTAAACTGACAGTCTCACAATCCACACATCTAACCTGTACATCAGTTTGTCACTAAGGATATTACAGTAATCTGAAAGATAGTATCTGCTCACGCAGTTCTGTTATCATGATATGAGACTAGAGTATGAAGAAGCTTGCATATTCTTCTCAAAATGCAGTCACCACCAAAAAACCCAAGAAGCTGAGACAGAAGGGTATGTGTGCTTGCTGGTGTGTAAAACTGCAAATAAGAGCCTCGCTGTCCAAGAAAGACCTGAAAGTAGGAGGGAATGGCAGACCCAAAACTACCAAACACTAGAAAAGATAGAAATCAGTCACAGACAAAGATGTAAAATGGTCAGCAAGGAAAAAAAATTTAAAATAGTTGTGGCACCTAATATCACCTGGAGGGTCCCCAGAGGTCTTTCCAGTAACAGTAAACCAAGGAAAGAAGATCAGCATAAAAAATGGGTCTGCTCCCTGCCAGCTGGCTACAGTGCCACTATAGAGGCGCATGCTGTACATCTCCACTGCAGAGAAAAAAATACTGTCAGCCAAGTCTCAACAATGAAAATGGGGGGAAAAATAAGGCAGGGGGAAAAGAAAACAAAAGAGAAAAAAAAACTAAGGTAAAATTGTAAATTCTGTCACACCTTGGCAAGACATCAATATTAAAGTTCAAAATTCACGTGTTACTATCTGATCTCAATGGGACAATTCACAACTCTTAACATACTGCTGCAATTCTACTATCAAAGGCATTTGGCTTACATCACAGCTCATGTTTCCAAGGTTATATCCACAACTGTTACAAATTATATACCTATTAAAAAGCATCTGTCAAAAGTAAATCCTGAAACAACTTCAGCATAGAGAGAGAATTGATGACTGCATTACCAAGGTATGGAATAAAATTGGTTCATTTTCCTACCATTACACACACTTGTGGGATTAAGTGAAACTGCCAAGCAACACACAAATTAATCTTGGGTTGAAAATCTTACAGAGACTATTACACAATGCTGTTTATTATTCCCTAGAAAGAATAATCTCAGCAGAGACAGGAAAATAAAGGTGGGGAGAAAAGGAGGTTTTTGCAGTCAAAAATTTAAGTAGTGCAGGAACTAGAGAAGACAGTATTTGTTTCTATTACCCTGCATGGGTTCTGCAAGTCATGCTTTTCAGTAGAACCAGAACACTAAGTTTCTACAGGCTGCAGGGGGGCAGCTGCCTCACCACAGTCTTCCCCACAGGTTGCAGGGGAATCTCTATTGCAGCACCTGAAACACATCCTCCTCTTCCTTCTTCACTCATGATACGGCCTGCAGGGCTGTTTCTCTCATGTAATTTCACTTGTCTCTCGCAACTGCAGCCACCCTGGGATTTTTCTCCTCCTTAAATACATTATCCTAGTGGCACTACCATCACCACTGGTGTGCTGAGCCTTGGCCAGCAGTGGGCCTATCTTGGAGCCAGCTGGCATTGGCTCTGCTGGACATGGAGGAAGCTTCCGGCAACTTCTCACAGAAGTCCCCCCCAGTACCACAACCTTGCTACATGAACACAATAAAGACCAACTAAGCTAGTAAGAAAAAATGTATACTGTCCTATTTCCACTGTCTTTAGGCAAAACAGAAGTAATGTCTTTCTAGCAAGGACATCACCCAGATGACTATGACTCAAAAATGTGCTAAGAACACCTTCTTCTCCTTTGAATTTGAAACAGAACACGAACAAAGCTTGAATTTAGAGGCTTTCAATCCTTCAGATGTCAGGCGGAACAGGAAACAATTATGATGCAGTTTCCAGAACCAATCATAAATCTGAAACAACTCATCTAACATCACACTGAGAGTTGTGGAGTAAAAATGTAAGGCAAGAACAAGTCCCTACTGATGCATGCAAATTTACATACCACACTACAGACTTTAGTAATTGTAGTGGTCTAGATTGAAAAGCACTGGCACCATTTCATTATACAGAGGCAATTACAACACAACAGTTCATGACTGTTTATCCACTGACTATATGAGAGCCAGCTACAGCAACTTGGATTTTACTGAAATGTGGAATACAACCATTTGCCAACTACCACTTAAACATCTACATGAAGACCACTGAAATTACCTAAAAGTGCATAGATAAGAAGGTTCTGTCCCAGGCCCTCCAAAATGAAAATTCAGCAAGCACAATTAATATCTACGGCCACTATACTTAACACCTGAAGTAATCATGATCTAAACTGGGAACTTTCTTTCAAGCAATTAGACCAGAACACCAGTCAGCAAAGGAATGCCAGCAAAACTCTGGGGCTGCAGAAACATATTGCCCCTCTCCATCTCCCATTTTATTTCAGGTTGTTCTACTTCTCTCTTCGAAAAAAACTGCTGTTACAGTCAAAAGAAGTCTCTCATATAATCTTTAATGCATTCTGCCATGTCACATACAAAATAAACCCACAACACAGAGCCCATTTCCTGGTAAGTAAATCAGTATAAACCACAGGACATAAGATTTTAATGCCTGTGATTCAGCTGACGAAAACAAAATAAATATGAAAATTATTCTCTTCTATACCTGAAGTAACAAGTGAACATATTAACAGGCCTGCTCAAAACACTGCAAGGTGTCCCATTCCTTCAACCACACATCTCCCCATGGGACAAAGCAAGATGTATGTGGGCAAAAGGGAGAGTCATATTTACAACTGCCCTGAAAGAATTTTAGAAGTTAGGACTGCAAGGCAGAATAAGAAACCTGAACTGTACTTCTATCAGCATTGTTCAAGCTATCTGACATGAGGTTCAAAGGACACAATCAAGCTCCTGGATCCACGCAGGAGGATTACATCAACTGCATCAATTACATCCAGTGTTTGTAGGAAGGCAATAAATGCAGCCAAAGCATCCTGGACTGGCATGAAGTGTGTTTCTGAAATCTTTGTCTCTACTGAAACTGACTACTTACCAAGAAATCTAAATATTACTCTGACATTTATGTGGTTTTATAAATCACATCCCTTGGGAAACCTGCAATTTCAGTACTGATTTCAGACATCTGTCTAGTATTTATGACTTAACAAAAAAAAAGCAAGTAGTTAAAAATACTAAAAACACCAGTATTTAAAAAAGCTCCTAGGATCTCATAAAGACACTTTGTTGTGAACCAACATTTGTTACAACACACCATGTGATTGTTCTCTCTCTGACTTCCTAATCTAATTCTGTGGTGGCAGTTCCTTGTTTTGCTTATGTTTTTGCTAGAGAAAACAAAGCCAGAAGAAAGAACCTATACAGAGTAAATCCTTTTCACTGAACAGTTTTCTCAATGAACTACACAGAGCAGCAACCACCATCACATCTAGTGTTCAGGTACATACGCCAAAACTATTTTAGTGTGTAAAACAGCATGGCTATTAAAAAGCAAATATGAGAGGAACAGTAGTAAAGGACTTATTCTGCTTTTCATTCATAATCAGTGTATCTGTCCTATATTCAGGTTTTGGAAACAATTGGCGACATATTATGTGTACTTAAAAATGAAAAAAATCCACAAAAATAAAGATTTTGTACTCACAGTAAATATTCGCCTGCCAGTCCGATCAAAAGTTACACAGTATACAGAAGATAAGTGTCCTAAAATTCGCTTGTGCATCTTCATATGTTGATAGACTGCAGTTGGAACAAGGCGTTCAAGTCTGTATTTTCCATTTAGTTTTCTTGAAAACAGGGTATCCACTAGCAAATGGGTAAAGAAAAAAGAAGAGACACATTTATATTGCGCTCATAAACTAGAATACTTAACAAGGGCGGAAAATTTATTTTAACACTGGATCACCTGCGCATATGAACAGCTTACTATAGTAATTCTCATTTTGCCCTAGTTAGAGAAAAATACATACAAAAGTAGCCTATGATACAGACAGGGAAAAAGTATTGAACTGCAAGGCATAGTACAAAGATGCAATATAAATTCCAATTTGAAGTGCCCAAATTCAGGAGTACTGAGGCAGCTTCCATGAAGGAGTAACCTACCTCAAATACAAAAAGTGTAAAAGCTTCCACATAGCTATTAACTGAAGGTCAGCACACATTCAAATCTTCTCCAAGGCAACCTGCTTCTTGAGGTCTGCTCAAACATTTAACCATCTCTTGTAAGACCGCTCATTTTTTAAGAATCCGGCTACCCACTACAGCTAAACAAACACACACACAAAACCACCAAACAAAAATTTACAAATGAATTTACCAAAACTTACAAAAATTTCTGATTTTGACTAACAAAACTTTGTTTAAAAGAACTTGGTGATATTTTTCAAGTTTAAAAGCTATCAAGTTCCAAGAGCAAGAATTCACTTTAACAAAATGAAAATCTTCCATCAAAAATGTCAGTGAAGAAAATTAAGCTCCCTGAAAATAATTTTAAACTGCTATTCATGCAATAACAAAGCACCAAAGCATAATACTTCTCTGCATGGATACATAAACATAAGGCTCACTCCATATCCTTACCAGACCAAAGAATGGCAGTGGTGATACATTTAATAATCTACAGAACTGTGACAAAGCAGGTAATATAATATTCACATACCAAATGGTGTTGGACAATTTAAAGAAATTTGGAAGGGACCACAGTCAGTCACCCAGTCTAACGTCACTGCCCAAGCAGTGTCATCCTAGAGCACATGGCACAGGACTGCATCTAGTCAGTTCTTGAATGTCTCCAGTGAGGGAAACTCCACAACCTCTCTGGGCAACCTGTTCCAGTGCATAGTCACCCATACAGGGGAGAAGTTCTTCCTCATATTCAGGTGGAACTTTCTGCACATCAGTTTCTGCCTAATCCCAGTTGTCCTATTGCTCAGCACCACTGAGAAGAGTCTGGCTTCTTTGTCTTGCCACCCTCCCTTCTGATACCAACAGACATTGATACGGTCACCTCTCAGTTGTTGCTTCTCAAGGATGAGCAGGCCCAGCTCTCTCAGACTGTCATATTTACCTCAGAGATAGACACTCCAGTCCCTTAATGATCCTCATAGCCCTCCGCTGGACCCGCTCCAAGACCTCCATGTCTCTCTTGTGCTGACAAGCCCAGAACTGGACTCAGCACTCCAGACTGACCTCATCAGGGTTGAGTAGATCACTTCCCTTGACCTGCTGGAAATGGTCTTCCTAAGGCATCCCTGGATATCACTGGCCTTTTTTGGCCACAAGGGCAGTGCTGGCTCATGGACAACTTGCTCCCTAGTATCAACTGCAAAAGAGCTATAAACCCCTCACACCACTTGGGTATGGCCCAAACCAATGTTAACAGTGGTTCATAAGCCAGCACAGGTCAAACTACATCAGATACGCCAATTTTTACAGTGGAGTTGTAGCAACTCTGTAAGAACCACAAGCTTCTCGTGTTATAGCCAAGTGCAAAGTCCATTAGCCTCAGGCCCTAATTCAAGGAATTTTTCCTAGTTTAAGAAGCTCTGTGAAGAAGTGAAATTATTAGCTGTAGAGCAAAGCACTTTTAGTTGAGGAGCAATTGCTGTCTTAAGGCTCTACCGTATCTTCACCCTTCCCTCACACCAGAAAAAGATGCGGTTGCATTTGCTTTATGGCAAAAAAATTTCCCGTGCCAACAGTCTACTGCAGAACAGCAGGAAACCAAGATTAGCTCAGGCACAAGATAAATCTAGTTTTGGTATCTGACAAATCATCCTACATTAAAAAAAAAAGCAACAAAAGAAAATACACACCAAAAAAAAAAAAAAAACTGAACAAGTGCACACACAAAAACAGAATAAAGGTCTTTGTCCCAATAAAGTGAATTTACACAATAATCCCAACCTACACAGAAATTAAATTTTGTCTGCTTTTAATGTAAAATGGATATCGTTGATGGCTATCTCAATGCCTTCAAATGAAACAATAGCTCACAAAAACTGAAAAAAGTTTAACTAAAAGTTTAACTTGTAGAGATATGTCAATGAAACAAAACTGCAGACTTTAGGATAAAACAACAAATTACTTTACATAAGAATGCAATTTTTAATATACACCTGAATTTATAAAAAACTTCTGAAGTACCTGAGATCAAGTTTGAGGGAATTTATGGGTGTGAGTTGTTTGGTTTTGGGGGGNGGGGGGGGGGGGGGGGGGGGCGGCGGTAACACTGGAGAAGATAATTTTAGCAAAATACAAGCCAGTATTTCTAAGAATGGTCTCAGTGACACCAATTACCAATGGGCAACTTGCTACTTGTTGACATATCCCTGGGAAACTCAACAGGTGAAACACCCCTTATTCAGTAACAATCAACCTACCAGAGGATATAAAAGGGAATACTGAGACACTAGAAACAATACTGGAATCCGTCTTACTCCTTAGCCTTGATCAAAACTTAAAATGTGCAAAAAAACTGATTAAAATAAAACTAAGTGAATTAAAAAGCAATTTGACATGAAAAACCTCTCCACAGTATTATGGAGTAAGTATTACATTCTCTGGGTAGAATTTTTTTTAAAAGTTCATGCAATTAGCAGAGGGGAGGGGAAGAATCAATATCCCACAGGTTTAAACACTATCCATAAGCACATAACTTTTAAGACTTCCCAGACTGAGGGGTATCTTTTGGTTATTTAAAATGGAATTGTCACATCCACCGCTGATTTTCAATATCCCTTTCATTTAACTACCTTTCTATTTACCCTTATGAACTTTGCCAAGTGTCAGCAATCTATCCTGATTTCTCTGACCAATTCCCACTATCTATTCCAAACACCTGCAAACTTTGCTAGCCCATTAGCTTTTTTTTCCCCTCCAGAGCATAGGTAAAAATCAAAAATACCTGTGTGAATAATTCCTGCATTCAAACAAAAAAATTGATTTTTCTTGTCCAAGCCAAGATGAGAAAGGTTACCCACTGTTTATAATAATGCCTTTGTACAAATTACAGGCCCTCAGTTTTATAACAACTGTTACATCAACACTTGTCAGGTCTCTGCTATTTAGCTTGATTTTAACTGCATTTGGAAAACAATGAATTTAGAACTCTCTGCGACAGCAAGTCTAATCTCTCTTGTTTTAACCGTACTAGCACTTTTCTGTCTTTGCTTGGCCTCACACAAACAAGTGACTATGAACAAAGCTGTTAATCACAAGAAGAATGTTAAGGTCTAAGTAGTTAAACAGCAGTTGCAGTGGAAGCCACAAAATAGATAAGGGAGTGAAGAAAGATTATACTTTATCCCAGGATGCGTCAGAGAATGCTGGTTGGGCCTTACAGTGAGTCAACCAACTAAAAGGGAAGGGTTATAAAGAAGAAAACAACAGACTAGAGATTGCATGCTCTTTGCTGGAAGGGCACTGTGAAATGGACAATGCATTGAAAAAATATCCAATGCCTGGCTGACCAAGGAAATTAATGCTACCTTAGTTTTACATTCCCATCTACTACTTACACATAAGGTCTTGTCATAAAAATAAATAAATAAAATAGAAAACAGATTAAAAAAACAGATGTTACTAAGCGGTTGTTGCACAACACAGTATGATAAACTACCACTTACTCCCAAATCATATTCGGGTTTCAAAATCAGAATTATTCATATTTAATAATCAGTGAAAGCCAGTGTCTGAAAAAGCTGTGAATTTGTTGACATTCTGAAACTTTTTCACAAATTATATCATTTTAAGTTGCTAACAATTGTTTACTAACTGGTTCCAAACATAAGTGGCTTCTAGTTTTTTAGTAACTGGGCTTACGTTTATATAATATGACCAGCCTCCAAGACTGAAATGGTCTACTACCACCCAGCCATCGAATGGCTGAGGCGGGAAAGAACATATATAGAGGTAATCTATTCCAAGCCCCCTGCCCAAGCAGGGTCAGCTAAAGCAGGTTGTTCAGTGCTGCATCCAGTCCAGTTTTGAGTCTCCAAGGATGGAGACTTCACAACCTCTCTGAGCAACCAGTGCCAGAGATCACCCCCCAAAGCTGCTGTCTTATGTTTAAACTGAAGTTCCTCTATTTCAGTTTTGGTTCATGACCTCTATCATGTCAGGATGCACCAATGAGAAGAGTCTGGCTCCATCTTCATCATATGCTCCAATTCAAGTATTTATAACCATTGATACTACCACCACCATCCTACCCATGCCAGCCTTTTTCTACTCAAGGCTAAATAAGTTCAGGTCTCTTGGCTCCTCCTAGTATAACACATAAATCAATTTCTTCATCACCTTTCTGGTCCTTTGAGAGACCAGTTAACAGCTATGTTAACCAGTTAACAAACTGTCCATGTAGGTCTTTTCCTGAGGAGCTGGATTCAGCACTCCAGGTGTGATCTTACTTGCACTGAGTAGAGGGGAAAGAACACCCACAACCTAATGGCAATGCACCGCCTCCAGCAACCCAGGATGCTGTTTGGGTTTTGTGTGCAAGGTCACATTGTGTCTGACACGTTCAGCACCAGGACAGCCATGTAGTTTTCTCCACAGCTGCATTCCAGCAGTCAGCCCCCAGTATCCACTGGTACATGAGGTCATTCCTCCCCAGGGGCAGGACCTTTGCTCTTCTCTTTGTGAAACTTCATTAGATTCCTGTTGACCCATTTCTCCACCCTGTCAAGGTCCTCCTCAATCATTCACTACTCCTGGATTTCAGTTGTTTGACAAACTTTTTGTTTCATCATCCAAGTTATTAATGAAGATGTTGAACAATACTGACTCTTGCACCAACCTCTGGAGTACACTGTTAGTGACTGGATCTTGTGCCAGTCCCTGGAATTCACTCTGCTGATCACAGCCCTTTGACCCAGGCAGTTCTGTCACAGCTTTTCAGTTTGTCATTGAGAATGTTAGGGGAGTCTGTACAGAAAGCCTTGTTGAACTCAGGATAAATTACATTCACTATTGTCCCCTAATGTCCAAGCCCCTCATCTATTGGGCTAGTCAGGCATGATTTCTCCTTCACAGATCAATACCAACAACTCTTAACCATGTACCTGTCTTTTCCTGCCTTGACCTCCAGAAATATTTGCTTCATCACTTGCCCAGGGACTGAGATGAGGAGGACACACCTTTAGTTCTATAAAGTCTCCTTCTCATCCTACTTCAGGTCCCCTGCCCCATTCAGCAGCAGGACTACTGTTCCTCCTACTGCTGACAGACCTGAAAAACTCTTCATGTGTTCATTTATATCCTTTACCAGATTTATTGCCAGAAGAACTCCAACTTCTGCTACTACAAAATTACAGAATAGCTGAAGTTGGAAAGGACCTCTAAAAATCATCTAGTCTAACCCTCATTTTAAAGAAGGGCCAAATATTGTTCAGAATCTTTATTCTCTAGAATTTAAAAAAGCAAGTGGGGTAGAGAAAAAAACTACCATTCTTGACCTAAAGGCTCTAAATGTAAGAGTTTAAATTCCTTTTTTTCATAAGGGCCACTCAGGAACCTAAAATGCAACTTTGTTTTTTAAAATATTGCTTCTGCTGTCACAATTCACTGCTGCCAACAACCTTAATCTCAAAACCACACATCTCAAAGTGTCAAAAACACCTTATTTGTTTTGTTTCCTGTGGAACAATGTAAAAATCAAACAAAGCTGATGGAAGTGAAGTGGTGGGAGTTTTCAGTGGAACTTACAAAAGAGTATAGATTTTCTCCCACTCAGAAGGCATGCAACAACCACCAAATGAATGCTTTCAAAGTTTCAGAAATTCTCTAACTCATTCCTCACTCAAAATAGAACAGGCAGCTCAAAGAAAAACAAAAATCTGTTAAAAGGATGATAAATTTGGGGGTCTGAAATATATGGCAGTATTAGCCCTCTTTTTTTTCACTTGGCTTTCTTTCTACTTTCTAATTTTACCAAAGCGATTGATTCTGTTTCCTTATTTACATGGTCTTATCCTTGAATATGGAATATGCCTTAAAGATGGGGGATAGTAATCTGCCTTATCCACTAGCCAGTGATAAATCAAATTTAATGATTTGCAAAAGTTGCATTTTTAAAATGCATACACAATGTTTCATTTTTCTTCCTTTCTGACGTTGTATTTAACTAATGGAAGTTCTGTTCTAAAAACCAGAATCCAACTTCATTCCCCTTCCAGTCACACAAAAATAGAACCAGATTCAGAAGAATCCTGGAAGGATACCCAAAGGATATAATTTACTTACAACTCTTACCCTTATTGAATCAAGTTTCATTAACTTAAGAGGCTAGACAGGCCTCTAATGAATACCACAGAATTCAGAGCTGTTAAAAATAATAGCAGAGACTGCTAGATAAGTCCTTTCACTCTCCAAGCTAGTAAGACTAAATGTATCAAGGATTCAGCCATTCAGTTTGGTGCTGTTGAAGGCTTACTTTCTCCCTTCTTCAAAGACATCCAAGACAAAAAAAAAAAAAAAAAAAAAAAAAAAAAAAAAAACCAAAAAACCAACCCCACCAGCTTGAACTGACATAACTGTCAAGCAAGTAAAATGATTAAGCTTGCTATGTTATCAAGCCAAAACTTCTCGCTGGTCAAATCATGAAGGTAAAAGAATATCAACTCCTGACTGGAGTATTTCTGAAAACACAAAAATTCTATATACACCTCAGACTTCACATACAATATTAATTTGCTTGATGAAAGCAACTGCCAACCTTTCCTAACTCAGAGTGGTAAGAGGTGAGATATTTCAAGAGGCAGAAAGCAAAAACAAATGAAAGCTACACAATCCCAAACATTTCCAAACTTCCCTGACTTCAGTAATACTTCACTTGCTTTCATTATATAGTTCCATTGGTACTTTACTCAAAGTTCCATGACTTCTACAGCTCATTTATTCTTGCATACTAGCAAGTCATTTACTTTAGTATAATTCACTCTAGACTTGACTAAACATGTATAACAAGATGTTACTTTTACACAGATCTTCTAATATAAATGCAGTCTTTTCCTTTATTTTCTTCCTATAATTAACAGAATAGTAGAGTTGCACAAAGTACTGGGAAGACAGTTTTTAGGCCTAAAGTATTCACTGTATTTCTAAAATAGACATTTATACTGCTTTCAAAACCTGGCATTCTCTTTACAGCCAAAACATCAGTACCACTTAATAAACATACTGAAAAAGTGCAAAATGCCTCAGAACTTTTCTTGACATTGATTACTCTGCAAAACTGTGAAATACTGGTTTTGGAAGGCAGATATTTTTGCTGGTCAGGAAAAAAACATCTTTTTTGTCTGGGGCAAACAGCCAGTCTCATTCAGGTCCTCACACCCAAGTGGTCAGTTTTCCCAAGAGTTCTGAGCCCAAAGCTCTCAAAGGTTTATGCTTAGGTTTGTTTCTTTTTCAGCAGTTCCCTAAAATTAGTGAAAAACAGCTCTTTTTCTCTTTCTGCATCCACAAAAACGACACCTTTAGCAAAACAAATTAGCATATGACTTAGTTGGTTTTGCTCTTTATTAAGCACTTCTGCAACTTTTTTATAAGATATATTACAGAAGTGAACCCAACTGGACAAAGACTACTCTATATTCAAGATTTACTTTTCATCATGTTCTACAGATACTCTGTAGTTTTCAGGGGAAATACATATTTGTACAGATATAGTTTAACTTGTATAAACCAGCTACCTACAAGGCAGTCAGTAGAACATACACAAAAATAACTCTAAATAATACCCCATCAGCATCATACCTGCATTGATTCATCAGGCTAGGAAACAAATTAACAACCTTCTATATTCACTGAAATGTTAGTTAAGTTCTCCTAGACAACACAGAAGAATTTCAGTGTCTTTGTTTCTATTCCTCAAACATTAGTAGGTCATCTATCTGAAATACATACAGCCTGAAGAATAATAGGTTCTGATTTTTTTTTTAACATAAAATGTAGTCTTCCCAGGGGAAAACTGGAAATTGTTTAAGGAAACAGAAAAAAATCTAATTCAATTTATAAAAGAAGCATTATTCAAGTTCCTTATTGAGAGATCAGAGTAGATAGAATAGGATACATCAAAAGTAAATGCTTTAGCATACAGCTCTGAACCAAATATCCCAAAAACCCAAATACACTTCACAGTTGAAAACATTCAGTTACCAGCACTTATATGAGTGTTTGGAAAAGGAAATTACTGGTCATGAAAAAAGTGGTATTTGAAATAACTGTAATTTTGCAAACATTCAGTGCTCTGCAAAAGGTTCAATAAAAATAACATTTATTTAGAAAGCCTGATTTGTTCTTCTCTAAAGAGAGTCTGAAAGTTATTTTTCTTAACATTTTATTTCACTACCACAGCAGCTCTACAGTTTTCTTTGAACTTCAGCTACCGTGGATCTCATACACTCATCTTTTTCCCTTTAAAAATTATACATCAGCTACCATACACTGCAAGCTACAGTACAACATAAAGTCCTCAATCATTCGGATTCCTCCAACATGTTTTAAAATTTCTTCACAAGAAAAGCTAAGCAACCACTAAAGAAATCTTAGCTGTTAAAAAGCTCAGTCCTACAGTCACCTTGCAAAAATAGCCCAAGATTTTCCAAGATTATTATCATCAAACCATTGGACAACCACTCAAGAAGGGAATTTACTAACCAGCTCAGTCGCCCTGATTTTTCAAGTTTTTCTAAAGCCTTCTGATGTTTACATTCTTGTACAGAACTTTCTCACACACTTTATGTAAATAAATTATTATTTGCATTCTTTTATGGGGGACAAGCAACTTGATGGACTGCTGGGTTGCCCAGTGGCATTGAGGAGGTGGCACTGTCACCCTCCAATGACACTGGCATTTCAGAGATCTATAAATTTGAGTCAGAAATTATTAAAATGCTTTTTTGCATTGGAAAGAGCTGCTGTCAGCATCGTGTGTTTTGTGTCCTACAGCGACAACCAGCAACAAGCATTTTCTCCTACACACCTAGAGCACAACACAGAAAACACCTTTTAAGTGAATACAAAACTAGTGGCTCTAAACAAAACCACACTGAATGATGTAGGTGCTACATTAGGGTTTAAGCGAACCACTCCTGATCAATACACATACCAGCTGAGGAGTTCTTAAAGCTCAGCTCTAAACAGCAAGAAAAACCACGTTCTCATCCTGCAGTCCAAGCATCTACAGAAATATTGTGGAAAGCATGTAACTTGTGCTTTAAAATGGAAATGCTACTAGGACACTAAATACTCTGCCATCTACCAAGTCAAAATTGGCTGTGCTGAATCTGAGAGTTTAGCTGTAGCATGGCTCTGCTTCAGCTGTTGGGAGAGAACTATAATTCCCTGGATTAAGTGTAAAGGTGTGTATTTTGAGATTTGATTTTGAGTTCCTTCAACTAAAGAAAAAATATAAATAGCCCAAATTAACCTCTCTTGATTTTACATTTCACGTACGTTATGGGTAACTATTTAAATTTATTAAAAACTAGGGGCTACTAAAAGCCTCCAAAAGGAATTCAGAGATTGAAGAATTGCCACGGCAAGTCACCACGTTGAAAAATTCTCCTAACGGTGTCTTCCTACATATTTATATTGTGACACTATATATAGTGTATGTACATATATTTTTTCACATAGATTGTTATATATTAGTTTCCCAATATATCTGCAGTCTTCTCTTTTTTTTTTTGCCAAGACAGAAACCTTTGTCTTTGCAGCAGCAGCTGCACCTGATCCAGAGCCAATCAACTGGATATTCTCTGCCCACTCTCATCCAACACTGCACATCTATCTGCAACTACTGCTTTAGTAAAAAAACCCAGTCCTTTTCTGGTGTAATCCACATGGACAATTTGGTCTTAATCATTCCCCCTTCAGTGGACATCAATAGAGAAAGATGAAAAGATGCCAGTGATTCTACTCATTTTTCTAAACATGAAAAAAAGAAAAAGGGTTCTCCTTAAAGAATCTTCTAAAATATGACATCTTGATCCTTCTAGCAACTAAACAAACGTGTATCTTTGTTCTTAAAACATGAAAGCTAACAAACATTTCAGCGACCATGTGAGAGCTTAAAAATAAAAACTGGAATACCTCTGACCTCCAGCTTTCAGTTTTTCAACAGTACAGACAGCATATGCATCCTTCATGATACAGCACAGCAGAGAAAGCTAAAGGACAGCTACAAAATTAGCGAATGGACCAGTGAGCAAAAAGAATAACTTCTACAAGACTAAATTTTTTCCAAAGGAAACCATTACCAGTCTACATGACTTACTTTTCCTAACAATGGGTGTAGGCTTTGCTGCCCTATAATGCTAATTATTTACCTACTGGCAGCCTTATTATATCTTTAAGAAAGAGTTTTGTTTGTATGTAGTCATTGTTTAAATACATTTTATTCAATTTCACACTTCAAAGACAAAATTAGCTTCAGAGGAAATTTGAAAATAAATATAGAAATACAGCACCTTAAAAAAACACTAGAAGTAAGGCATGTGACACTTACAAGAATATAAACAAAACTACTATTTATCTCTCACCATCATAATAACCAATCACCCTGAGAGTTAGGTATTAAAATGGCAATGCCAGAATAAAATTGACTTACCTATACTAGGTGGACTGCCATAATTTACAGGGGACTCTGGAGGCCTTCCACAATGTAATGCAGCAAGAGCAGATCCCTTCCATACAACATGTTTGCAACCTGTTTGTTAAAAATCACACCAAAAAAATGAAAGCAAATGAGATTTTTCATGCAAAACCATGGGAAAGGTATGAAATATCAAGAACTTTTAAAATTCTCATGAAATTTTCATACTTTTGTTTGTACGAAGCAAAGACTGTCTGCCAGCCCCTAATAATGTCTGCACTCCAGGGACACTTTGTGGAATTTCTTGCTCTAGAAGTGGTCCAAGTCGATGGCATATTTGAAGCAAGTGATCAGGTGCCAAGTGTCTGTAGTATTTCACCTATTACATCAAAGAGCAAACAGAACATTTGAGAAAGAATTCAATATTTTTAATGCATTACTGGTTTAATCTTCCCCCCCCCAGCTTGTTACACAAATTCATAACAAAATTATAGGATATTAAAGGATAAAAACAAATAATGACCTTTAAGTACAATAATTCATTCCAGCTGGTCCTAATTAATTCTTCTATTCAGCACATGCCACTTTGTACAGAGAACTGTTGGTATTTACTACTCTCTTCAAGGCACAGTTGGTCATACACTAATAAGCTCCCTTATAACCACAGTAAAAAAATGTAAAGTATATATTCAATATTGCATTTAAGTAGTGGTCTGGTCAATTTAAATTACTGTAAGATAAAGATGAGACAAAGATTGTAAAGACAGGAACATTTACTTCTCTCAAGAATTACAAATACCAAATACATAACCTAACTTTGTAAAAGAAAATGCAAAAACATTCTGCCTCAACTTACTTAAGTTAGAAAATCTTGAAACTTCACAACTGCCTTGATTTATTCTACATCTAAAGCTTTTAAACAAAAATGTTGGCTTAAGTAATTCAACTTTTAAATTGGTATATGTCTTCCCTATTGCATCTATAAACATTGCAAGTTTTTGCAACAGGTCATAATTACACAGTATGAAAACAAGCTCCTATTATCAGCAACAAAATTTCTCACCACTTGATAATAAACCACCTTTAATGACTGCCAGATAAAAACAGTTTATTCTTCTGAACTACCATAATTCTACAGAGAAATGTCTTAAATAACAAGGGGGGAAAAATGCTTTTGAAATGTATGTGACAACAGTAAAAATCATACTAACATAAGGCTTTTGGTTAAGAAATAGCATTTTTAAAATGCATAAGCTATTGTCAATTCAGACTATAACAAAAAAAATTAAGAGGGAGAATAGATTTAGTTTTCTAAAATTCTTGTATAGAATTTGGCACATAGTCGTTTTATCCTTCATACAGCCTGAAATACATCTTCACAGTTTTACTTCACAGAAGAGGGGGAAAGAACAGCAAAATACTGAAGAACAAGCTTGTGATCTTGTGATGTTTTGTTATTCTGTAACTAGAGGAGGTCTTGACTGACACTGAGGCAGAATGATGCTTCTGTATTACACCCAATTAACAGAATATACCTCATTCTTCATCAAATGTGCTCCTATCTTGCTGACACACCACAATCATTTAAAGTACTCCAGGCAGTTTGTTAACATAAAGAGTGCTGATGTCTGGAACTGAGGTTCTGGAAAAACCTTGCTTACACTAGTAATTCCCACCACCACCACACAATCTCCTAGTGAAGGAGGAAAAGTTTTTTCAGTCCCGTCTTTGTCTAACGTTGGCCAGCAGCTCAGCCTTCTGCAGCCACTTGCTCATTCTCACT
>WBNO01030236.1:14219-53411 GCA_013400575.1 Peucedramus taeniatus
CACACCCCGACCCCGGCCCCGGCCCCGGCCCCGCCGCTGCCCCGTCCCCGCCCCGGCCCCGGCTAAGCTCCACAAATCTTTTGTGGAGCCATCTGAGCGCTTTCCACAGCGCAGATCCCGGATCACCTGGCAGAACGGGATTAGCCCGCGGGGCTACCCTTTCCTTCCCAAAACATCCCGGAGCCCGCGTATAACCTCTGATCCTATCGCTGCCGATGCTATCACTACCTAAGACAGGTTTTCCTTCAGGAACTTGTCACAATATTTTCTTTTCAGTAGTTTAGACAAATATACAGGGAACTTAAATTTATCAAACAGATGAAGCCTCATTAATTAAGCAGGCCTGCTGAGTTTACAGAGGATTAGTTGTTGGGACTTTTTTTTTTTTTCAAGGGGCATTTTCTACAGCAGCTCGTCATCGCTATCAAGGCACACTGACTTCAGCACAGGGTGGGGCAGGGAGACTTTAATGCTTGAAAATATGTTGTCTGTAAGATTACAAAATAGTAAGTAGTTTTCAAAATAAAATTATTTAGATCTGATTTTTAGCTTCCCCCCATCCCTGAGACATTAAAAAAGGGTTTTTTTTATTTTAAGACCTCCAGCTAAAGTAACATTACAAGCAGAATGTAAGAGGTGTAGCCAGTATTTCATGTAACCAACCTCTCCTGTTATAAGAACTAAGAAAATCTCTCAGATTCAGAGTAAAAGACGGAGTCAAACCAAACCAGAACGCCTGGTTCTGGTAACTTACAGTTAAGCAAACAACCTCTACAAAATACTGGGAAGCAGGAGAAAAGGAGGCTAACTATATGCTATATGTTATATGTCAGTGTTCCCACAAAACATGTAACAGGAATGGTAAGAATTAGTAACTGTATTCGAAGATTCTATGTGCTGAACGTGAAAACCATAAAGGCAGAATAATGCAGACCTGTAAGAATTTTCTCATGTTGATACAATACAAAGCAGAACATTTTAGATGGAAAACACAATACAGTAACATATCAAACGAACTTTAATTTCACATTTATATTCTTTTCATCATTAAATGGGTTTTTTTAGTTAAATTGGGGGGGGTTAATGAAACATAATAGAAGGATTAAAGCATATAAAAATTTTAAGCACTATCTCATATTTAAAATAATTTCCAATATATTTCAGAAATTCTTCAGGACCAAAAGAAAAGTTAAATCTCATTTATGATATTGCATAAAATCACAATTCTAGTTAATTGCTTATATTAAAATCTAGCTCCAACAATTTGACATTAATTCTTTTTCCTGATTGGATTTGATAATCCCAGCTTTCAGACCCACCTATGCCATTTTTAATATGGACAAGAGCCATTTACTCAATAGGAACAAAGAACTGAACTGGTGCTTAACACACAATATATTGTCTCTACAGACAAGCAGAAAAACACTACTTCCAGCAGTACCCTTCCCAAAGAAATTATTACCCAGTTTAACATTAAGGCAGGTATTTAAAAAACCAAGAGCCATGACTACGCTTAAATAGTGAGAATATTTACCAGTTGTGTCCTACTTTCAAAATGTTGCTGTAACACTGCAGAAAACATTCAAGTGTAATGTTATTAAGATAATTACACTATATGCTCCCTTTGAAATTGGAATTTTACTGAAGGTTACTAATTTTAACCAAAAGACAAGTAATCAAGCAACTCAGAGCAAATAAAGTTTGTGGAAATTAGCAAGTCAGCTTAGAAACGTCTTTTAGAAAGGCAATTATGTTTTATGCTTAGGCACAATAAATAATAATGGGCTGAGTAAAATGTGTTAGAGAGTAATATGACAGGAGCATTGCAAACGTAGGAGTGTGGGAAACTCAGCACTGTTTTACACTAACATTTGCTAAAATCACGAAAGTAAAACAAAGTATTAGGGCTCAAAGCCTCACTGAACTTCCCTGTATTCATCCAGGCCTGCGATTCAAGATGTCTTTATTTCAGGAGTGCCTCCCTGGAGCTTTATTCGAAGCAAGCTAATTAACATTCAAGTAGGGCTGAATTGCGGGAGGGGGAGAAAAAGGAGCAGGAAAGGAGGTGTCACCTATGTGAAGTTCAGCAACATATATGATCAGTGGCAAAGTTATTAAAGCAGCAACACTGCAGCCCCATAGAGGTAAAGGAAGTCAAGTGAAGAATTAAAGGTCTTGAGTAATTTGTCATCATCTCTCAGACCTCAGGGTCAACGATCTCTTACCTTTGGGTCGATTTTCTTAAAACTAGGATCTTCTTCATCCACCTCAAAGTAGAGCTCAGAAAGAGTGATGGAAAGGGTGCCTTTCACCACTACGGAGGGTGCCACAAGCTGAGCCGGTGTACTGAGGGACACTGGACCTGCCAAAGCGGGAAAATACCAACAATGCTCAAACTGAAAAAAATGCAAGTACAAATCATTCACTTTTCAGGCCAAGGACATTAAAATAAAGCAAAGAGCACAGCTCCTCCTTACAGAGAAAACCCCTTTTTGTCCCAGAAAAGAACATATGTAACAGATTTGCAGTGTCTGTGCTGCCGAACACTGAGGCAGCTGCAATTGCTAACTGCTGCATACATTATACAGAGCTGGCTTTAGCATGGCAGTCTTCAGCTTTTACTCAGACACATCTTCTATCCAAAAAACTCCAAGAGTTGCACACTTTCTTGTTAAATGAAATATGGAGAGTGCACACATGAACACTTGAAATCTTACTGTCCACTGTGTTTTTTAGTTGCTGAGAAGTTTTGATAGCATTTCACAAAGATGAACACAGCAGTCAAGGCTCAAAGTTGTCTAACTGCAAAGTGTTCCCTTACGGATGCTGGAAATATATTGTTAAGGTTACACAATGTTATAGAGCCTAAAGAAAAATGTTTTAAAGATGCTTTTGATTCCACATTAAATATTGTTCAAAGATTCCATACAGTTAGTGTAGCTTGGGGACTGTGGGAGTAAACAGCTGGAGGACTGGTTTCCAACTGAATGAATTTTTATTGGAATAATCACATCTCCACAGGGCTTATCACAGGGACAAATCAGACTACTACTGAAAACAATAGGTTCAGCATTATATAAACTAACACATACAGAATGAAAACAGGTTATGTTTGTCATCCAGCTGATTAAGAGGCAAGAAAATGAAGTTACGTGGCTGCAGTATTATCTGACTTTTGTAAAACAGAGGAAGATACCAAAGTGACATAGACAATTTTGTTTTAATAAAGCATCTATAAATGAGGTACACACGTTCAGGTAATCAACGTGAGAATAACTGACAAAAAATTCAGATGAATTGTCATTTCCATCGATTGTTAGAGGGGTGATGGTCCTTAATCTCGCATCAATCTCAATGTGTGCCACTAGGACAAAAGAAGAGATGCTCTGCTGAGATCAGAGCAGCTTTGCCCTCTATTCCCAACGTACAAATACATTGTGTCTGCAGATGGGCGTGAGATGGCTGCAGAACTGCCATGATTTCCCAAAGCTCATCCCCACAAATGGACGAAATAAGAAGCTATGTGTTCTTTTGCTGTCTCCCTTTGCCCCCTGTACATTAGCATGTAATCCAGAGGAGAAATAACATTTTTTCAATCACTCGCAGACATTCAATTACAGGGCAAGCAGACAGATGCAGAAGCTGGAGCAATCCAGGTCCTGTAGAAGACCCCTGACAATTTCCGCTTCATTTCTAACCCACACCACTTTATTAGTGAGGATTACTTCTTAATCCTATTGCCACTGTCAAGATTATATAATTAAACTCCCCTTTCACCTCTATTACAGTATGAATTTATTACTGAAACCAATGAATGAATAATAGAGAGAAACATGGAGAAAGCTGTTGAGAAGGAAGCTCATGGTAGAAAGGAAAAAATAAATTATTCATATAGAGAAATGCCTTTGCATCATTCTTCCATTACTTTATTTTACTTTACTCTTCCTATGCAGGTTTTCTTTTTCCTTATGCTGCATTTTTAGCTTTGTTTTTTGCTTAAGAAAAAGAGTGGAATGCAATTCAGAGATAAGCAAAATGCCAATAAATAATCACTTCCAGCATTTTCAGTGAATTATCATATGCATGATCCATATCAACAAAAGACTGTACTACCAGCTTCTCAGGGAACCAGAATTATCTAATAAATTATATTTTTCTCTAAAGTAAGTGTACATAGAATACCATATGAGAAGCATATGAGAAGCAAAAGAACACAGAGAAGTTTGCATTTTCCCTGTAAAACCCATAGCAATTGAGACACTTTATAACTCACAGTCTCTGAACCACTGGTTACTTTGGTTTTACATTTTGAAGTGTACAGAAACGGACCCACTCCACTGAGATTGCAATATCAGAAAAGGTTGTATGTGATAATGTAAAATTAATTAAGTTGAATGATTTGAAGTACTATTTCTTCTTCAGAAAAAAAAAATCTAATGAGACCATGGTCTGTGGAGAAAGAACTTCAGTGGGGGAATGTCAAGGGGTTTAAATTAGTTAAATCCAGTGAGTATACAAATCCTTTACATGCAAGTAAATAACCAGTGTGTACAGTTTTATAGACTTAGAAAAAAAAGTAAAGGTCTCCAAAGCCTTAAATTACAAGACAGCTTACCTAATTGTTCCACTTAGTCTGATGATTTGAGTGAAATGAGGTCAAGAAAACAAAAGAAGCCCTTTTCAAGGTAGAGCTATTTTCTGTAAGGAATATTTTCTAGAATAGGTATCTACCGCAGAAGCAAAAAGGCAGAGAAAGAAAATGCACAACTCTCCTCAAATAAACCTTCAGTATCTGAGGTGAACAGAAAATCTTAATGACTCACTTATGGGAACTGTGTTAATTATCAGTGCGTATCCCAAACCATGATTCACTGCAGAGATGGGGAGATCAGAACTTCAACAGTGAAGAAGCTGAGGAGAAAATTAGATAGGTGACATTACCTGTCAAATTCTCCACTTCTCTTTCCTCCATGAATGACATGATATCATCATCACCTTCCAAGAGAATCTCACTTTCTGAGTTCTGGTTTCCTAAAACTTGACTCTTGATGGACTGCTTTCCTTTGACAAGTATATCCTCATGGGGAGCTGAAATGAGACACAGTGTTGTCTGTCAGGTTGCAGTGACATAGGAGTGCAATTTTATTTTTTGAATGTAAGTTCAGGAAGAAAACTGCCTAGGACTAGCTGTGGGAAGTACCTGTCTTAATCCTGTAACGTTAGGACACATCTAGTTTTAATCCTATTAAGCCTGCTCAAAACTATCCAGCGCTCTCTGCAGCGTTCAACTCTATTTCAAGTTTTTATCACAGAAGGGAAAAGGATACAGCAGACTCCCTTCCCCTGCAGCCTTCCTTGGGAAGTCGAGCTGGAGGAGGGTCCTGGCTGCCCGATGTGTCACCCTGACCGCCAAACCCGCGCTCCAAGCAAGGACACAGGACCGCCGCCGCGACAACACCGAGCACGGCCCTGGGAGCAGGAGGCGCAGGACGCGGCCGAGAGCGGCGGCACCCGCCCGCGGCAGCGCAACAGGCGGCCCCGGCCCNGAAAACCCCGGCAGCGGAGACAAGGCGGAGGGGCGCTGGAGCTGCAGCCCCGCATCCCTCCGGCTCCCGTCCGGGGCAAGCCGAATTCGTGAGGCAGAAGAGCCCCCACCCCTCCATGCCAGGGGGTGAGCGGGCGAATCTACTGCGGAATGGCGGCTGGAGGCGGAGAACAGCCTGCACCTGCTTCCAAGGGGCACGGCCACTCGGTACCCCGGCCTCCTACGGGGGCATTTCTGGGCTCACGACGGGATTTTCGGGATGGAAGGGAAGTGGCCAAGCATGCTGGGAGCCATGTTCCGCCCCGCACACGGTCATCGGGCCGCTAAATGCGTCCCCGCCGTGCCCGGGCAGCGACATTCCCGTCCCGCACGGCCCCGGGGGCGCCGCGGAACCCGGGAGCGCTCCCATCGCCCCCCGACCCTGCCGCCTCGAAATCTGTTTTCTTTAAATCACCGGCTCAAAGCAGAACAGAAAAAGGGAAAAAAAAATTAAAAGGGAACAGGAAAAAAAAAAAAAAGAAAAAAGGGGGAAAGAAAGACTTAATTACTCCCTCTACATCTAAGTTTTGCTGTGGCAATGCCAAAACACAGCAGTGTATGTGTACGGTTGTTTTTTTGTTTGGTTGTTTGGTTTTTTTTAAAGTTGAAAATGAAAATACTGTTTCTTGAAAGATACACTGAGAATAGCCATGGCAAAGCCGTGTTTGAAAAACATTCACCAAACACATCAGGACCAACTAACTTCAACACACTACTGGCTGCTCCCTCTGATTGCTGCCACACTTGATTTGAAGTTCCACGGGCTCCCTCTAAAAATATGCTAATCTGCAAACATTTACAGAAGGCAGCGACTCCCCTGTGGCAATACATAAAGTTTAAATTGTGTAAGTAAATATATGCACATAAATTGCAAATAATTAAAACTTTTCAGTTCAGTGAAAAAATAAAAAATAAATGCACTCACCAGAACAAAAAAAAAAAAAAAAAAAAAAAAAAAAAAAAAAAAAAAAGGAAAAAAAAAAACCAAAATCCAAACTACAAAAACCCCATCACAACAACAACAACCACCAAATGATGAAATACTGGTTTGGTTTAGGCCTTGACCTTACAAAAAAAACCCCAAACAACCACAAGAAAAAGCAAACACAAACTTCCACCTCAAAAAGACCAATCAAAAACAGAAATAAAAGGAAATTTAACTTGCCATAGAAAACAAAATATAATTTATACATGCTCCATTTGCCCTAGCAATAGCTGTCACTTGTAAGAAAGCCTTAAAAAATTACTGCAAAGCTTTAACTGCATTGTACAAACACAAATTTTACTTTCTTGCAAAATATGCCCATGTAAATAATAATAACTCAGATTCTGGAGTCGTTCAACGTGAATTGAGAACCCTTCTTGTCATGGAAAATATGCAGCTGATATTTAGGAAGGTTTTCCTGTAATTAACTCCCCCTTGAGGATTTTCAGTTAGCAGCAGTAAAATTACCATCAGTGTACTAACACACACCACATGCACTCTTAGTCACTGCCCTACCAGCACCGTCATGAAGATCAAAAAAGTAAAATAGAACAAAACCACCTCAAGATGAAGTCCACGAAATTTTTTTTTCCTTTTTGGTCTTTTTTTTTTCTTTTAATGCAGGCAAACAATATTTGCTGTTTCAAAAACCTCATCTGCACTGTACATACTTGTCTTTTTTTGCTTCCTCTGCTAGAATCTTTTATACTGAAAATGCTGATTTCAAACTAGCTCTCTACCTATTCTTATTTAAGACTGAATTCAGAGATCAAAGGTTAATACTTTTATACTTAGTACAACTTGTCTAAAATGTTACTATGTCCTTCAGTCTTAAAGAAAAAATAAAATCAGTACAGCAAGTTCCAAACCAAAGATGACTCGATAACAGAAATATTGCCCTATCTTTTTCACTTACTCAGATTTTAATTCTTTCCCCAACTACTGATATTCTGCTGGATCAAAACCATACATCTTATGTATGTGCCTTTTTCAGTAGGAGATTTTAGACCCAGAATTATTCCAGTCCATTTGTGTAAACTTTTGTCTTCTCTTTGCATATGATGTTAGCTACCAATATTTCCTGACATGCATGAAACATGTGTTAAACACAGCTGAAACACAGGCACAGGAAGATGCCTGCCTACACACCTGCAGACACCAGCTAGTGAAAAGCAATGCTACTGGAAGGCAGTGAGATATCACACTCTGAACCAGAATCTGCTTTTTCTGTACTGATATAAAGAAAGCAAATCTGCCTTTTCTGTACTGGTGTGCATAAAGCACTACATCTGCAACCAACACTCTCATGCTTACATGTGTATCTGCACAGAACAGAATATATTCCACATGAATTCACCTATTCTTCTGTAGATAAATGCACTGGTGTAGGTAGGCCATGGTCTAGTTCTCTTTATATATTTACTGGTTAGAGAGATGTATGACGGAGCATGACATCATGTGACAAACTCCAATCCCACATAAGCAGAGAGTTATATTACACAGGATTTCATATTTAGAGGTCACAAACCCTGCTCTGCCTTCTCTAACCACTCTGCTAGGCCTGCCTGTATTGGTGTGACCAGACCCTCTGGCTCCAAACCTGCAGCTCTAAGCATAAACTTCCACACACCTTTCCAAGATGAAGATCTCCAGGCATGGCCTATTTATTGCTCTGAACACAACAGTCTGCTAGCACACAACTTTTTTTTTTTTTTTTTTTTTTTTTTTTTTTGTAACTGGTAATTATATCAGGAAAAGCAACTCAAGGAAAAGGTGCATTATAAAAAAACAAACTTACTATGTATCTTTTTTTTTACAAAGGGCTCCCAGAAGCTTCCCTCTACTCTCCCTATTTCTTTGAAAACATAAAAGCGGAAAACACAATCACTTTCAAACCAAGTTTTTAAAGTATTATCTTTCCTAGCTGAGACAAAGCAAACTAACCAGTCAACTACAATACTGGAGATGATCACCTGCTGGTCCCTTGTAGCCACAAAGCTCTGAACTCCACCTATTGCCTCAACGGAAATGTCACAGACTATTTTAATCCCGTTGTCCCCAAATTTTTAACAAACATCACTTAAAAACCTCAATAAATCACTTGTTTAAAAGCTTGATAAAACATTTTCTAGCTGCTAAAGATTCCCTCACAAATACTGTATTTTGCGGTCAATGTCAAAACACCAACAGGTCTACTCTTTTTTTTTTACCTCCACATTTATACAATTTTGGTTCCATTTCTATACAGTAGGTGACAGAAGAATAGAGAAGAGTTAACTCCTTCCATCCAAAACTTTCTACCACAGCACCTTTCACCTTTCTTTCCTTTCCCCACAATACACCATTATACTGACTTTTATAAATAGCCAGTTTGGAAGGATCCTTTTTTTCCCCCCCTTTTCCCTTTGAAAAAATTACCTAAAGCCTTTTTTTCCCAAGCAAGTTAATGTGAACTTGGGAATGGCAATTAAATTGTCAGAATTAAAAAATTTGTTTTTAACTAGAAGGTAGCCAGAAGTATAGTCATGGGGCTGGTATTGATTGTCTGAACATAGAACATTAGTCTTCAGGTATTTATTCTGCCACCTCTGCACCAAAGGTTCTCCTTCAAATCAAATCAATCCTTGGAAAAGATTGGTTCTTGCTCCTAAGACACATAACTAGGCTGCAACAGAGCTTATTGTTGTTGTCCTCTCTAGGTTTTACTGAACAATATCTAGGCTTCCAATTGTTTCTGAATCCTTTTCAGAGCTGCAAATTATGATTCCTACACTGTGAGTTCTCTGGGGTGGAGAATACATCTGGTTGTATTTTTAAGACACCAAGCAGTTGATAATGTGTATCTTCTAATGAAAGTGAGCTAAAATCCATGTTATCAAGCACGGTTACTGCTTGTATTGTTACATTATTTATGCATTATTTTCCCCTGCCTCCCTTTTGGCAAAATCCCTTGTGTCCAATTTCAGGTTTTGGTCTGTGATGTTTTGAAAAAATTTAAATAGGCAGGAGGGAATCTTTTATACATTATCTAAAAATGCTTTTGTCTCAGAGGCATGTAAAATGAATTGAAATGGAATAATTAATGAAAAATTATTGATATGAAATCATAACATACTGGAACAAATACTCTGAAAATCCTAGAGATATCTACATTATGAAAGTCTGGTTCCAAAAAATTTGAGAACAATTGGAATTTCTGAGATTAAACTGGTTTAGAATATTAGAAATTTATAAACACAATTCAGAAAGAAATTGATCAAGTGGCCACTCTAGTTGATCTTTCTGATAACTGTACTTTCTAAAACTCAAGAAAAAAAATTCCGAAACCAAACTAAAAACAACACACCAAAAAAGCCAAATCCAAAATGCAAAAGTAAAAATCCCAACTATCTTTGCACTTCAGTCATCAATTTTACATCTTGCCTGGGGAAGTCCTTGGAAAAAGACAGTTGTATGCATACACACCCTCAAGCAGATAACAACTATCTATAATTTCAGAAATCACAATAAATAATGACTTAGGGTAAACTAAAATATTCACTGGATAGATAAAGAAATGGAAGGACAACAGATAACAAAGGCAGTATGAAAATTCAGAATAAAACAACATCAGGAAATTAAACACAATAAAAGACTGTTAAGGATGTCAAAACCTGAATGGAAAGGCAGATAGAAAACAACTATGTCTATTTAAATTACCAGAGTTAGTCAGCAGATATGTTTATTAGCTACTTCTGAAATAGGGCTACTTTCATTCATTCTTCCTTTGTATTGACAAAAATTGTTGTCCTGTCAATTACGAACTGATTATAAACCACAGCCCTTGAAATATAGCATGGATGAGTGAAAATATCACATGAGTATGAAATATGAATAATTGCATTACTGCGTCTTTATCTGTGAAAGAATTAGTTACACAAATTTGAATGCTTGCTCTAAATATTTTTCAGTAAAAATAAAGATATTTTTAAAATTTTGATAAACAGAATAAAAATTTAATATGAAAGTACAACTGGAATACATCAAACTGTGACAAGATCTATATTAAAGTGCACATAATATTAAAAGGGAGGGAAGTTGTTTTTCACCCATGGAGTATTTAACAGATAAAACCCTAGTGCCCTGAAGTCCATGGTATAGGAACAACACATTGTATTAAGAAAAACAACCCCCAAAGCAAAAAGTCGGTTAATTAATTCTACATCTTGTCCTTCTTTCTATAGTCAAAGATGTAGTGCTCTACAAACATTGCTTTCAGATCACTTTATTGACTATTCTCTGTATGGTCATTTATTTCAGAGGACTGATGTCACATTTGGCATTATATCAGCTGACATATTGTAGACATTTTCTCCCAGAAATGGCTCTTTAAGGCTGAGTGCAAGGGGTTAAGATGCCTGACGGAAACCAACTTTATGACAGTGATGCTCTTCTACATTCATACAACACTCAACAACTTAAAATTAGCATAAAATGTATCCCACTCCACAATTTGTGTGGGCATATGTATGCATGTATGTATGCAGTAATTCACAAGTTAAAAAAGAAAAAAAAAACAAAAACAAAACAAAACAAAACAAATTGAAATTATTTGCTCCATGACTTGTGTCTTCAAGGAGAAGAGTATTCAGCTTTTATTAAAAGCAAATTATTTTTAAGTACAAGACTTTTCTACCCTATCAGTGTACCCTCATTACATAGCAAAGACATAAAATTTTGTACTAAACCCCAAAGTTCACTGGCTTTGGGTTTTGTTTGCTTGTTTATATTTTGATTTACTATAGAATTTTCAAACTGACTATTGTATTAGTTTGATAAATACATTTCCCTCTAGAATGGACATAGCGTCTCACATCGGACTGATCCCAGGTTATGAAATGAGGAGTAACAACTGTAAAAAAAAAGTAATCTCCTTTTTTTAAAATCACCAGGTAGAAAAGATCATTACCATTTTGCTGCTTGATCAATATTTTGCTACTGTTTATTCCATATCAAATTCTTGCAGAAAAACCTGAGGACTTAAGCAAAGGTACAGTTTAGCTTGTAGAAGTGTTATTTCTCTTTTAATATATCTGTAACAATAGGCAGATACTTGCTAACTGAAATAATTGGTGTGGATTCTGAACAGGAAAAATTCTTCTTCTGAAGTTACTAAAGTATAAGCAGGTAATTTACATGGAAGTCTCTCCAGGGATTAATGGCAAAATCGCATCCATTTTCCTTCTGCTTAGTGAGGACTGCAATTGTCGTATGCAAGGTATGCACCACCCAGCCCAGCTGAGGTGGGAAGAAGGGGCTCAGCGAACACCAGCGCTGCTGCTGTGAAGGAATGGCCAGGCTATCTCTGTATGGAAAACGCCTGAAACGCAATGCCAAAAGCCTTTGCTTTGGGACCATTTGCTAGCATCCTACAAGGACAAAGGTCCAGCCTTTCCCACCACTGTAACCTGCTACTGGTGGCAGGAGGCAGATTTTACACTGACCATGCTCTCTGGCTGCCCTGAGTGTTGCTTCAGGATGTGTCGATCCGAGGGGGTTACGCACAAATCGTCGCCGGCGCCGCAAGTCATCTTCCCAGTAGTCAAGGCGCCAGAACTCACGAGGACGACTACAATGAAACAGAGGAGCCACATATGTTAGCAATTATCAACCAGCATGGTAGCGCTGAATTTCTGCATAAAGCTCTCCTTGTTTGTGCTGCTTTCGCCTTTTTTTTTTCTAACCTCCCCCCCCCTTTCTGCAATCTTTTACTTAGGTATGTCCTTGAAAATAACAATATCACCTTCCAGTCTAAGGAACTCCTTTCCCTTTTTTCTTGGAAGGTGAAATGAGCACTAAATACATCATTTTGAAATGAATTGCTGACAGTGTGATCAGTTTCCCCACACTCTAGTGGCATGTGCTCCGATTTCAGCCTCAGCAGGGCACCTTTCTCAGTGACTGCATTTATAAACCAGAATAGGGAAAAGGCTATTATAAATATGGTATAGCATTACCTATATTAATCAAAGTCTGTCCCCCTTCATTTTTCTTCCTAATTTGTGCCTTTTTGTACAAGGTCAGTAAATCATGCCATGAATTCTTGGTCCAGAAAGTGTTAACTTTAATGAATACCTCAGTTACATGGTTATGTATGTGATAATAAAATATTACTCTGTTTAGATGTGCAGGAATTTAATTAAAATAATCTCTTAAAATATTCATTACATTTAGCCCCTGAGGCTTAGAACAACATGAGAAAATGAATTTCTTTTCCATTTACTGTTTTTAAATAAACCATTCCAGGAGAGTGAAACAGCAATCTATTTTCGAGCAAATCAGATTGCATTTCTGGTTTATGTAGTTGTGTTTTTACATTTAATTAAAAACTACATGTCATGATGTGTAATAGTTGCTACATAGAAAGTACATTTTAAAAAATTACATATAGAAAAGGTTATATCAAATTCATTATTTTCCATTTTATGCTCCAAAAATACGTAGATCTTTTTAATACGGTCATATATATAAGTGCTAGTTACTATCTCTTTAGATGATCGTGAATGAATGCCACTGTAAAACATTTTTTTTAGCCCAGAGAATGTACAGAAAATGCCAATTTCAGGTATGGCAAATAAACAAACAGAAAATACCTGAGGCATAGAATAGCCATGACACCCTGAAAATGCGTACATTCAGACTAAAAAACACCAACTTTGTTTACAGAGCCAGTATTATAACAATAGATGAAAATGCAGATATATATATATATATTACATTTCTGTTCCAGGAGTTAATAGAAAGTATACCTGTCAACACTGACAAATGAATAGGCACAACTAATTTACAGATCACAATGTTAAAAATACTTGGTATCTACATTCGTAATTCTGAGGTTTAAAGGCAGAAACTAGTTCTATTTAAGGTAAATCAAGGTTTCAAACAAATGTAGTAACAAAAGCCAGAATTATTTGTATAACACTACTCTCAAACATGATTTATAGATATTAAAAATTCAGACTGAAAATAATTTTATCAAAATGGAGGCTGTCTCTGCAGTCTTCATTAAAATTCTATGCCTATTTCTAACACCAAAGAAAAGGCAGCATTAGTTTTCATCTTCCTAATTGCTAATTTCAGAAAAATACTGAAATATTGGAATCAAATTCCCCAGTATCTTATTTTCACACTTGTCTGTATTACAGTCACGCTAAAATTGGGCTGCTCTGATTATAAGACCCAATGATTTTGGAATAATTATCCAAAGAAAAACTACAATATACAGGAAGATATGGGTTTATTCAAAGGTCAATTAATAACTTAAAATTCTCCATTAGTGATTATAGAAAAAAAGCAGAGCACAGCTGGCTATGTGCATGCCTTTGATAGTCATAGAGCATGGATAGGCACTTCATCATTCTGCCTTCCTACATTTATCTGTTAAAATTATTATCAAATATCAGCCAGGATGCAGTCGTGAATCATAGCCTGCTCCTCGTCTTCAGGGGAATGATACAATGAGGGTCTATTCATCAGGGTGGCAATAGGCACGAGTAATTAGTTCCCTGGACTGGGATCTCCTACAAAGCTTATTTCAGTTGGCACCACAAACATATGACAATGAAAAGCTAATGGAAGCCGCTAAAATTTGTTAACCTCTTCTGCCATCAATCCTTCTGGTTTTCTGGGCTACAGTATTATGCAAAGATGGTAAATTATTAATTTGTCATTCATCTACCTCACCACAGTTTTGATAGAATTAAGTGATGCCATTCTTCTGGATAACAATTACAATTATAGCACATTACAAAACTATGCTAAAATTATTAGGAAAATAGGTAACAATGATCAGGCATGAAATATCATCCTGAAACATAATATATCTTTAGTCCCTTGCTTTTATTTTCAGTTCTGCGTAAGAAATTTGCATAGGATTCTATCTCCTTCAGTGGTGCACTGATTATTCACACACAAATACATAACCACTATTAGACTGTGTATTTCAGTATTTCTAAGTAGTGGCAAACACTGCAATATGAGGAGAAAAAAAAATTATCTACTCTTCACACATAGAAAAACATCCAACAAAACCCTGCAAAGCCAAAAATAAACACCTGTGTTGACTAATTGTTACAAGTAAGCCGTTTTTGAGAGCAGCTACTGGGAAAAATGCATTTCTGGACCAATATACACCAGTTTACATTAAAACAAATAGAAACCAGTACACCACACAGCTAGTTCAGCACACTGTCTTACTAGTAAGAGCAATTAACCACTGCAGTCCCATCCCCAAAGGGCAATGCTGTACCATGATTTGTACCTCTGCAACCAGGGGGAGACAGAAATATTGCTCTGATTTAGGCAGAACTGACTGCTGGCAGACTGAAGGACTGTGAAGCAAAGGGCCAAGGAGGCAGATTTTGGGGATACTACAGAGGAAATTTGACAACAGGAGTTCCTGGCCCTTCAGTAAAGGCTACCATATGGACTAAAGGTGCTATATGGACTGGATCGATGAATGTAAGTACTCAATTAGTCTAAATGCAAGAGCAACATCGCTCAGGGGATTGGGCATTTATGAATTATAAATCATATGATTTGCATGGATTTGTCAGGGCCCCCTCCAACATGACACATAGTAATTAGTGGTTCCTTAGTAACAATATTGACTGAATAGAAACAAAGCTTTTACATTGTTTTATTCAAAAAGCATAACCATTATATTGCTTTATTTTTCCAACAGTTTCCCAAATTACCAGGCTATGTACTCAAAATTGAGAGAAAATCGTCCTCTGATTCTCATGCACCTAACTTCATTGTTAAAATTGTACAGAGATGAGACCAAATTTAAAATGACCAATATAAACTGTTTCCTCAGGATTTTGTGTCATGAAAAAAAAAAAGTCACTTCACTGTGGGCAGTGAGGAAAAGTCTAAATGCTCATTTATCTAAGAACAAGAAACCTGTATTTCCTACCAGTTTCAAAGATTAGGACAATTGGAGACTAAACATACCAACTGCCATACTAGTTTTATTATGGTGTCACAGCAAAGGTATTTTAGCCATGGAAACTACCTATTAGTCCTCATAACCTTATAGATTTAAATTGAATGTAAGCCATACCAGAAAACAATGAGAGGATGATGCAATTGCTGAAGAATTACTTCCTGTAATGTCTTACCCACTGTGTATTTTGAGATTGTCTGCCATCCCAGAAAAGAAACAGCAAACACAACAGTGTGGGTTGTAAAGGGATGCATGAGGTAGGGAAGAGGAAAGAAAATGCAAACCTACAAAAGCAACATTTTGAGAGGTCTTAGGGCTGTACTATAGCTTAAGGCTGTACCAGTTAAGTGAGAATGGATTTTTAGCACACCACAGAAGCCTCCATTCAGATCCTTAGATGAGTGAAGTAGCAAATTAACAAACACAGAATGGAAAAGAGAAACAAAGAAAGGCAAAAGAGCACAGTGGTATAGAAATCTTCAGAGGATGGCTAGAGCTCTAAAAGACCTCTTCCATTTAGAAGGCTTTTTTACCTTAAAGGCAAGAAAATCCACTTCCACAAAAGGCAATCACAACAAACTTAAAAGCAGCAAAGCCTGCGAGAAGATACTAAGATAAATTTCGAGATTACACACTCCTTGTCAGAACTCTAGCTGTAGAGTTAAGGAGGTGAGTCAATCTCCAAACCTAATCAATCCTTGGTCTCTTCACTAAGTTCATCAGCAAGGCAGTCAATCAGTGATGACAATTCCTAGGGCGTAGATGCTCAAACACGGAGACTTAGGCTAATTTAGTTTCATAGACAGCCAAAAACAGTGGCAACACCACTCATGCATCAGGAGCAACAGTACAGATCTGAAAGGAAATCTAAAAGAAGGCAGCTCCACGATTTCTTCATCACCAACTACATGTCTACTCCACCTTCTGGTTATAATTTATTACACTTTGGTTGCAATGGCTCTTCAAATGCATAATATCAGGTTCTCCTTTTAAATTACACAAAAAAGCAATCAAAGAATGCAGATAGTGGAGCCCAACTTTAAAGGAAAGATAAGCCAGATTCATTTAACACTGTTCAGGAACACTTCTTGGTCTACATCTAGATAACTTTTGCTTCCATGTAAAATGTTTCAAGAACTCAAACCAGATATCTTCTGCAATAGACACAAACATTTGTCTCAAAAAAAGCCAAAAAACAAAACCAAACCTACAAACCCCCCAACAATAAGCATTTGCATTTGAATCACAGAATCATAGAACTGTTTGGGTTTTAAGGGCCCCTAAGGATCATCCAGTTCCAAACTCCCTGATGTAAGGAGGGACACCATCCACTAGACCAGGTTGCTCAGGGCCCCATCCACCCTGGCTTCGACCACTTCCTGGGATGGGGCATCCACAACTTCCCTGGACAACCTGTACCTCACCAGTGCCTCACCACCCTCACAGTGAACAGTGAAGAATTTCTTCTCAAGATCTAATCTACACCTGCCCTCTAAGTGTGAAGCCATCTACCCTTGTCCTGTCACTTCACGTTCTTGTACAAAGTCCTCCTTCATCTTTCTTCTAGCCTCTTTAGGTACTGGAATGTGCTGTAAGGTCTCCCTGGAGCCTTCTCTTTTCCAGGCTGAACAGCCTCAACTCTCTCAGCCTTTCCTCATAGGAGAGGTGCTCCAGCCCTCTGATCATCTTCATGGCACTCTGGACTCTGAACACGGAACCAGGTCCATGTTCAGAACCCCAGAGCTGGATGCAGCACTGCAGGGGGGCTGTCACCACAGCAGAGCAGAAGGGCAGAATCCCTTTCCTTCCCCGCTGCCCACAGTGCTTTGGATGCAGCCCAGGACACACTGGGCTCTCTGGGCTGTGAGTGCTCATTGCTGGGTCACGTTCAGCCTCTTATCCACCTCTTATTCTGGGCAGGGCTGCCCTCGGTCTGTTCATCTCTCAGCACTGATTTGATTGTCAATCTGAAGATAAAAGTGCTGAAGTTCTGGAAAATATTGCAAAACCTTTGGTGGAGTACCTCCAGCAGACTGCAGGGCATCTTGTAATATAAGAGGCTGACTGATCTTGCAAATTGTAATCCATTGCATTTCCATTGCATTCAGCTAGATGTCCAGAATATTAACTAAAATCTCTCATATTTTGTATGTAATAATAAAATGCAAGGTATATTCCACTAACTCACTCGATAAAAGGTAATTTCAGAAAGCAAGTGAAACAGTTTCTGAAGCAATTCAATACTCTTCTAATGAGCTTTCAAAAACTGTGATCTAAAAAACCAAGTTACACCAGACCACACAATGAGCATACTACTAGCCACATGTCAATAAACATTTATCTAAAAATGTTTTGTACACATCTAGATATATTACCGACCTGTAACATAATCAAAAATATATAACACACTTTGGAAAATAAAACTTTGACCTTGATGATGGCAAAGCAAACACTGACAATGTTTACAGGTAAGTTCTCAGCAGCACTACCAATTTTCACATTTCATGCAGAGATCCCATGCACAAGTGTTTGCCACATGGCAAATCAGAGTACTGATGCAGTGGGGAAAATTACTTTTTCCATAATTCAGGTTCCTGATCTGATTCCCACTTTGCCCGTACTACCGAAGCACACAGGAAAAGATTTGATTAGTATTTAGTCAAAGTTGCAGTTAAAATATTACTTAGCCAGCTATAGTCTCTGTGTATTTCACAGCACTTCACTGATAATGTATCTACTTCAGGACATTAAAAATTAATTAAATCCTGATAAGTACATTGAGATCTTTGGAAATGCTGCCTACTTTACCTATATTTTCTTCAATGGCACAACCTATAGCAGTTCACCTCTCCCTCTCTCAGCTGCATTCACACAAGCATTTGTGTGACCAAATCACAATAACCACCTGGGATTATTAGACTTCACTGCTTTTATTTCGTTTTATATCAGTGACCTGTTCACCCTGCAGCCTCACCAGCAACTATGACCAAAAATAAGGGAAAGGAATGTGCAGGTGAGAGAAAGGAAGGAAAGGATGAGGAAGAATATCAAAAAGACATATCATGTAATCATAATCTAATATGAACAGAGTCTCTGCCTTTTCATGTTATTTTCATTTGCCCCAAACACAGACATTCCTATTTCATAGTTTCAGGATACAGACTTCCACAAATCAAAAAAAAATGGGAATCCTTAAGAAAAAAATCCTCATGTGCAGGCAAGCTCTTAATCTCTGCCACAGTTACTGCTGCAGTAACAGGAACTGGTCATAACAAAGGCCCAAGGCCACTGAGAACAACTTCTTTGGCATAATATCAATTATGCGAAACACTAATGTAATCCATTAAATCAGTATAGTCTATTTATTTCTAATCCTCCTCCATGAAAACATTTGGCTTTGTCTGTAAAGGATTACTTACTTCTTTTTTCCTAAAAGAACCTTTGCCTTTATCTGTGCTTCAAGTTCATCAAAAGGTGTGTGTGGAGGGGGGTTTCCTGGGTTTGCTGAAGAGAGAGTAGTGTCGTTCTTCTTTGAGTCTTTCAGAAGAAAGAGATGTGAAAAGCAGGCTCTGAACTTCAGGCACAACTTGTGCATGGACTTAGCACAGAACTCTGAGGACTCAGCACAGCTGTAGGGGACCTTTGTACAGTTTAAAACTCAGGTGCTTACAGTGCAGTGGAGAAGGAAACATCAGCAAGGGAAGCCTGTCTTAAGATATGTTTCATGCTATTTTCCCATATAAACATGACAGTACAAACAGCACAGATCTGTAATTCCTAAATTTTGCTTCTTAAAAACTAGTAGAAATGCTGTTAGTATGCTTCTATACAGTAAATAGGAGATTAGCTCTTTGTCTCATCCATTAGGCACCTCAGCTACACCTCCTTGCCCAGGACTCCTGATTACTGCGTTTTCATGGATTCCTACCAAAAATCCATTCCCATCTAACTAGCATGCAAACAAAACCAGAAAAAAATGCCTTTCACATATCACAGAGACTCTTTTCTGCACTGACAAGCTTTGAATTCCTCATTTAAAAAGCAATCCAGAAAAAATGTTGACTATAAATGTTTCAGTCTCCCTTTACGCATTATGAAGCACCATGTCAGGGAAAACAAGCCCACCTTTAAGGTGTTGCTGTCCTAGATCATGGTGCTATTAACCTCCAGTTTAAAAACAGTTCTGTTTATGTATGAGTTTATGTAGGCTCTTCTTTGATCTTTATTAACCCCTTGGTAGCTAACCACAGTCCTGGCTTTTTGGAGCATTCTTTGAAGTGCTGGCATTCCAGTGCACACTGATACTTCAAAGAGGGCTCACTTTTAAGTACATGGCACAGTTCTAATCATGTATTCTGCAATCACTATCTTATCTTAGGCTGATCTTATTATGATCTGTCTAAAATAAAGCTGCACTTCCAAAGACGTCACCATGAGACACAGCTCAATCCATGTTGCATTTCTGTCAAGTTTAATTATAAATTAACTGAAATGAAAACTACTCCACATTTCTACCAGAAGTTAACATGGAAACTTTCTTTTGGCTTTCAGCAAAATTAATTCAGACATGATTTAGACATGGAAGAATGAACGTATAGCAAATTTGCAGCAGGATGCTTTGACTTAGTTGCTCATAAATCTTTGCAAATCTCGCACATCCTACACCCCACTGCAGTCAACAACATTTGTTTTGCAAAGTAACTACAGCTCATACAGACTCCATAAACTGCTATTCATATTGAAAATTACAATAATTTCCACAATATACAAAAAACAGGTACACTACATCTTGCTGGAGGTTTTTTGTTTTTTGTCTGATAATGCACAATTCTAGTCTGCAGTACTTGGTCACCCCTTCCTTCCCCAAACGAGCAACGGATTATAAGAATATGTTGAAGGATACAACATGACAAAGGAGCTGGCTCAATCTTAATCTCCTTAGCCAGTCCTGTTGGTTCTGATGCTTTAATCTTAAGCACATACATAGGAAGCTCCTATTTATTTTCCCACATTACAGCAACAGCAGGTTTTCTATGAGGAATACTTAATTGAAAAATTGAAATATTATGATTAAGATTAATTCTTTCCAGTAGCTTGGAATTTGACATCATCATCTTTCAGCATTTGTAGATATAATGTAGATCAACTTTTGACCAAAACAAGAAAATCTGGTCAGTTCTTTGATTTTGTTTACACATTGTTCTGACCTCAAAAGTATTAGGCATAGGAATTACAGTAAAGGTTTTCCAAAACTCTTAGATTTGATCTGCTGCAAACATTTCATCTGTTCTAGAAGAAACAGGATGAAATCACACTCCCATATATCTATACTTTAAGAGCTATGGCCAACCTGTATCTTTTTTTTATAACTCTCTTAACAGCTGGATACTTTTCTTGCTTCCATAAAAATGTAATAGTGCACCCCTCTGATTCAATAAACACTTTTTTGCACTATGTTCTGCTACAGGAAGTTAATTTTTTTTTCTTTTGTATATGTATTTTTGGAGTCCTCTGCCAGAAAGGTCTAAAGTAGGTTGGTGGTTTGATTTTTTGAGGTTGGTTTTTTTGGGGTTTTTTTTTTTTGCTTTTGGTTGTTTGGTTTGGTTGGGTTTTTTGAAGTTAAAATTACTATCTATTAACCAAATTAACTCAGCAATTCAGCAAACACCATAGAGGAACAACAAAGATGACTGAGACTTAGATTCAACTTTTTTTTTTTTTTAAACATAGAATAATAAAGAGAAGACAAACTTCCCTGAGGTCTCTAAATGCCTAAATATCAAAAATACATTAATCTTATCTTTTTATTGTGGATAGAATTTAAATGCACCTGGGGACACAAGGAAATTCCCCCTTCAACCTCTTGCTTAATCATGAATGAATTTGAACATCCTTATACCTCTGTTTGAAATTATGGAAGGGGGAGCAGTGACTCTCTGAGGTTCACAGCACATTTGGTTACTGTTAAACCGCATCTTGGGAAAGGAATTCTCAATTCAGATTGCAGGTTAGGATACTGAAGTCTTAGAGACATCCAACTTCAGTATCATCTGCATTTCTTCTACTCTCTACAACTAAAATCAAAGCTTTAAAAAAAATTATCCCAATCAAAATCAAAAAAAAAAATCAAGATTTGATTTAAAGGTTAACACCTGTCCAAGATTCAATTCAGGATTTAAAATCTGAGGATAGCAAAATCTGGGAAATTACTTCATTGTGTGATGATTGCAGGAACGCATGTAAGAGAGTTGAAGTAACCGCAAACATTGTACTGCCAACTGAGACGGGAAACAATAAGCACAAGGCAGCAAGACCACTGAGAAGCACATGGAGCAAGACTCCTGTTTCCATACTAGCCCAGCACCCTTAGGAAACAGTAACAGGACTCAACTCCCTTTAAAAATGGACTTAATAAATAAATTTCTCCCTTGAAAACCTTGCAAACTATCTCTAAAATAAAAACACCCACTGAATTATGATGAATCACCATTTCCTGGATCACACAGAGAATTCTGTATTTACTGAAGGTTTAAATAAAGGAAATGGTAGCCGGCAAACACACCTTCTGTTATATGTGATCAACAAAGCAGGAGACAAAAGGTTGGCAATTCATAGGCCTGCAGAGAGGTGCTAGTTCAAAACTGTTACTTGACGTGGTCGGTCCTATGAAAACTATTTAAGCTACTGAACTGCCTCTTGAGATCCACTGATGCCCTAAGGGTCAGGAAGGTTGTGAAAGCCTCCTGACATTTACAAAACAGAAGTGGGGAAGCCATCCTTATCGATGTTACAAAACCTACCAAAGGACTACTTGTAGTAAAGAGTGAGCAATGTTAAAAGTGCTAAACCACCCAAGGTTCCTTTGATAGAGTAATCCAAGGACTTAGCCCAGGATAAAACCTTGTACACTGACACATCAAAAGCTGCTAACTGAGAAGATGCAACTTCTTTTCCACAGGTATGCCAAGAGAGAAATGTAGTTACAGAAAACGTGGTAACATTCAGACCGATCAATGCAAGAGATATTGTAATATTCTTTCTTCACATTCCTTCTCCTCGAGACTAATACTAAATGTTAAATCCAACATTATAAAACAGCACTGATAAAAGGACTGGAAAATAAAAGATTAAAAAGCAACAAACCAGGAAATGTTTCCTCTTTAATTTTGATGATTTAAGAATGAGCTTAACACCCACAACTTCATTCCCCTCTGCATTAGCATCCATAGAGACACATGTTTAAAACAATGAAATTTCTTCTTCAGGGCAGTTATTACCTCTCTTGACAAGGCTTCCAGCTTCTCTCTCTTCATCTAGTTACTCCTTTATTTGTTTTTAAGACAAGTTCACCAAAAAAAACCCCAACCAAACAACCATACACACAAACCACCAAAGCAACAGGAAAACCAACATACCTCTTTAGGTTCTTTCCTAACATTGAAACAATTCTGTTCTTCTCAACGCAGCAATCCCATCACAGAGGGGAATGAAATGTAAACAACACTGTCACTCCCAATGGGAAACAACTCAGCACCACCAAGAAACTCCCCATCAAAGAGGAGAACCAGGGGTTCCAGAGTAACTCACACGGTGCTGCAGGCAAACCCCATCACTGCAGTGGTGCCATCAACCACTCAAAGGGCTCCTTGTCCCTGCAGAAAAGGGACATGAACACACCCAGAGGATAGAAAGAGCACAGGAATGTCGGTACCTTTTCTCACCAAAGGTCTAACCTGAAATTTTGTATCCCAAAATGTCAGTGGTGGCTTAAGGAAGAGCAAGATCAATCCAACATATATAACTTCTCCCAAGCACTCTGGCAGTTTCCAACTATTTTCAGCTCAGGGGATTTCCTGAGTCTAATGTGGTTTGTCTATTTATACTCCTTCTTCCTCCTAATGCATTTCTCTTCCAAGTGCACATCCACAGCGACTTCAAGTAAATCCAAGTATCAGTGCCCTCAATCCCCAAGCCTGGGAAGAGTTACTGCAGTGAAAAACAACAAGGTGGAACTGTGCACATTTCTGGGAATGTTCTAACATGTTCCTTCATCATCCATGTAAGAGTTCTCCAGAAGTCTTCATTTTTGGAATACAGAATTCCACCTCTGTGTTTATAAACCAAGTATCTGTGTAGTATGCGATACTGTTAATGTTCACAAAAAACCATAGTTGGGACACTGAAAAGATAAATCCTTTAGGTACTAAAGAAACTCCTAACAGAACTATAAACTTCCTATTTAAAATCTGGAATGCAAATGTGAGAACAAAACAGTTATCTGTAAAAACCATACAATTCACAATATTTTTTGCTGGAGATGTTAATTCTTGTTTTATGTAAATTCTTCAGAGAAGGTTTAAGACCATACCAGTATTAAATGATGGTGCAGATACTTATAAGCATAATTTAAGTTTACTGCACCATAATGCACATTTTCTTCCTTGAACATCATTTCCCTCCTGCATATATAAACTGTATCTATAATTACCTCTAGTCACACCTTTCTCCGTTATTCAGCATTAGAAATAACCATGTATTGTCCCTGCTAAACTAAGCTAACTTATTTTTTTAGTAGTCAACGATGAAAAAATAAAAGAACTCAAACATTTTGATACAGTTTGTAACACAACTATTTCAAGAAACCTTGTTTACCAAGTATATTAAATCCATCACAGAAAATACCCATAAAGAGAAGTCATGGTAACAGACTTGAAAAGCATGGGGTTTTTGAAATTAGCTGCCCTCCTGACAGAAGAGTCAATTCAGATTGATACTCAAAATCAAAAAAATACTATTTCATTTCATTATGAAAATTGAATATTTTCACTTTCCTTTTCAGAATAAAAAGCCTATATAGTTTCTAAGAGATCTCAAGGATAAGATAAAATGAAATATTTTTCATTGCTGTAAAAAGACTAATGTTTTCATGAACAGAGCTCTAGAAAGAATAAAAAACATTAATTTACACACAAACCAGTTCAGGTTTTTTTAAGTGACTTAGGAATTTTAATTTGGACTGTCTCAAATACAGAATATACATACAGCTACTTGTACTGGAGTTTGCAACTAAAAATTGAAGATACAGTAATGCAAACAATGGCAAAAGGACTCAAATAAAACCTGATCTTCTGCTACAACTTCTCAAGGTCACAGGATTCATTTTCAGTATCATTCACCATTAACATTTACTTTGTTGTACCTGTCACTAAGAGGGATAGTGAATATGGTTTTCACAAAAGGGATGGCTTTCATCTAGACTTTCACCCTCTTTATAGGGAATAACTTTGCTTAACTTTGGAAATAAAATACATGTGTGAAGCTATATGGGCAAGCAGCAAATCACAGCAACGGCTACGGATTACTTACCAAACCATATGATAGAAGTAACCAATCTTCGATACTAATCACTGCAAGATGGTATTTTCCCCAAAAATTTCCCATGAGGGAAGGGGGCAGTGAGGGGAACAGACACAGACTTGCAATCATCACAAAGATTATACAGCACAATGCATAGGGTTTGGAAGAGAAATATTAAATTCTCTTTACTATATTTTAATAATTGGTAATAAAATTTGTCAAGTCAAAGTCAGCTATGTTAAGAGAACTTCAGTTCATTTTTCATATAGAAGCTGTTGTTCAAAGTATTAATTCGTTGTTTCTGTACAAAGCTCCCAAAACTGGCCCTGCCAAAGACTTTGGAAGTCCACAGTCTGTATACAATCAGTAGGTTTTTGCTGATGCAAAACACCTTCGAAGATGCTGCCCATTCCCTGGGCTGTGCCTCTCAGGCTGCCCCCATCACACCCAGACTGTGACCTCACGTGCATCAAACCCACCGAGAACAGTCTTGTCCACAACAAACAGGCACTAATCCCAAAGGCCAACAAAGAACAACTCTTCTCACCCACAATTTTATCTACTACAAATAAATAGTAATAACAATAAAAATAAAAAAATATATCTGAAATATTCTCTCTCTCTCTGAAAAAAATTCTCTGAAATGGCTACTCCAGAAAGATCGAGACAAAGAAAGTTGCAGTTATCTTTCATCAGTGCTATCTCCCCAACAACATAAGCAGCACAAAGAAGAAAATTATTTCACCAGATACAGGAGAGACAAAAAGCCTATGAAGCACCAAAGAAAGCATCTTGATGTGGAAGTCATGGGAAATAAACATGTGAGAGGAGAGGGATTATGCATCTGCTGGGGATCAAGCAGAGAAAGGACAAGAGAGTTGGGAATCAGCTGGACAAGAGTCAGAGTAGAGAAAGGAGGGCAAAACTCAGGTCTGGCTGGACAAAAACCTGGGAAAAGTAATAGAAGGTCAGAAAAGAAATCTGATGAAGAATTAATGAGGACAGAAAATGCAGTCAGACAAGAATAAAAAGAAAGCTAAGGGGAAGGAATATTTCTTCTATAATGTCTGTATTAAGACAATGTGATCTAAGTGATCCTGTTTCTATTGCTCCCCGAAAATTTGACCTCATAATCTTAATCCTGTCCTACAATAAAAGTCTCGTGCTTCTTTGTTGTTCTTCAGAAGCAAAGGGGTGAATACTGTGTGTATGTGAATATTGAACACAGCGTTTCCACTTACAAAATTTCCCTGCCATGAAGTAATCTTGCAACTGCTCCTTAAAACAACAACAATCTCAATCATACAAGTCATGTCTCACCTACCTTACCACTAAAAAAATATTTAAAATAAATATACCATCACTCAGCTAAGATCACATCTTAGCATCTTCAGCAGCCATAGCAAAAGCTTCATGGAAGTTAACGAATTAATACAAAATGCTTTTTAATGATGTCACTACGAGGTTCTTATGTTGCCTTTTTTATGTTTGAATTAGAAGCCTGCTGCCTTAATCTGACACACACTACAGTATAGCAAAGCTAGACAGTGTTTCAGAAGCACAATGCAGAAATACGAAGAACCTCAAACCAACCTAGCATAAAAACCCTTTAAAATGAGTGATGAGGGCCACAAAGCACATTAGTGTAAGTATTGGATAAAACTGCAGGCCCTGGTTCACAGTTTTGATATGGCCTTTCTTTCATCTGTCTTTAAAATGACAATCCCTCAAATATTTATCTTAAAGGGTGCATCAAGGACTATAAACATTCAGGTTGAATCCTGCAGTTTTCTTATTCTTTAGAAGTTTAAGAACAAAAATATTTGCCTTCCTAGGGTAGACAGGGTGTTCATGCGGGTTATTTGGTGTGCTCATAATTTTGAAAATATTGTTTCACATTTTAACGCAGCTATTTAGAACCAGAGAACATTACAGATTTATAACAAACCCCATAAATACTAATAGCATAAAATAAATCCAGTGAATAACTCTTTGGGGTTTCAGTGTTTTCATTTTTTTTTGTTTATATATAAATTAAAAATTATATATTCATTTATTTAAAAAGAAAATGTATTCTTGCATTGCAAGCATTACTGTAGTGTAACAGTGCTTCCCTCCCTTTAATACACTATTACCCACAGCCATATGCTTTGTGTTTCTAAGTATCATTAATAAGGAAGTTGCCTTACAGCCCATTCAAGTAACAGGTCAATATTCCTACATCTGACATACAAAAGGACTTCTAAAACCAAGCCTGTCAATTTTTCTTTGTTTATTTTATATTTATTTTTTGCTCTTGTTCACCCTCCTTTGAAGTTAGTCTTCAAAGCTTCAATATCAATAGGAATGCAGCATTAAGGATTTTACAACACTGTGCTACTTAAACTTTTATTGTTTTGTTGCAAAATCATAATCAGAAGGATTAGACTCTTGTATTTGGCTTTTTGTTTCTCTCTTTTTTTGTAATTTACTTTTTTTTTAATTACAATTCCAGCATACCATAAATCTGTAGCATGCCTCCTTCAGTCCTCCCACATTGACAAAATAATGCAGTTCACACTTAAACATGCTCAAGAAAAAAATTAACATTCTTTATCATTTTCCAGCAGAGACAGTTAATACTCTCAGTCTACATTAATAGAATCTTTCTGCCATTGTAGAAAGTTTGATAGCACTCTTATTTCAATGTCTGAATTTTTCTCCTTTTTTTGACAAAGACAAATGATTGCCATCAATCAAGATCCAATCGGGCATACACAGAGTCAAGCAAATGCATCACTCTTTACTGGTTTTCCTGCTATTTGTGCAGGCTTTGCTTCATATTATTTTATAGAATGATCAAAAAAGCAGCCATAAGATAGATCATTCACACCCACTGTAAAATTAACTTTCATGAATAATGAGAGTTTTAAACCTCAGATAATGTATATGTTATACAGAAGATATTGCTGGGGTTCATTTCTGGCTGGAGATTATGTAAATGATACTATATGACCTTTATCATTACAAACAGGACATGCAAAACACATATTATTTCATACATCATTCTACAGTAAGTCAGAACCTAAAGGAGAATCAGTCATTTATAATGTTCATGGTGAAGTGCTAAGCTTGCAAGAAAATTATATGAAGTACCTGTGATGTTTTTGACTACTCCTCCGCTGAACCTGTTACTTATGTGCCCTAAGCATACTAGAAATAACAAAAATGAATCTTACCCCCTTTGTTTCTTATAAAGAAAATCAGTATTTTGTTTCTTGATAAAACCATTTATCTCAAGACTAAACTATGCTGATAATAACCACTTATGTCAATCAAAGTCAATGATATTGAATTAATAGTAATACATACAGCTATATTTATATAATGGATGAATAAGTAGTTCAATTTCTTTTACGCAAAACAATATTTTAAATCACTTTCCTTATGTTACTTCCTTATTACTGAACAATAAGCTGAGCAAAGTTAAATTGCTTAAGATTTCTTAAAGATAAAAGGTACCATTCACCATGAAGGCTGGACAGTTGATACACATATGGAATCAACGACAAGCTCTAGGAAAGATCTAGCAAACCAAGAAGCCCTCAGACTGCATTGCTCCAGACTTCTCTTTTCTGCACCAATGAGGAACAAAAAGAGTATGAAATTTGGTTTAAATTTTGAGACTTACACAGCTCTTAAGTATGCAAAGACTTTTATAAAAAAATCTAAAAAAATCTATTTATATGAAATTATATTTGATTATTTATATTTATATACATTGTGAAATCTCAAATCTCTATCAAAGAAATTCCTATTGCCAAAACATCAAGTCTTTGGTATCAGCAAGCAATAAAATGAAAAATTCAGTTAATATTTTTATTAATTTATATTTATCTGGTTAATATAAATTCAGTGACTCATATTATCCTTGTGTCAGGAAGAATACTATGGCACAGAGTTGACCAGTTCTAAATTCCCAGTATCATTCTCACTTTCAAACCTTCTGTCTACCATTTCTTTCATCAAATCCTAACAGAGTCACATCCTTCTGACAGAGGGGTTCAGTAGCTTCTGCTGTTCTGCTGGATCACAGCACAGCTTTAGACACTCATCACACACCACACTTCACACAACAACCAGAGATTAAGGCTCACCCTTGATTTATTTCACACATTTTCTGGTACTTCTTCCCCAGTGGAACTACACTTGTGACATTTGTCCTTCAATCTCCACACTGTGCAGACAGTGTAAAATAAGAGAAATTAGGTGTTAGCTAGAAAATCACAGGCATTTTAGATTTTGTAGAAATCATCACCAAAAACCAAATCAACTTTACAAAAGAAGATAAGCTTCTGGTTGAATTAATTTTATTATAGAACACTTGCTGTCTGTACAAGGGAGCAGCTGCTTGCGGCCATCCTTATGTTTGTATGTCACATTTTTCAAAACAAATTTGTACAACAATTTTCTCCCCAAGGGCCAATACAGGGAAGACAAGTCTGTGTGATACTCAGAATTTCAGAACTGCAACTGATCTGCTGTGGCCCTTCTATCACACACTTTGAAAGGCCAACATTCTTACTGAGCCCACCTGAGAATCACTGAGAAATTCTGTCCTAACAGACTTCCCAACAGTATCACTAACATATATACACAGCCACAAAGCAATTCAGCAAAAACTATACAAAAACCCACTTATATGTCAAAGTACTCTGTAGCCTTATCACATGAAAGCTTACAGCTGCACCTTCAGGCTGATACACACAATTTCTACCTGCATAACTAGAACAATTTTGTATCTATATTTATTATTTATATGTCCAAATGTAGATCGCTATCCTTCTCCCTTTCTTTCATTGACAGTTGGATATAGGTATCCCTCACTGCATCTTTTTCTGAAGCCATTGCTTTCATTGCTGCAGCTCTTGGTTCTAGAGCTTTCTGTTATTTCAATACCCCATTCCTCTCTTGGTCAAGGGTTTTTTTCACCATCTTCATGTCTTCATTTCCACCAAGAAGGGAATCTTTTAAACACTTCTTCCCACTTTTCTTGCCATTTCTTTTCAAGCTCTAAAATTGCACTGTGCAGCTGAATAGCCAAGGCAAGGGAGTGTAGAAACATGGTATTTATGTTGCCATTGACTACTTTTCTGTTTGGGCTTTAGTAGGTCATTTAGTAGGTCACCCACACATGGGCTAATCAGACACCAGAACTCCCATGTCCTACTCCTTTACCCTCCCCCAGTTTCCTAATTAACCTCAGAAATATTATTGTTCTAATAAGTCGTGCCTGTCACACTTCTCCATATAGCAACTTCAGCCACTCTGCCAGAGCTGCACTTGAATCTGTGGCAAGATCATTTACCTCGACCACAGCACCCAAAGAACAAACCCAAGGAAATAAGAACAGAAAACTATCTTCAGTGCTAAAAAGCAAGGTCAAATTACAGACCAAAGAGTAAGAACTGCATTATGTAATGAAAATATATTTTAATTCAACTCTGAGAAATAAAACAACCTGTTTATGTCTTCCTTTTCCACATTATGCATTCATAAGAGTGTCTTCAATGCACAAAGCACTAACCTAAATTGGGTATTTTCCCTTCATTTCTCACATGCAATTCCAAGAAACTGTCCTGTTTGTATTAGCTAGAACAAATGCAAATATCCCCTCAAAGATGGAGACATGAATAATTTTCTAATACATGCACCTGAATAAAAAAAGGAAGCTAAAACAAAAGATGGTGTGCCAAAGACAAAAGAAATAGAAGTATGGAAAACATTCCTATTTAGGTTTGAGCTGGTTTTTATTTCTTAACAATTTTTTCATATTTTTCTTTTCACTAGGATCCTAAATCTTTAGTGGCCTGTGAGATGATTTCTTAATATATTAAATGCCTCCTAATTACACATATATTTAATAACATGTCATTGGGTAATTTACTTAATAGAAGTTGTGTAGCATTTACCTTGCCTGTATTATAATCTCAAAGTCAGTACAATAAGAGATAAACTAAAGATTATTATTTTTGGTTTTGTCTTTAAATTGTATCAAAACAGCCCTGCTCCTCAGCCTGAGCATATATAGGGATCAGATATGCCAGTGTAACATAAAAACATGTCAAATTTAAAAGTATAGTTATCTGAAACAAAACTGGCCACACAGTATGAAACAAATTAATGATGTCATGTCATGACAGTATGCTCCAGCCAACTTACTACTTTTTTCTCTTTGAAGAGATGCCTTCTACTTTTTAAAGAAGAAAAATTTGTATTGTCATCAGTTGTTAAAAAAAAAAAACAAACCTGCAAAGCCTAGATTTTTTACACAAAAAAAAATCCCCCACAAAAATAATTTACATAGCAAATTATAACATACTTGCAGGAGCAACTGAGGGCAAAAGTTACCTTGGTCAGGGAGAAAGGCATGGGAGTTCAATGTCTGCCTTGTTCTTCAACCTAAACAGCTCTTAGATGGATGTCTGACAGCACACTCTACATACAGTAAAAACAGCCGTTTATATTTCTCAGTGCTTGCTTGCTTCCTTGTTTATATATTTCAGATTCTTGACCAAACAGAAGACATGTAATGACTTAATCCTGAAAACACTTTTCAAGTGATACTATGTGTATGTCTTGTAGTTGAATCAATAAATTTTCATGGCCCAGTGTTTACTTTTTGCTGCAGAATGAACTGTAGTACAAGAACCGGTTACAGCCATTATACTGCTAATGTGGCAAATACTGTGGAGTCAGTTTGAGTAAACTCTACAAGGTTACAAGGTCAAAATAAAAGACTGCATAATTTATCAGATCAGGCAAATCATTTTGAAAGTATAGAGTTAAGTGCAGCATTAGTCCGAGATTACTGCTGTTCATGAATAAAGGTTGGAATCCGTGTTTATCCAGTCATACTATAGATGGCATGTCCTGTATAAACTTCATTCATTTAAAGAAACCCTGACACTGTCACTATTTAAAACAGTGGAACATAAGTAATACATGTTGTTCTTTCAGGATAACCATCCCAAACCATCTAACATTGTCGATCTTTCAAAATAACAAGTCCTAGATTGCTAAGAAATAATCTCAAGCAATGCTACTGATTGCAGTGCTTTTTTCCCACAAAGTTTTGTGACAAATTTAGTCACAAAAAAACCAAAAGTATAATATGTTCCTGTTAATACAAGCTTACTAAAATATGCTGCTGATATCTTTTCATGGCATATAAACAAGTGAAAAAATAAAGAAGGCAGCATGAAGGTCACCAAACCTCATGATATTTCTGACTTTTTTTGCAAAATTTTACTGCCAGTCTCAATTTTGGACCACTTTAAGTTTTGTCCTCAGCATTATAACATTCAAGTCTTCCTACTGCAGTTAAAAATTCAGCATAATTATAGCAAGTTTAGCTATATGTGTAATGGAAAATTTAAAAAGCAAGATAAAATAAATTAAAACTCTGAGAACAGATCCTGGGAGTGCACAGAGGCTATACTGTTCTCAACTGTTGAGGTTGTTTTCATGACTGGTGATTAGTTGAAGGTACGCAAGTAGAAGGTCAGAGGCACTTGAACTAGTATTTCATCCTCAAATTTATTAGAAAGGAAATCTATGGAGAATGCTTAAATGTTTGCAGGTTAAAAGGTGGAAATGGAAGGAAAAATGTGTTTGGGCATGAGAATAGGAGAATATTTCTAAAAATAAGTAGCAATACTAGGGAGACTGACATGACAACTCCATATTTACAGGGAGAACATGAATCAGCCTCTATTCCACAGTCAAAGCAGTTTGCATTAACTTAGGAGAAATTTCAGGGGCATTTATATTGTGCAAAGGCATCCCCTTCATGAACAGCAGATCACACATTGCTCAATTCCCCACTCTCCTGAATGCAGCACTCAGCTCCTGAAGAAATTCTCTTTTGGGTAACACTTCTGTAGTCAACTTCACATGAACAAAGGAGCCACTCTGACAATACCTACGAAAAGTACAACTCATGTTTTGGTTCATACTCAAGCTTTTATTTTGATTGTCTATTTATGGTTGAATCAGTCCTTCACATGTGTGGGTAACAAGAGAGTTATCTGCCAAAATTCAATGTTATCAAATTATTGAAAAACAAACAACATTGAAACAATGTTATTGTTACTTTCCATAACAAAAATACTATTCTTCAAATGGACTCATCTCTACAGTCCAGAGCACCAGACTGTGTTTACAATTACCTTTGAAGACACCCAGTAGGAAAACTCAGCTGAAAATGGCACCAGCGAGCAAACTCCTACATCACAAAGATAATGCAGTCTCAAAAATACCATGCTTGCATTTTTTTCCCTAAGTTCTCCTCCTTTAATTACACATGTGCAAATTATATTTTTCTAGAGAAACAGGGGGTGCCGGAATAAAAAAATGATGGCTATTTGCATAGAAAGATTTTATAAGATGTAATAAACTGTTGCTTTTATGAGAGTTTACCAGAAAAATCAGGGAAGAAAGAAATCTTGTTTATTTTATTACAATAAAGAAATAAATTATTTCAAACATACAGAAAATGGACATATTAAATGAGTGTATTTGGTGATTTTAACATACAGAACCACATTACTTCTATCATCTCAGATACTTTCAGTTACAGTTTTCTACTTGTTGAGAGAACAATGATTAATTGCACAAGAAAGTTGAACAAATAAAAAAGGAAAGGGAACACTAAAAATAGGAGAAGATAAAAAGTAAAAAAAGAAATTAATCAAAGAATGGCACAGTATCACAGAGTTTGAAGAATGACCAGTCCCAGAAAGTTTCCCTGTATCTCTTCAAGTACTCAAATACAAACTGTGGGAGGAAAAAGACATTCAGGGAATATGACGAAAATGTGGTGTTGGCAAACGATTCATAGCTACAGCAGACAGATGTATCAGAAGACTAAGAAACAACCAAGTTCAAAAGAAACCCAATGGGATTAAGGATATGGGTCAAAGAGGGAAAAAGGGATTAAAGAAGAAACATGCCAGAAAGAAAACGTTTACAGTGAGCAGCAACAGAAGCAAGGAAAGAGAACATGCCCCTGAGCAACATTGCTTAGCTGCCTGAAAAGAAAACCAGCTTCATTCGTCTGGGATTTCCTCTCATCAGATAAAAGTGACAGTAGCAGTGCAATCTGATTTCTGTAAATAAAGGCACTCCAAAGATAACTATGCAAAGCAGAAACATCTGCTCAGCATGCAGCAGACCACCTCTGCTCTGGCAGGGGAAAGGTATGATGGGCAAAGTACAAGAACATCAGCAACAGCTGCACACACTGCAGACTGGACAGGCTCAATTATCTCTCTTCTAATCACTGTCTCACCCCAGCTAATAGGAATTGTGTGACAGCCAAGGGCCTATAGGTAAGAGGCTACATACAGGGAGCATTTCTGAGGCTAATATTTAACAGTTTGGAAAAAACATTTCAGTAGTCACAGTACAGCCCACATATAGATGGAATATGTAGATCTAGTGAAGAGAAATTAAGTGTAAATCCTGCTCTTCCACCAAACTGTTCACAAGTAATAAAAAAGCCCTCAGGGCAAGAAGGGGAGACAATATTTGAGATTTGCCAGAAATATAAGCTTTCAGGTCAGTTTGTGATGAGTTCAAAAGAATACTGACAAGTCCCAAACACTTTTAACAAAAAGCTTGAAATAAGAATGGACATAAACATTCGATTATTACTGTAAAACATTTTTTAAAATTTTATTCATATACTTTTAAGTTATCTTTACACATTCCTCTCAAGACTGATACGAAACCCAGAAATAGTTTTGTTGAGCAATTCATCCCTAAACACAATTGTTTTTCAGGCTTTCATAAACTAGCAAGAACAATTGACCAAAGTAGAAACGGAAAAAAAAAAAAAGAGTTAATGCTTTTAAAATGTACATATAACACAGCTGTATGAACTGTGTACTTAAAGTGAGACTCAATTATTCTCTGATCTGTTTTAACTTCATTTGCAAGCTGTCTGGGATACAAAATAGATCTTTGTATTTTGCCCACTGTCACCACAAGGTAAGTGGAATGCTGAATAAATGACTGGAAAGAATTCTCTTGCAACTGCTCATTAATTAAAATTGGCGGAAACCAAAATATTTTTTTTATTATTTCAAAAATTCCAGAAATTTCTAGAATGGAATCAGATTTTTAAAAAACTACCACTTCCGGCAAAAAAAGAAATTGCATTAAAAAAAATTCTGTTCAAAACAGTCAAATCAATCCTCCTTGACATGCTAGCAGGAAAAAAACCCAACTATTTCAAAATATAAAAAAATTCCATTCCAAAAGTACAAAAACTGTATACTTAATTACATGAGAAAGATGCTTTTTTTTGTCTTTTGCACCAAAAAAAAAAACCACTGCAATCTGTAGAAATTTGCAACATTCACTGAGGCTTGTGGTTGATCTTGCAAGGCTGTGATGATATCAATGATCAAATGATTGTCTTTTGGAATAAACTCTGTCCTGCTAAAGTAATGTTTTGAAGTAACCATAATATAATTGTAATGCATTTAAATCAATTCAAATTTCTCCATAAAATATTCTAAATACCTTGCAGAGCTACCAGACTGACTTACTTCAACTATTATCAAATTTCCTATTGTTTTNNNCTAAGGAGAGAATGGCCGAAATAGATCAGAATAAACCCCACACTGGAAACGTTTTAAGACAAAGAGCCACCTCTTCCACTGACCTGAATGGACAAATAAAGGGGAACAGAAGGAAATCTGGAAAGAAAGCCATTTCAGTGATGGTAAGACAGTCTCAGCATTTCTCCTTCCAAGTTTTTCTTTTTTCTCTTTTTCTTTTAATCCTTCACACAAGTCTCACCAGACAGATACTTGGTCTAGTTTTACAAGGCAAAATGAGATATACACACATAGCAGGAATGTTCCTTCCATCTCAAACTCCTGTTGTCCTAATACAATACTGTAGCAAAACTAACACAGACTTTCTGCTATATGGGACAAAAAATAAAAAGTAGGAAATGCTAAGACATCTGTATCATGGGAGGGAAAGCGATTCGATTTCACTTGATTGTAGCTCTTATTCTAAAATACAATTTTGCCATTGTCCAATCAAACTACATATACACACCATTATGGCAGTTAGTAATATTTTTTAATAACAGAATGTTAAAAGCAATTGATTCATACAACAGAAGAATTATATATAATTTCTCTGGCAGCTCAATGCTAGAATTTTACACATCTCTGTCATTAGCCTTTTAATTCTTCTCCCAGTTTGACTTCTGCAACACACAATGATGCAGTACAACACACTGACAGCCATCACATACTCAGCCACTTCAGTCCTTTATTTAAAATTCTTGGTACTGTGCACAAAGTAACCTTTTGTAACAATTTACTGTTCTTTTCTCCTTGTATGATCAATTTTCCATAGCCACTTTCAACATTTCATATAAGACCTCAGGAGGTGGCTGCTGCTCCATCTACTGCTAATGAATTCAGGTGCTATTAGAACTGCCAGCCTTGTAATGGACTATTACTTTTTTCCTTCAGGAACATTTAAACCATTAAATCTCTCTCTGTTTGCCTTACACCAAACAAACAGCTGCCTTAATTATTCCAATTTTACATCTTTACCCTTAGCTTCATAAATATGCACAACTTCTACCAATATATCTTTATCCAAAACACCCTAGTAAATCAAGGGGTGACAATATTACACACTCGTTCTGCTATTTAAACTGTTTCAGACATGGAAGACAAAAAAGTATTTAGTTTGTGTATCCCAAACATGAAAGAGGGTGTGGACAGGCCAACTTTTTAGCACTACATCCAGAAATGTGTCAGAAATAGAACTTTCCTGGGCAGATACTAATTTGCTAAATAGCTTCCCCAACACTTGGTGCTATTGAAACAGAACAATCTTCATTACCAAAGAAGGATGCAAATTTTACAGTCAGTGCTACTATTACTGTGACAACTGAGTCTAATCTAGCTTATTAGAAGTCAGAGAGAAAATAGTGTACATCCAGGATCAGTAAATCTGACTAACCAAAGGTATAATAATTTCCAAATGACTAAAATTGAAAGAAAACCTTAAGGGAAAAAAAATATCTATTATCACTATGCCTAAATAGTATTATTCAACCCTCCTGAGATAAAGTTATGTATTGAGTGAATGTCTAAATACTAAGAAAATTTGTGAGAAGAGAAATGCAAATGGTTTCCTAATTATCTACAGCCTATTAACATGCAATCCTGATTACTAGCAATTAAAATCTCCTTAAATTTTATGACAAAAGTTCATTGAAACGTTGAAAATTATATGCTAATTATCGCACTGTAATGCACATGCATAGTGTGTATTCTGACTACAGACACAATAAATAACGGAATATTGTGCAAAGTATAACTTGGAACTCAACTTAAAAATGCAACATGCTGACTTCATATTGTAAAAATTCTCAGAACACTCATTAGGCCATATTAAAGAGTCCTATAAGAAATAGCAGTTGTCAGTGTTATCCTATTGCAAGGTTATCAGAATACACTAAACAGCATAACAAAGTCTTAATAAAGAAATTATTATTTAGATCATAAATAATTTTGCCTGTGTCTATGCTACAAAAAATTCTCTGTTTACCCAAACAATTAAACATCTTTTGGGGAGCATTTTGGAATAAATATTCTTTTCTCCTAGAAGAAGATATGTTTTCAATTTCTCCATAGGAATCAAAGATGGTTTGTCATTTAGGAACCTACATTTTAAATTAGTACCTATGTATTTCTTTAGTCTACATCCTGAACAAAAACTGAGTAAGTGATTGTACCAGAATACCATCCCAGAATAAGACCACTGATAACTGAGACCTTCTTCAACATCATTGCTCTGCCTCATCTTACCCGTCTACTAAATCCTGAAATATTGTCAAGATCGTGTGTTTGCTGGTCCTCACCATCCTTAAAAAAATAAGATAATATTATCTGAATCATAATTAATTAGGAAGAATTGTCTCTTGGTGTTTTTGCTGAATGGGACCCATCCTTCTCAGGTTTCTCCTCTATGTTTCTCACCACCTCCATTTCTGTAGTACTAGCTATTGTCTTTTGAAACAAAATTTTGGAACCAATCTTGTGGATGAAAAAGTTCTTCCTCACACATTTAAATAAAAACTTTAAAGAGAACTATTAAAGGATGAGTTTCAAAAGAGTAGAAACACTACTCTAACAACATCTCTTCCTTCTTTTATGACAATCCATTTTCCTTTTAACACTTCAGATCGTTTCTAGATGCTTAAACAGTCTAGACATCAGGGGTGTTGAATAAAGTAAGCAGTCACACCTGTCATTATTAGCATATTTTCACAGGTGTAACCTACCCAACACACTCTTAAAATTGTTGGTCTTATTCCTTTAGAGAAGGCTCTTATACAACCTGTAGCACACAAAGACAGAGAACCTTCTGGGGGACACACAACCAAACAGAAGGGATTAGAAATAGGGAGGCCAAGAGCAAAAAGAAGGGTCTGAAATAAACTGCTACTTATCTGCACATAATTGCATGAACACTGCTACTGAAATCTAATTTGGGGAGCAGGAGGTGGGATATTTCGTTTTAAGTTTGTTTCTTTCTACAGGTGGCTCAAAAATACAGCAAATATCCACAAAACTATAGCAGATTGCACTAAATCCCATAACAGGGCTCTGCAGAGAGCGTATGAAAAAGGGCTCCATCAGTGACTTAATAGAAGCCAGAAAATCCTTTTCCAAAAGAGCATTTTTTTATTTAAAAAAATAAAAAAAAAACACTGAACTGCAGCATAAACTCGGGTATTTGAAATCCATTTGCAACTACCCTTAAAAAACTCCTAGCCAATATGCTGGAGTTTGAGATGCAAGTCATACATCTGAGATTAGAATGAGGTTGTAGGTCACAAAGCTGTCTCAGCACAGGGTTCAAATATAAACATACATAAACTGGCTTCCATGCCAGACTAGAGAGATTTAGTACCTTGACATGTTCTGAAAAATATATAGGGACACCAAAAGCAATAAATATAAACCAAAAAGTGGCAATCATATAAAGTCCTGAGAGTTTAATATTAATAGAAGAATCTAAAATTTATACATGTTTTCCCCTCAGTTTAAAACCCAGATTCCATTTTGCTAAAACTTCTTAAGTTACAATAGGAAAAAAGTCTCTAGATTCCTTTACTGGTTAACAACTATTTTGGTTATATTCTAGTACTTTAGGAAATATGGTAATAACAGGAAAAACTGGGGGTAAAGTACA
>WBNO01030238.1:8035-122149 GCA_013400575.1 Peucedramus taeniatus
AACCCCGCGCGGCCGCTGCGCTGTCCCCGGGCCCGCGCTGGCCGCTTCCTCCCGCCCAGGTCCGGCAGCAAAGCACCCGCCGTGTCCCGCAGCAGCGCGAATGCACCGCCGGTGCCCAGGCTGGCAGTGCCGGGCCGCGGAGACAGGCCTGAGATGGGTAAGTGCGCGTCTACAAATATGCACACACGCATATAAAGCGCTTCAGCTGGGTGCAAGAGGCCGTATGTTTAGAACCATGAGCTCTTGGACATGTTTAGCTGCTCTTGCCACACTCATGTACCCTGAAATCCATTACTTGTTCCACGGAAGTTTCACTGAAGGGGCTGAAGGGAATGCTGAGGAGTGGGACGGAGGCTGAGAAACGCAGTGGCGGGAGAGCAGAGCAGGAGCCTCAGTGCCAGGGTGTGGTGCAGGACGGAGTGAACGCCTCAGCATCCCACTACAAGCTCCCCGCTCCGGGGGATGTGAGGGGGTACGCCACATCCCTCCCCCCTGCCTGACCACAGCTGCCTGGGTGTCTGGGGTTCTCCCGGGGCTGTAGGTACCCCCGGCCTTTACTGCCCGAGATGCTGCATCGGCGCAAACTTCCCGAGTGCCTTGGAAAGGGTGAGGGATTGACCGGCAACTGCAAGCTCTCGAGAGCCACTGCTTCTTTGCCCAATGAAAAACAGAGAGAGCATCTTTTGTCCTTACAAATTGACCAGCAGTGAGAAAAGATAATGCTGAACGTGCTCCATTCATCTGGAGAGTGATGGTGCTGTTTAGGGAGGGGGGGTTGTGGACAGCAAATAAAAGAGGAGCTTTGGAAAGCGCCATGACCTTGGGCTTTAATTTACAGTAAATTTTGTCTTGTATATTAACAGAAGATAAAGTATATTGTGGGAAACTTCAAAATGCATTTTAAATTTTATTATTTTTCTCTTCCTTTGGGCTGCAGACGCTTGAATTCATGACAATCGAGAGGATTTTCTGTATGAATAAGAACATCAACAACCCCATTGTGTCCTGTCACATTATCCTGGTATTTCTACATCCTCTCCGAGGTTCACTTTGAAACTTGGAGGAATGTGATCTGGGAATTAGGTTTTGGACCATTTTGTTTCCATTTTGCAAATGCAAAGATGCTACAGTGAAACACACAGTGGTTTCTATTTCTTCCTCTCTGTAGGCATGTTTAACTCTCATTGACACTGATGTGAGTTATGCACATGTCTAAAGAGGAGAAGGGAGTCTTAGATCTTTTTCTCATCGTTTACATGAGATCAAAAGAAATCAAATAGAGTTAATGAAGGGCCAGATGGTGCTTTATTTGTGCTCTGGAAGAGCACAGTAGAAGAGAATGGGAAGGAATATCTGTAGTTTAACCTGGCAAAGAGGAGGAAAACTTACTATCTCATTTAATGGGCACTGAAGCAAGTATGCCGTATCTTCAGAAGTGGGAAAGGTTTGCTTGTTTTCTCTCCCTCAGTAGATTTTGGATGCCGGGCTAGGGTTGTTTTTGGAAGGCACTGATTGAAGGGATTCCAAACTCTGAAATCATTCGCATTTTGTCTTTTTTGGAAACACAAATTTCTTTGGACCGGGCAATTCTTCAGGTTTTGCTTTTAAGCTGTAGGATATGGGTGCTCCTCTAATCCATGGAAAATGTGTAATCTAAGCTGCTATGAGGAGGCAGGGCTGCAGAAGTAGAAGAGCCTTTGATTCGGATCCTCACAGTGAGCAAGAGTTTGGCAGGAGAGTCACAGGATGCAGTAAACTTTACCAACTGTGCACACTGAGCAACTCATATCCCAGCGGACCCAGCCAGGGCCAGGACCATCCTGTGCTGTGCCTCTGTGCCATCTCGTAGCCCTTGCACCTGGCTGGTGGGTTCATAGCTCAAGCTGTCCCCAGGATCTTGAGGGAGGAGACTGTAGCACATTAGCATTAGCATAGCTAATGACAAATTACTTTTACCCTCACTGATGGTAGGATTATCTGAAAAGAGATGAAAAGCTTGTTTCCTCTGTAGACCATACACTAATCCTGGCAGGCTCTTTCTGATACAAAATACCCCAAAAGGGTCCTAATTGGTACTTGTGAGGGAAAATAGAAGTTTTACAGAGGATTACCCCTGCCTGTGGTGATCCTGTAGGGGTGAGTCTGCAGTAGAGATGAGTCTGGGGCCAGTAGAGGACATCTTATTACTTGTTCTCTGTACATCCCATCATTGTTTTAATGCATGACACACCTATTTGAGGATAATTTAGCACCAGACCACAGATTTCCCAATAGCTTGATGTCATGTGTTGGCCTTGCATGATATTGTAATGCCAGTTGACCAAAAAAAAAAGGTCACTTTTGCGTTGCTCCCCAAGGCTTCTTTTGTTGACAAAGTAGCTCTCTGGATTTGGATGTCTTTGCAGTTGAACTGAAGGCCTGGAGGCTTTCCTGTTTTAAAAGCAATGGGAAGAGATGCAACTAACATCTGTACATTTGTTTAAGGATGCCAGAAGTTTTTTGTGTTTATGCTTTCTTCTCAGAAAATTGTATCAAGGGTACTTTAATAGCAGTACAGCCACATCTACTCTTTGCCCCCTGGTACAAACCTAACATCACAGCTGCAGCTGACATTATTTCCACCTGCTTTAAATGTGTTCATGTGCCTCTAATCCTGTGTGCAGCTTCACATTTGTACCCATTTCCTGTATTTTATAGGCACATGTGGTATGTCGAGGTTTGGAAATGTAAGCCCTCATTTTGTGCTGCTAGTTTTCTAACATTCATTTTCCCTGGCTGTACTCCTTGCTTGAAAAAAAAAAAAAATCAAAAAATTACAAAGCAAACAAAAAAAAAAATCCCAAAAACACAACAAAACAAAAAAAACCAAACCAAAACCCCTTTTTCCCTGTTGAGTTTAAACAAAACTTTGAGAACTTCCTTGCTAGTTTATATATCTAGCACTTTTATTGAGTGAGTGTGCAGTAATTTGGTGGGTTTACTAAGTAACTTGACAGTTAATGGGATACATCTGCAATAGATTCCAAAATAACTGGCTGCTTAGAAATATGGAAAAGACTAGAATTTTCACTCCTTTCTGTTCTTGTAAGAAATTCCTATCTGCTCCAGCTCCACAGAAGTCAAGATTCCACTAAAGATCAGTGTATGCCAAGAGCTGCTACCAACAATAATAAAACTAATTAGGGCTGACTCTTCCAAACTTTCTATATATTATGAAAATATTATGCATTTTAATCTAAAGTATTTAGGAAGCCAAATTAAAAACACACAAAGCCATGCATACACCTGGAGCTACACGGTGGCTTTATGAGGCTTGAGGGCATAAAAAACCCCTCAGCCATGAAAGAAAGAGCCCAGACTTCATTTTCCACAGACAAATCAGCTGCTTCACATCAGTGACCCGTGCTTGTGTGCGTCCTCGCTCCTGTGCAAAGGAGAATTACAGCAACATCAGCAATCCTTCAGCTGGGGCACCATGGCCCACAAAGGCTGGGAGCCCATTTGGTGTTAGGGAGTGTAGACTCAGTCAATTGGGGATGAAAGTCTCTAAAAGGAAAACCCTAACCAGCAATCCCATATCCCTGGGAAAATTTCTGCATTTCCTAAACTGACTTCTTCATGACACAACAGACAAAAGCTATTCCACCCTTTACAGCAAGGTTGCTTTTTAGGGATAGCCTGCACTTCAGGGAAGCCCATGGTAGTGTGAGTCCATAGGAATGAACAGGATGGGGGAGTAAAAGCAGACATTCATGCTGGAGATACAAAGTTTGAGTGGATGTATCTAGCGTCCTGTGGTATCAGAGGGAATAAAGAAAAGGAAAAAGATGAAGGAAGCTGAGCAGAGCTCTCCTGTGCCTGCGTAATTTTCCCTGTGAGGGGCTTAGTTATCTAATATCTTCACTGCAGCTTAATTAACTTTCATTTGCAAAATTTTAGATGGATTCAGAGAGATATTTCATGGTAACGAAGAAAAAGAGCATTGGTAAACCAAAAGCTAAAATGTCCCAAGGCCCTTCATGACGCTGATGTGTCTAGACTTGCAATGCATGCATCACTTTTCACTTCTTGGGGTTAAAAATCTGGTAAAAGGAAGGCCCGTCTCAGATTCCTTCTGCAATTTGTGAACAAATTCTCTATACTGCTTTGCCAAATGTTGTTTAAAGCCCCAACATGTGTCTGTTTATTCATTAGAATTCAACAGAAGGGTAGGAACATAGTGCTAATGTTTATGTTTCAGTTAAGGAATTCATTTGTGTTGCCTCACTTAAAAATATTCTCCTCACAGAAAATATAAGTACAAAGTTGATTTATCAGGTTTAAATTTAAGAAAACTATATTGTCAGAACAACCACACATTCCTTTTTGCACCGCTTTTGAAATCTGTTTCCTATTACCATCTCTGCATCAGACAAATACAACCAAGTTATTTACAGGCTGTGAAAGATACTAAATCTTTTCTGAGTAATATTACACTGGATCACAAATTCTCACTTTTAATAATAATTGACAACAAACTAAAGTGAAGGATATTCACAATTAGTAACAACAGCACATAATGCTCTCCCAGTGCCTTGTATCTCCAAGACCCAATGCAGACGTAAGCTGCTGAAGTCTCATTAACATTTACTTTGGAAGGATGTTAAGTATTGTTATCTCCTGTTTACAGATGGTGAAAGAGGCTCAGTAGGATTGTGACTTGCCTAAAAAAACTTAGAGCAGTTTAATTGCAGAAGCAAGACCAGAACTCTCAAGCTCTTGGCTCCTACTTGAGTGAGAGAGCGAAACACATTTTTAAGAGCATCCTGCGACTTAGGAATCCCAGTTCCAGCACACACCAGGGCTTGAGCGGCGCTGGGGCAGCGCAGCTCCTCAGGGGCGCTTTGGGCTCCCGGCTCCCATTAACTTGGAGTGATTTTGGAGCTCTTGAAAACTCCTTTCAGTCCGTGGAGGGAAATGCACAACACCTGTGATTCATAGAAGCGGCGCATGGAGAGGCAGAGAAAAGGCTGGGAGCGACAGCCAGCTCCACGTGCAGCTCAGCCGCGATTCAGAAGCTGGAGGGCCGAGTGCTGAGCCTGTGTTCCAGGGCTGAGGAGCCGGGGGAGCCGGCAGCAGTGCTGCCAGCTCTTCTCACTGACATGATTTTCTCGGGAGCAGAGCCAGGAAAGATCTAAAGACAGAACTGCAGCCCTCTAATAAATTTCAGCTTTGCCTCTGGGAGGAAGCCCTCCTTGCCTGGCCCCTTGTGCTTTGCCCTTACACCTTCAAGAGAAGGGAGCAGCTCAGGTGGATGCACATCCCCGGGCTTTCTTCCTGGCCAGCCCCTGCTGCCATGCTGTGAATGGGAAAACTGGGAGCAGGAGGATGGGCAGGGAGCAGTGGAAATTCCTGCAGAAGCAGATGTACCAGCAGTGTATATGTGATGGGAATGCAAGAGTGAGGAAGCACAGTGCAGCTAGGGAAGCAGCACCTGGGGGCTGGAAATGCAAAGTGAGATAGAGCTGGGCAGCAAGGGCAGGCAGGGGACAGATCTGGGGCAGGTGGAAAGGGCATGAAGCAGCATCTCTTGTTTTTAGATGGAGAAGTGCACTGGTGCAAGGCATGCAGGTTGTCAAATGAAGCAAAGGCCAGGAGAATCCATCAGCATCTAATGCCCAAAGACCTGTGACAACTATTTGTGTCAGGATTGGGATTGGGATTGGAACTGGCTGTGCAGCTCTCGCCCACCTGCACACAGCCTTGCACCGCCATGCACACCACAGCCTTTGAGACAGGGAAGTGAAAGAAATTCAGGCTCAAAGGAGGGATCAAAGTCACCCCACATGCATGTAGGTATCTGGCAGTGTCTGTGTCTTGCTGTTACCCAATTTGTTAACTTTCTCCTCTGGCAATACCAGTGTACAACTGATTGGAAGCCTGGAATAAGAGTGGTTAGAGCTGAGGAGGAAAATTTCTTCATCATCAGGAAAGAGACTGGATGTTGCATGAAGTTGATATTGCTTCTCCAAAACACTGCTGAGAAGGGAAAGAAAACCTTGGATGAAGCAGAGGATGCTGAGGCACGTGCAGGGAGCTGGGCGAACGCCAGCTCTGGAGAAGGCAGAACATCCCTGCAGCCTCAGAGGGGGTGCAGCCCTCCTTCAACAGCCAGATACTGAGCCTTGATTTTCATGGCAAGGTTTTAGACTTGCTTCCTTGGCTATGAGTTTTGGCCTCAGACAATGCTCAAAGGGATGCAGAAACCATTTGCAGTACAGTCTCAAATTTGCGTCTATGTTTGGAAATGCTCAACAGCTTCATCACATTAAAGCTTTTTAGGAAGGTGTATAGCTAAGCAAATACTCACTGCTAAGAAGATCTTGAGGTAATCCTGAGTAAGGAAGAAAGACGTCCCTTATGTGGGAAAGACTACCAGGCCAGGGGATCAACTTTCTAGGCCAAACCCCATTAAATTCAAGGGAAAAACAACTTTTAGATGGCCTTGTGCCTACACTTAGAAATTTAATTGAATCTGGAATAGGCTTTATAGACTGAGGGACTCACAGCATGAGATAAGTTGTTCACTGCAGTGATGGCAAATGCAAGTGGTGAACTGGCCAGCTGGTTCTATCAGGGGTGAAAAGAAAATCTAGTCAGGATAAAACAGGTAAAATGTCTGGATGATGGAATGTCACTCCAGGGGCCAGGATGGGTAAAGGTTTAGGGTCTCTGAGAAAAAAGTTGCCTTTTAATGTCCTTTTTGCTGGAACATGTTAATGTCCCAGAGGCCTATTCTTTACATAATTCTGTTTGCACAAGATGAAGGGGGTACCAGAGCTTTGCCAGCTTCATGTAGCTCATTGCAAAATCCTTGAAAATACTGTTTAAAAATATTTATGCAGCAAAAAAAAAAAGCTATTTCACACATTTTGAATCAGCAGCCAGGTTTTAAAATAAACCAATCTGTCCTCAGAAATTAAAAGAAGAAGAAATAAAGATCAAAATTCACAGTTGGTGTAAATTGCCAGACTTTCAGTGAAGTAATGCAAGGCTGCCAATCTAAACTAACAGAGAAACTGGTCCAGAAACCAAGAACGTGATTTTAAAAGTCTTAAAAACAGAGTTTCTGAAATATTACGTGGCTGCAGAGTACCTTGCAGATTGATAAAGCGTGGGGTCAGTCTCCAGGTGCCCTAGGATAGAGAATAAATGGCAGCACTAGGACTGAGAATAGTTAATGTACAATGTTTCAAGAGTACCAATAAATAGCATGTGTCAATCAATAATTGCTTCTCCATTAAAAAAACTGGCACAATAACTAGAGTTTTCTCATGCTAAAATAGTTAAATATTTAACCAGGTCCACTAAAGCTTTTTTTTTTTTTTTTTTTTTTTTTTTTTTTTTTTTTTTTTTTGCATTCTTGATATAAATGAATGAACAAATGAGCTGTAGGCTCCCATGTCTCTCCAGCAGATCACTTGTCTGAACCATGGAAAACTTCTCTCAGACAGGCTCTGTTGGTGGCATTTCCTCTGTGACCCTTTTTCAGGGCACTGTACAGTTTTTAAAGGTATGTCTGAGAGCCAGAAGTTGAGAAGTTGGGAGCATGTACACTAATTCTCTCTTTTGGATGTGAAAGGGTGATCTTGGAATCCTGGGAGGGAGCATAAGTTAGTTGTTGATTACCCTAAGCATTAAAAGTCTCTTTTTCAGAGAAACTATGACTGGAATATTCCTGTTGAAAAATACACTGATGCTGATGCACAGATCAGATATTCTCTTACTTCTTCTGTGAGGACCACTATGACCTCTCTCTTACCCTCCTCTTTATGTTGCATCCTATAACTTTTCTTTTCAGCAGACTTCTTGAGGCTGTGAACAGGAGGGTGAAAACTTTCTCTCAGCACAAAAGATTGGGTATTTAAAGACAGGCATGGCTAGTGTGCACCTCATTCCAGACCCTGGGTGCTACTATAATATTAGCTTTACTGTCCCACAATAATAACAAGAATACATGTTTTATGAGAATTTCCAGAGGGCCAAAAAAAGCAGTCAGTGTTGGAAGGGGAACACAAAGCTTTTTGGCTGAAAGTTGCCCAGTGAACTTGAAGGCAGGCTCCTCAGACCCGGGTCCAGGTCCCTCAGATGACAGAACCTGGCACAGCCTTGCTGGGTTGATCTGCTCAGTCCTGATGCACAAGGATTAAACAAGACCTGACTGTGCTGAATTTTCATTTTGTTTACTCCAGTGGTTGCCACCAGGCAGCCCACAGAGGCTTTGCAGGCCTCTCTGAGGGCATGGGAAAATCAGTGTGTTTAGCTTTCCTGGGCTGAGCACTGGGCTCAGCTGGAAGTGTGGACCTTGAGGTTAGCCTTACATCACCGGAGGTGGGCGCATAAGCCTAGCCTCTGACTTCTGCCAGAGCTAAATTTAAATCCTTGATGGCTTAAATGAGTCCTGTGGCAACACTGTGATGGATTTGAAAAGGAAGAGAGAAAAAAAGGAAAACACTCCCCAACAACAAAAAAGAAAAAACAGGGAGAAAGAGAACACAGCTATGACATGTCAAAACTGGAGAAAACAAGACTTATTTGCAGTCAGCAGTTCAGAACATGGCCTGGAGGGGCACCAAAGGCTTGGTGCCCTTGCCTTAAGGTGGAAAATGTCCTCTTGCCTTTGGTGAGGAGCTTGCACCAGCCACAGCTGCCTGGCTGAGGAGCAAATTACTTTCTCATGCCTCTGAACTCTTCAGAGAAGCAAAGATTTTGCTTTTATGTGAGGTGCCTAGAAGAGGCAGGTCCAGATCACTGACAGAGGCCTCTGAGCATCAGCAAGACAGCTAACAGTGAAGACCCATTTTCTGGGCGAAGGTCTAGCATGGCCATACTGTCCTGGATGACAGCGAGTGCAAGAAATATCCTATTTCTGCATGAGGGGGCTGAGCCACATAAGTTCTATAGGAAAACATCCAGGGGGAAAGATTTATGCATTTGCCATGAAAAAAGACTGATTCTTGTATTAGATGAACTTGGACTGCTTTATGTTACAGAAATAAATGCATCTCCATGGAAAAATTTTGCATATATTTGCGTTATTTGTAATGTCCTTCAACTATCTGGCTACATGTGTACTGTATATTAAATGCATGTTTTGCAGTAATATGTTTGCTGCATACTCTTGGATAAAGTCATTAATAGAGATTTAATAGCTCCACAGAAAAAACTCAGCCTTAATTTGACTTTATAATTTTATCTATAGCTATAACTAATAAGAAACATCTCTGTCCCAAATAGTCTCAAAGAAGTTTATTAAGCAGATTTTCACATTTAAAAATGCTGTCCTGATAGCATCCTTGTTTCACAGTGGGGCGAAAATAGAAAAGAAAAGGCAAAATAGAGAAAAAATAGACAAAGAGGAAATGACATCTATTCTGCCAAAATGAAACAATTTAAGCTCATGGATTAAATGTTTCTTCAGAAACATGTAAAGATGGGGAGTAATGTTCTCCTTTTTCTTGGAGGAAGTGTTAGGACACGAATTCTGTTTCTTGAAGTATAGATATTATTTGTTCTTTGGCAGCAGTCCTCTCAAAAATGTTGCTGGTGTTGCAAAACTGTAACTATAGGTTCAACACTGGATGCACAAATGGTTTATAAACTACAGGTTGGGTCACATGCAAAAGAGCCAGTTGGATTCATGAATAGCACGAGCTGTAGTCCAATGCTGGATTCACAACTATAGGTCTGGTGGACAGGTAGATTCAACATTTAAAAGTACCTAAAATCTATAATGTGTCATTTCTCATTTTTAACTAAAGAAGAGTACCTGTAATGTTATAGAAAATGAGACTAAAACTAGATAATTCCTCTATAATTTTCTTTCATTGACCCATTATTTTTCCTTTACTGTCACTTCTTACCTCCTACGAGCAAATAACAGAAGAGACACTATAAATGGGAAGCTAACCATGAAAAGCATTCCCAGGAATCTTGCCCTAAATACTGAAAAACAAAGAGAGAAATTATGAAACTGGGAAAAAAATTGAATATGATTATTATGGTAGAATATTTAACATTTTCTTACTACTTTTGTTTTAGGCATACTTTAAATTATAAAATCTCTGGATAGTAAGCTTTCAATTGAAAGTTCATTTTCTGATTTGATTTAATTTCTCATTTTCTCACCATTGTTATTATCAGATAGATGCAATACTTATTCTTCAAATTTGTCTGTTACTGTTAGTGTTATTTATAATTCTGTGTTTTATTATTGTGACCGAAATGTTCTAAGACTCATAAAAATCATTGTGATATTGAAGACAATTTTTTTTGCATTACATTTGGTTCAGGATTCAAATGCTATTAATTTGGAAGGGGTTTTCTATACAGTCATCTCATCCACCTCATGAAATCAGTATTGCTAAGCAGTTTCAGAATTTTTTTCTGATAATTCTTTACAGTCACTGGTCTGAGCACAAAAAGACTTTGATAATGTACTATGAGACAAATCTTGCAAAGCAAAAGGAATGAGTTTAACTGATTTTGGTGGAGATATTACAAACGTCATCATGATTGAATGAATCTTCTAACAGGAACCAGCTGATTTTATAGACAAAAGTTCTGATCCTCACTTTGATAAATTTCTTCTTATTTGAATGAGGATTGCAGTATTGGACCCACATGGAACTTGGTCAGAGGCCAATAATGTGCTGTGAATGGAAACATTAGTTTGTGATTAGAAATCTGATTCTATTGTTGTGCAGATTTGCTCAAGCTATTGTCCTATAAGAGTGAAAAAGGGCAAGTGAGGTAAAAACCCTTTTCCCCCAATAAGAATTGCTTTTTATCCATGCTCACAAGATCCCTGTGTGCTTGTTTACTGCAGTGGGCGGCTGTACGTGAACGGCTGTATGCCTCATTTGCACCAAGATGGGAGCAATCTGAAAGTGCACATCCTGCTCCTATAAACTCCCCAGGAAGGCTGGGAATCTGGCTCAGATGCTGTCATCAAAATGTGCTTGCACATGGCAGTTCATGGTAGGTGCTCCAAAAGTATTCCCATGATCTCTGCAAGTAGGGGAATGCTCAGCTGGAAGATGGTAGGACTTCCACTCTTGTACCTCAAAAGGTCCTTCTCAGTCACAGGATGACTTAGCAGAATTCTGGGTCAAGCTTGAAGAGGACAAAATGTAATTAAATACTCTCCTGAGAGTTATAGGTCAAGTATTAAACACTGTGCAAGACTGTCAGCCCAAAAGCATTCTCTGCTATATGAAGACCTTGGAGAAATAGCTCAACTCGTGACATTTATGAGGAAATGAGAGTTTTTCGGTTGTCTCTCATGGAACCAAAACTAGGAACAGATTCAGCACTGCTTAGCTCTCCACGTTAAATGAGCTCTTGCTCTCTGCTTCAGCAACTTCCACCAACAAAGTGCGATGGGATCCATCTCCACTGTTACTTTACAGATATTGCACTCACTGCTCACACTGCATCACAAAACACATGGAACTCCGGTAAATGTGGAACTACCATCAGGTGTCTTTATTCATTATATTATCCAATGATGACTGCAAACAGGCATTTTAGTAGTTTGTCAGATCCTGTCAGGATGGTGGGTTTATTGCTGAGTTCTGTCCAAATAGCTAGATTTGGATTTAGAAGGCATGCTGTCCTCATTAACATGCACTTAATTAGTAGCAGTGGAGAGTCGCTGGAAAAGCCACTGATGTTTAATAAGTCTTTTGTGTCTGGCTTCTAGAAAGTTTTGTATTAGTTGAAACATGATAGATCAGATTCAGACAGCAGTGCATTGCACTTATTTATTACGAAACAGCTACTGTTGAAATGGAATCTTTATCTGGCAAGAACATAGCTGTGCTCCAAAATCCATCACAGGATTAACATTTACCACTCTGTTTTCAGACATGTGCTGGAAAAAAAATGTGTGTTTTGGTACATTTGAAGTCCTTAAGGGGAAAATAAGCTATGCTGTGTAGAGCAGCTAGAGAGGCTGCATTTAGTGGCATCCAAAATAAAAGTCTGTTGGGTCAAACTAATCTCTGGCTTATTCTCAGGCAGCTAACCACTGATATTTTTATTCTGTCACTTCTCCCTCCCCACTCCAAAAGCTTCATTATGACAAAACTATTACGAGCATTTCACTTCCCCTCTCATAAGAACCTGGATGCACCTGCACGAGGGTGCCTTCTGTGGGTATTAAATATGAATTCTGAGCTGTCCTCAAGGAAGGACAGGTGTACAAATCCCTAAATGAAACACCCTGGGAAGCAGAAAGGAAATCTTTATGGCCTTACCTCCCTACTACTTCGACTCCTGAATCTGAAAAGAATTCAGCTCTTAGGATTTTAAGTGTTTATTTCTGCCACTTATGTACACTCTAAATTTTAGGACGTTCCTTTGGCCATAGCTTCCTAGAGAAGCTTTTGGAAGTGATATTATTTTTGTATTGTGACTGTTTTGAAGAATGAATAAAGTTTTAGTATGCAACGAAACTTCAATATCTTTTTTTAATAAACAAAATTTTGGTTGTTAGACCAGCAACTTTAATGAGTTATAGAGTTGTTGGCTTGTTAAACTATTATATTTTTCAAGCTTCCTATACTTCCTTTATGCTGCACATGTTTATATATGTTTTCATACAAGACAATAATGAATTCTTCCTCTCTGTAGATCAACATAAGATAATTTTGTCCTCCCTGTGTGGTGCTATTTTCTCTTCCTCTTCAGTTTTGGCTCTGCTTAATACTATAGGAGCTAACATTTTTCTGATATCGCTGTTTAAGATGAAGAATAGCTGTACTGCTACCAAAATTCTTATGGGTAGGAAAAAAAGGAAGAAGGTGGCAGTTGTCAAGAGCAATAAAAATGTGCTACAGAATCTTTGTACCAAAAGGTGATCTACATTATCAAATCTCTGAGAACTTTGCTTTACAGTTTAATACATTTAACAAAATTTATATATATACATACAAATATTTATATTCCAGGCTTTTGTTACTCTCTATGCAACCTTAACAGTAATAGCGTTTTATGTTTTAATTTTCTTAAAGGAAAGTCTTCTTTGGAACCCATGAATGCTTCAATGTTTTGGAAATATCTAAATATATGTCAAATATCTGTTGAGACTTACGATTTTTTTCATTCACTCAGCAATCATTTCATGTATTATTTTGAGAAACAGCACTATATGTACTGTAAATAAAATGGAAAAATAAAAAAAAAGTATTATCTGATAAGCTGAAATAGTTCTGTCTGTTGGTTAATTACTCAAATACTAAAGAAAAGTTAGGCTAATGATTTCCAGACAGTTGTTATGCCATATCATGTTAAAGCAGCTGTTAACCATATGCACTACTGTAGTTCTGCTTATATTAACCATTATGAAATTTTCCTTGGGGAAAAATGCTCACGTGCTTGCAGAGAACCTCTGTGCCCTCTTTTTAAACGAAATAAGTTGGTTATTCTTAGAGCACGGCAAATAATTTGTAACAAATCACTTGGTGATTTTCTCCTGCTTGTGAATGGAGATCGTATTTTCCAAAGCCACCATGCACCCAAGGAGCTGAAGTCTGGGAGCTGCCCGAGAGCAGAGGGAGCACTAGGAGAGCCTCCAAACCAGCCCTGGTGTCACTGTACCAGTGCAGCACTGATTCTGGTGGTCTCATGGCTTTGGGACACAAGGTCACATTTCTTCATGGCACCGCACCCTGTTGTACCTGAGGCTAACGCAGGAATCCCTGACGCTGCTGTTTTGCACAGAAGTATGGACCTGGAGTGGAATAGGGTTTCATCTGACCTTTTCCTTTCTGTCTTTTTGAGAGGGAGAGAGACAGAATGATCCATAAATTCCTAGGGGCCTGTGGTGGTAAATATCACAGTGATAACCACCAGAGAAACAAGATCTATGGAGAGAGGCTATCTCTCTAATATAATTGAAAAAAAAGAGATGAGCTTTCAGGTCAAAATCCCCTTGTCAGGTCCAAGACAGTGGCCCATTTTGAGGACAGCTTGTGGATGATAGCTTTTTTTTTTTTTTTTTTTTTTTTTTTTTTTTTTTTTTTTTTTTTTTTTTTTTTTTTTTCTTTTTTTTTTTTTTTTTTTTTTTTTTTTTTGTGTGTATTTTCCCTTCTTGAGTAGAGTGTAAGAAGACATCACGTATTCTTTATAAGCATTGTCTCGTTTTTCTTAAAACATTAAAACTAAAACATGATGCACATCTACTACCAGTTTGATGGATATATACAATTTTATCTTCTCAAACTTTCAGAATAATTTATAATCTTGCATCATCCTAAAGAAGGGTACCTAGACTAACTCAGGATGAGATGACATTTACACTTATTTTAGGGATATCTGTCTGAATTTGTTACAGCTGCCTTTGTGTCCTCAGTTGCATACACCTTCTGTGTGTATTCAGGCAAATGTTCAGGAAAATAAATGGAGTTCAAGATGAAAATGGTTTTATTGGATAAAGATCACAGAAATGTTTTGTCTTACAATACCTACCCTGGCCACAGTGTGAATGATTCACATCTCTTCTCTCTGCCTCCTAATCCCAGATGTTAGAAGAAGCCAGATGACAGGGATATCATGTAAGACATAAGTCATATTCCTTCTATTCAGTGTGTGTAAACCCTGGGTGTTGCATACCAAAAAGACACGGTGGGCACCAGAGGAGGACATCAACAGTGGGCAAAGGTCTAAAATCACATCTTACAAATAACAGCTGAAAGAATTTAGATTGTTTAGTCCACAGAAGAATCAAAAGGAATTGTGAAAATAGCCTTCAGATAAATGAAGGTAGCAGCAAGAAGAATGAAAAAAAATTTCCTTTGCCTTTTGTGCATTTAAAAAGAGGTAATTTAAATAAGGAATAATTATCTTAGGTAGCAGAAGAGAAAGAATATTTTTTCTGTTGTAATAAATAACCAACCATTGAAACAGATTGTCTAGGGAAACTGTGAAGCCAAATTATCAAAGGGATGAAAGAGCAGGTCAAAAAAGCAAATTGTATGAATGATGTACATGTAGTTATATGCCCAGCCATGCTGGAGGTGGATTAGCTAGATAACATCTTAGTGTCCCTTATAGTTGCCTTTTCTCTGACTTTATGAGTGATAACTGTATGATGATGATAGGAAAAAATGCACAAAAATTATATCCTCCAAAATAAGTTTTCTCTCTTCAGTTTGAGCGCTTGACAGTGATTAAACAAAGGATTTTTTTTCCTTTAAAAAATCATCAGTGTTTTTCATCTCAAACCTGACTGTTGTGATATACTGGTATAGTATACCAGTAGTATAGTATACCAGCACAATTCAGTCACCCTCACAATGATCAGTAATATAATTTCATAAGTGTATTATTAGATTATAGTGTAAATAGATTATTGAACAGAAGGAGCCCTCTGATTCAGTGCAAAGAAATATCAAGATGACAGGAGCTTCCACTGTGTTCTACTGGGTATTTCTGAGGCCAAACAATTTCTCTCAGCAATCCAACCACTTACTCAGATGTCTGTTCCTGCTTGTGACAGAGCTGAAAAATTATGCTTTGCAAAGAGACCAAACCTGCTCAGACAATGACAAACAATTTGAAAATAACTGCTCTGACCGGGTGTCCAAATTGCTGACAGGAAGGAAATTTTCATATGTGCAACAAGCATGAAAGATAAAAGCCCTTCTCTGGTGCTGTTCTTCCATTGAAGCCCTTACTCTGACCTGTGGCCTTACTAGATGACCTGTGAGCAGAAAACAGGGAGAGTATAAGAAAACAGTTCCTACTAAAGCTTATTTTCTGAAGGAAAGGCTGCCCAGATGTTTCAGTCATATTTTTTCATATTGCCTGCTAAAAAATCTGTAAAATGTTAGTAAAGTGATCTGGAAAAACAGTAAATTTTGCCTTTTGGATACAGAAAAACTGTATTAATATTTATAGTGCATATTTATGCATTTTCTCTTTATATATTTGGGTCCACCCAGGGCAAAAACTGCAGGGATGGGAGAGCTGTGCATGTCTCATTCACATCCTTCCTTTCTTCAGCGTCCTATGGAGTCCAATGGCTCCAAGGCCAAGAATTTTGCTTCTGACTTCTCAACTTTTCCTGCTAGGCAGGAACCCTGTGCAGCCTGACTCTTGCCTTCAGCACCTCCTGGCACAAATATCACCTTGCATGTAAAGTATTTCATGCCGAGGAAGAACTGAAAGTGTACTGGGACAGTGACTGCTTCACCTCAGGAGCAGCTAGAGTGCTAAACACAACGATACTCTTGGCTGAACTAAGAGCTCTATCCTAGTAAAAATAACTCCCAGAATTCTATCCACATGTCTGTTGGTCCATTACTCTTGTTTATCTCAGAAACCAGGCAGAGAGTTTTTTCATATATTTCCTATGGGCAAAGAGCTCCGTATGATCAGATTATGTGGAGACACTGCTTTAAATGACCTTGATCCTGCAAAATTATGTGGGTTTTAATCCATTATCATGCCTTTTTCATAGTTTAATCTAAAGAAAAGTGTGTTCCAATCCTTTTCATCCTGTCCTCCAAACCCTTTACCAGTGCAATGGTCTGCTATTGCTGCAGCACAATCCTGGCTGGAATAAGTCTTAATTAGCTGCCAATGATGTCATGTCCATGTCTGTGTTAAAGGCACAGGACTAAGTATTCGTCCTTATTTAATGTACTGTAGAAATTCCATTTAAGGATAGCATTAAGGCGCTTCAGAGCCAATCTTGTATTTCTCCCGTAGTTGAGACGCTTGGCCTTCAGCCTTCTGACACTACCCCAGTTGTGCTATAATAGTCCAGAAATACACTGCCTGTTGTGTTTTATTGCTCATGTGAAAACTGTCCAATTCCTTGTCAGTTGACAAGGGAGGAGCGTTGCAGTGAAGGATTGCACAGCAGTGTGTCTGGGAGCGATGTTATTTCACACCAGCAGCAACCTTTCAGTGTTTGCGCGGCAGCCCAGTAGAGCCTTGGTGCTCTTGCCATAGAGCAGAGAGCAAACCCCATTGTAGTCATTCTCTCTGCCAGAGAGACCAATTCATGCTGCCAAATATCTCCCCTCAACACATTTATTGAACATTAAACCAGCAGAATAGCATTGAATGAAGTCCAGTAATTTTATAGGATATATTTTAGTCACTAGACTTTGAAGACTAGTCCAATGTTAATTATAAAGTTTCTGTGTCTGGATAACATATTGTTAACAGTTATTTTGTAAGTGCTAATGGCAAGATGGAAGATTTCCAATAGTTTTATTGAGGAAGTGGCAATTAAAATGTTGAGCACTGCAACATACATACAAAATAAAAATAATCCTGCATACACAGCACTTTGTGTCTAAAAAAAAAAAACCCAAACCAGAAAAAACAGGGACGAATATTTTCTTTTGAAATAAATGCAACCATTTTATTTCTAAAAAGTCTTGCTTTTGGGAAAAAACCCAAATGTTGATTTACTTGCCAGCTTCAAATGTCACAAGCCTTGAACAAGTTTGACATTGTTTAAAAGCACATCGTGAAACTATTAGAAAGCTAAGACAAGTTGCTATGTTATGTTTTTCCACACTCAAAGAGCAACAATATGTTCTCAGTTTGAGTAATTTCTTTTAGATTAAGGGAAACAAAACAAGAAAGAACAAAAGCAAAGTGTTCACAAGAGTGTGTGGAAGTGTCTACACAGGACAATTTTTTATGTGCGAATGGAAAAAGGTGCTATGCAAGCACTGCCCCACGAGGTCAGCTGGGCACACTGATGCTCCCATGCCTACGTGCAATAACATTAAAAGAAGGACTATTTATACCTCTGTATCAGCCATCAATTAGCAGGGTCAACACAGATTTTGTTTCTCAGAGCAATGCCTACCACCTGCTGAAAAAAGGAGTCCTGGTTGGATCTAGAGTTAAGATGGGAGTTGAGCAGCATGGGGGCTGGCTGCTAGTGTGAAGTTGGTCAGTGTGAGGCACTTAATCCTGGAAGCTGAGCAGGAGCTGGGTCTCCAGCCATTTGAGTGGGTTTAGGTCTGCTTGCAACATACCTGTTTTAATCTAAACCTGCTGCAGTGGGCAGCTTTTAAGGCCCTTTCTTAACGCTTTTCCAGACAGCTCTGTTTCCAGACAGCTTGGTGAGGCTGGATTTCACATCCTCTTCTGGGAGCCAAAAGCTGCTCTGGGCTCCCAGGGCATGTCCTTAGCTCCCTTGGCAGACCCAGAATTGGATTTTAGGGCTCCTTGCAGTCCCTGGGCAAGTTGTAGCAGAAGCCATTCAGCTTCCTTTAAAGTTCAAAGTTGTGATGCATCAGTGATGTTTGGCTGGACACAGAGGAAATATGCTAATGTAGATCTAAAGTAGCTCAATCCTGCTGACCTCCTGTGAGAGCCAAATTCTTTTTCAATAAGCTTTTTAAAAAATACTACCTCTCCTCTGCAGTGCAAAGCTGTCTGAATGCATCTTACAGAACATTGTTTGAGGGCTCAACATCTCTGAGCACCGGGGAAGTTTGACTTCACACCTCGCATGATGTACCTCAGCTGTACCTCTCATGCAGCAGTAGTCAGTCATTTTAGTCCACAGCCCCCTTTCTAATTTTTTCAGGGAATATGCTCATCAACACGAATATAAGATTCTGGCAGGAGGGGGTTGTCTGTTCCAGTTGCAATTTCCAGGCCCTTTCAGAGTAGTGTACAACTTCCAGATGACCTTCAGGCCATCTGGAATATCCCATCCCACATCTGAACGGCACCTCAAATCTTTTCCTTGAAATTACTAATCTGTCTGATTTTATACACTGAATTTAGCCCCAGAGGAGATCCCTGAGCTTGCTCTCAGCAGGGGTAGGCTAGTCCATAGGGTGTGGTCTGGAGCCTCCTGCCAGCTCTCATGACCACCTCCTGCACAGAAAGGTGGCCAGATTTTGCTCCTAAGGGCCCTCAGCCCAAACTGAGCCACATGGACATGGAACACTCACCTCTGTTTCTGCTGTTGTGGGGATCTGCAGACACATCACCTGTCAAACACATGCCTCCTGAAGAGTAGCTTTTAGGACCAGTTTTTACACCAGGTTTTGGGAGCACTGTTCAAGTTGATGAGTCCTGAATGGGGCAAGGAGTGGCTCTCCTGGGAGAAGCAGTCGGAGTACCCTCAAGGACACACTGCAGCCAGTCCCGGGGCTGCACAAGGGGACCAACCCTTAGCCATTATATGGAAAACCCAGTAGTGATAAAAGAGCACTTTGGAGATCTTCAGCTGTAAAACCTGCTACAGACACTTTTCTAAATCAATCCAAACTTTATGTATAACTTGATAAAAGATTTATTAGGTGAAGGGTAATATGTTCAAATGAAAGGCATGGAAAATAAAAGTAATATACCTGTAAATGGCCTGCTATGTTATACTGAGCTGAACTAAATAAGAGCCTGTCTGGGACAAGTTGCTCTATGCAAGGTTTTTACAAAAAAAAAAAAAATTAAAAAAAAGGAACAGGGCATCATGACTCTGTGTAAGGTCCATGGTAAGGAGCAGAATTGTCTAACCACTGATGCTCCATTTCTCCAGCTGTTTGTTCAGGGTCTCTGTTAGCTTAAGAGTGGACTTTGAGGTGTTAGGTGTCAGCATTTGTGCTGTTGTTCACAAGAAGTCACAGTCAAACTGCAGCTCAAGATCAAAAGGCAGCAGACTCTGCTTGGGAAACACAGACCAGTGGGGCAGATGCTGGATACCTTCTGTGAGTGGCTAAATGATCCATCTGGTAACTAATGGGACCCTGACACAGTGAATTACTGTTATTAAGAAAGTTAGGAACACCTGGAGAGAGCACTGAAACTTTCCAGGAAATGGTTATACTGGTACTTTTGGTGTGGCCTAGGAAGTGATTTAAAGGTGATGTGCTTGAGAGCATCCTCTCAGTCCACTCTGAAAACTGTGCCACGACTGAACTGCTAAATGAAGAGAGAAGACTCCAAGAGAAAAATTCACTATTCACAGACAGACTTCTGTACTGATGATGTTAGAATTTTTCACTGAGAATATTTCTGTCAATAGGGAATCATCTCCAGAAAAAGTCAGCAGTAACGAACATTTATTTTCATTATTCCATCACCTAAAAATGTCAGCAGTGTTCTCTATGACATCTCTCCTTGTCAAGACATAGCTATTCTGTAGGGAGAGCAGTGAAAACACTTCACACCAAGTAAATGTTCATGTGTGTGATCCATTAGTGCCATCTTTTTATTATAACTACACTCTTCAAAGGCAGTATATAATATCAAATAGGCTCATTAGAAAACAGTATGTCATTCCTGATTTGCCTCTGCTCATGGAGAAAAGGTTGAGGATGGGGATTTTTTGGTGTGTATTTTGTATAGGTTTTGGGGTTTTTCTTTCCATTGGACTCCAGTTTAAAATGAAACAATGCTAGAACAGAGGTCAAGAACTTGGAAGAACTCATTCAAGCGGAACCAGGTACAGCTTGATTCAATATTGATATTTCATATGTTCTGAGATTGTGGTTCAAACTACGAGATAGCAGAATACCATTTTTATAGCTTTCCATCTGTGAGAAATTATTTCTCAAAGCACTCTGTATGAACAATCTAACAGATATTCATTTTTGAGATCATATATTCTGCTAAGTGGGATCTTTTTGATGCACAATCTGGCTGTGATAGTAATTTTAAAACTAGAGAGAGAATTTTAGAGCCAGATTCATAAAATAAATGTCTTTCACACAAAGTTATTTTCCATGATGCATTAACTCCTCCTTTTCCAGGTATTTGTAGGAAAGTAATATACTCAATATTATATACTGATGGAGCAAAGGAAGAATGGATCAATGCAATAATCATAAGGAGATGATAAAATTTATATTCAACATACCCTTTCTTTTAAAATATTTTCTTGTTTATTTCAGGGCATAAATGCAAATTCTTTGAGTTTAAGAACATCTAAAACTCTATGATGGTGCAGCACTAAAAGCATTCTGCATTGATGCTCTTATAAATATGATGCAGTTGTAGCAGATCACATACCTGGTATTTAAAGCATTTTGGAAATGTTGGAAATCAGTTTCACTTACCCAGAATTCAGGAACCATCTGAGACTGCCTGTCTTGATGGGTCAGGCTGGAACCTAGAACCTTGTTTTCTGTGGCCAACAGGACACTAGCATGGCCACTGTATCTCATAACACCATCTCTGATTTCCCAAACCTGGTGAACAGGAGCTGATTTAGAGCACGAATGACTGCTGGTAGCCTTGGTTATCAATATGTAGCCAGTCTTGCCACATATCTTTGGACCCACAGTGAGGATGCTTAAGTCAGACTACAAGTGCCACCATACACTTGTGTTCTGGTTTGAGAAGCAAGACCAGCGGGACACCCCAAGTCAGAAATACAATTTATTAGAAAAAAGGGAAAATAAAACAAGAAAGGAAACAAAATACATGCAATAAGAAAACCACTGACAAAGTCAGAATACAACCTGACACCCTATGGTGATAGCAGTCCAAGCAGAGTGGTCCAGTTGATCCTGTAACAAACTGGGTCTGACGATCCAGCAGTAGCTCTTATCCTCTGGAAGTCCAGTAGGCAAATGCTGCTGTGGTGTTCAGAGTCTCAGCTTATATCCAGGTTAGAATGCTTTGTTCCCCCCTCTGGGCGGAGCATCTCACAATGGGATGTGATAAGGCTTGATGGGCCATTAACAGAAGATTTATCCCTGGTCGTGGAAGAGATAAGGGAAGCTGCTCTTTGGTGGTTTCTTATCAGCTGGCTTATCAACAGAAGATCTCCCATCCCAGTTCTAATGGATGGTAATAGAATACATTTGGTTATATCTTGCTCTGCAACCCATGACAACTTGGTATAATCTTACCATCCCTTTCCTGAGGTAACAAGAAGTCTCTGATGTATTTGTAGAAGCCACATTGCTGACCCACCCAGTTACTTCAGTCACTTATGTCAGGGCTGAATTTGAAGCTTTGTGTCAGATGTTATGCAGAAGAATATGGAACCTGTGGATAAAACAGCTTTTTCTGGCCTTATCATCCATGACCCTTTTGAATTATGGAACAGAATTGTATGGAGGTGTTAGCAACTGTTGCATTCACCATCATCCTGCTTTTGTGGTGCTTCTCCGTTTATCAGCTCCAAAGCTTTCATCATCCACCTCTGTAGCCTCTCAGAGTCTTCTGGTATGAAAGGACAGTGACTAATATGTCTCATGGTGTCTTTTGCTCTTCTTCCCTTGCTGCAGGTACAGGTCTTGATTGAAATATCAATTGATAGTCTCCTGTCATCCACCTCTGTTCTCTTGTTCCACACACTTGAATTTCATATGTTCAGATTTTGAAAGAGAAGAAATCTTACATACATTCTAAAGGTGATAAGGGTCTAAAGGGAGGTTTAGCTTTCACCTCCCCTAGTAAACTACTTCCACAGCACGATCTCTTGACAACAAGGGCTATTTTATCTACTGGTTTGGGTTTTGGTAGCTGTATTGACCTGGAAAAGTGCAGTAGTCTTAATGGTTCTTGGACACTTTAAAATAAAAGCAAAATATCAACACTAAAATCTAACAGCAATCACCATATCAAATAGTTAAGAACAAAAGCAATAATGAATGAAAGGATCAGTTCATGGGAAGGAAGCCCTTGAGATGCTTACATTGTTACAGGAGAGAGTGGCTGCAGTCTTCAGGACCTAGACACTCTCCACTGCTGTCGTGTTAAATCCCAATTTTGAAGACTGATGGCTCTCATTCAGAGAAAAAAATCATGATATGGACATACAGGAGGTTTAATAGGGGTTCTCTGAGAATGGGGTTGATATTCAAATGTTCATTATTTTTCTGCCTGTCTAAATGCTCTTCCCCAGTGTGAGCATAGTGAGGAGCCTCAGGGGGTGCCTGCTGTGTGTAAACACGTTATAAAAATGGCATCAGCTTGAGTGTGGGGCATGTGGAGGGGTTGAATATGGGCATGGCATTAAGCCCTAGGTCACCTTTATAATTTAAAACTATGAGATCAGTGAGCTCCTTGAAGAAGTAACTCTATCAGACAGCAAAAGGGGCTTCCCCCAAAACATTCCCAACAATGGCAGCATTACTGGGTACTAGGGCCTCTTTCAGCAGAAGGAAAAGATACATTTTGAAATGCATGGGGAGACCTTTGATATTTCTCCTTCTCCAGATGACCAGACATCTGGAGGAAATCAGTACAAGTCAGCTTAGATCCAACTGTGAAACCCTTCATATAGATCTCCATTACAGGAATCTCTGAAACTTCTAATCTGAAGAATCTGCTTTGTTCAGTCTGAGAACAGAAATGAGGCAGGACTGAACAGCAGCACAGTGAAATAGGCTTTGTAGATCTCAGAAAATAACAAATAAGATTAAGGGTGTTTTGTACAAACATTCAGCTCTGGAGATGTTTCCTCGCGCCTCTAACTCTCCATTACAGAAAGTTGCAGAGGTTTGGAATGGCACTACAAGTGCAATGTGTGAATGCACTGACATCTTCCAGTGGGGATATTAAAAATTGAAAGAAATTAAAAACTCATATGTTGGTTATAGCTTCAAACATTTTGACAGGATAAATACATGCAGAGTCCTTAGCAATGCTGTGCAATGCTTTTTTGAAATTTATACTCCCGCATGTACTTAGCGGGAGTTCAAACAGCAATCAGCCAAAACTCAATAGGTACTCTCCATCTGAATAGATTTTCCTTATAGTTGCCCTCAAAGCAGCATAATTTCTCATTCTACTTGAAGCTTATTTAAGTGCTGGGTCTGTGCCAATTATTTGTTAAGCCTTCTGTCTTTATTTTATAGCTTCTATGATACAACTGACCAGCTCACGGAAACATCTGTTGCCGGCAAAGGCAAGAATACTAGAATCCTACCAATGTTTAGATGATTACTTTGTCCCTTCGCTGCCATCATTACCTCTGAGTGTGGCCTCAAATGCAGATTTTGCTATTCTGAGATGTCGTTGTGTTCATTTTTTAGAGCTGGGAATTTATTACTCATTTAATATAAATTGATCTTTGTTAGCTAAGTGTACAATTAAATTTACAGTATTTGATGGAGATCTGGGTGGCTTATAGCACCAACCTCTCACTTCTAAGCATAGAGTTAAAGTTCAGCCAGAGGTCTTGCATAATATGAGTTTTCAGGGATTTTAGCATAGTCCCTACTGGAGCGTTATCTACAACACAAACAACTATACATCATTTGGCAATTCAGGACAAAATTTGATTAGGAGACACTTTATTCTAGCTAATTTTAATATATTGAAGGGTGTTCTCCCTTTGCACAGCAGTTATTTCTGGCAAGACCTGGAATTGTTAATGATGAAGAGGAGATTTGCCACACTACTAGCCTTCGAGCCTATCAAATTTGGCACTTCTCTTAACAAATCTATAGCATGATATTTCACCTAAAACATTTTATTGAAAAGTGACTGATCCAGTGCCAAGGAGATCTGAATCTCTTTCTCAGAAACAATCCTTCGGCTTTCATTATGTTTTATAGGTTTTATTTAACCCAACACTGCCTAGTGCCTTCAATGCCATATTTTCTAAACACCTTGTAGTAAATGACAACATTTTATGGAACAGTGTCCCTTCCTCAGCAAAACTATTGCACATTTTAATAATGGGCTTCCTTTTGCCTAAGCCTGTGTCATAATTGTCCAGTCTAAGCAAGTTCCTTCTCTAGTAAATGGAATGGCCAACCTCTAGTGAGGGACTCCCATACGAACTTCCTGCAAAAATGCTCTCTTCAAAATTGTCTGTTCACTGAGGTTATAACCTTAAATGCTGGAAGCATTCAAATCCAGTTTGAACACAGTTCAAAAATCCATGATGCCAAAGAAGACACTACTAAGAGAATACGTTTTTCAAAGACCCATTCAAATATACATAATTCAAATCAACAAAATTCTCCGAAACTATAAAAATTTAGACAGACAATTTTCCTTTTTAAGGACTTGCATGAGGGAAAAAAGTCTGTGGAGCATTATACTGTGGTGAATTTCCCCCAGTCTCTGACTGCAAAGGAACCTTCTGCCAAGCAAAGTCACAGAGACTGATTTAGGCAGAACTTCAACTGTGTGAGCAAAAGTGTCAGCAAGATTTTGCAAGGGCAAGTGCAGTTTTAAGGAGACAGACAAATCTTTCAACTGCCTTAAATTCCTGCACTTCTTCTCACCTCTTTTTCTAGGTATGAGCTGTATGTGAACTTTCTAAAGATATTTTGAAGTGTTTTAAATTGGATGTTAAAAACTCGGGACCCATGAAGTCCTGCAGAACTTCAGTGCCTCTTCCCTGTACACCTGCTGCTGTAAAAAGGCATTCAAAGCCCTAATCCTTCAGCAAAACATTTCCATGCTTTTTTTCCAGTGTTGTTGTCCTCTCTTTTTTCCTCCAACTATTCAAAGTTCTTCAAATTTTACCTTCCAAGTCCTCCTAAATATCAGCCTTTTGCTATATGGCAGTTTATAGCTCACATTTGGCCATCAGCGTTGCTATCAGCCTTTTATTTTTTTGTGGAACTGAATTTGCCAGCTTCTTGTTTTGAATAGGCTATTATTCATTGAATTAGGTGAGTCTTTAATGTAGTTTTCTCATGAGAAGTAGTTAATCTTTTTCTGTTGACTGTTAGCTGATCTCTGTAACAAGGCAAATACAATTTGTTTCCCTAAGATTTGGTTCTAGATGTCTTCTTTTCTGTTTCCTCTAATTCTGTCTGCATGTATTATCACATTGAACATCATATTTAGATGAACTGTCTAAGATGTTCTTGTGTTGACATGTCATGCCTACCTACACACTATTCTCAGCATATATCTGTGTCTGTCAATTGACAGAATCTCCACAACCATCAGTGCTCCTAAAAGACCAGTCCAGTTTTAGAGGAGTTCAAGAGATGGTTGAATTCCTCAGAGTTACAAAGTGCCTTAAACCATTGAAAATGTACCTTTCTAAAAAGAGGAGGGAGATCTTATTTAGTACCTCCACCAAGAAATATGTAAACAGAGACCAGCCTGTGGTGGCCATGTGGTACCTGATCCATCAGCTCTGGACCAGCCACAATACCAAAACACCATGTGTGGAAGGGCTATTGAATGGTAGAGGACAATAAGAAGTTGAGGATGCTAGAAAAGCTGTTAAGGTGCATGGGACAAAGCTTTTAGGAAAATTAAGTTTCTTTAGCTCTACTCTCATGAAACAAACTGTTTACTGTAACTGTCTCTACTAAAGAGCTGTTACTTGCTGCTTTTTGCTTCCCTGTTTCCTTATTTTTATATTCTCCTCACATCTCATCTTTTCCATCTGACTGCTATGTAGTTTCCTACTCATGCAGTTATATGAAGCCTAATATATGCTAAAACCAGACATGGCTAATGATTTGTTTTCTTTTTTATATATATAAAAGTGATGGGGGGAGGTGTGGGATTCTTAGCTTGCAAAAGAACCAGATGAGTTTACCAAAGCTGCCCATCCATTCCCAGCCAGCCTGGGGACATTGTGTTCAAACAAGCAGCCCTTCCAATATTTTATAGAGCCAATTCCTTGACCATTGAGGTTTTACTAGCCCACTAAAGAAAAAGCATCTCCCTTCCACTGGTTTCCTCATCCCCACCAGTACAAAATTAATTTTACACACTGACAAAATAAAGGGCTTTCTTCCTTTTTCCTGCAGCAAAGATACAGAAGGCACATAATTGGCTGCAGACACTGAGCTTCATACAAGATCATTGTGTAAAGCTTCATTACATTCAGGTGACTGACTAGTACAAGAGAGCACTTGGAGGTAAGTTCTAATTTGTTTTGGTGGTCAACACCATGAAACAAACTTTGGGCCAGATGGCTTGTCTAACTTGCAACAGCAAATCTGCCACCTCAGAACTATACATTAACCAGATCAACACATTAAGAAAAACTTTTTAGGAAAAAAAAGGTCACAATAAAAGGAGAAGGAAACAGAGGCAGGAGCACAATTCAATATTATTTCAAGAAAGATGAGACTGAATATTGATAATCACTTGCAAAGGATACAACAAAAACTTCATAGCAGAAACATCCACTTCAAACAGAGACTGGAAGTCAGCCAAACCCCTAACCTGTCTGCGACAAATCATGGTTGTTTAAGACATCCTCCAAATCATAGTAGAAACTAAAGAGGGGAGGGAGCAGAGCAGATGTTTGGAGGTCATTAACAGGAGCTCAGTTTTCCTTGCCTGGTGGCTACCTCTAGAGATATCTGATTCCCAGAAATTTCCTTGACCTCCAAACATCTGCTCTCTTCTCCTGTTTTCTTTATATCCGTACTGCAGAGAGCCTCATGCAGTCATAACCTTTTCAGTCCTTTCTTATAAAATATTTGTATCTCAGTCCCCTAAATCATGAAGAAAAATATTTAACAGGTCTGGGCCTATCATCATTCATGGTAGGACCTTCATGTTCATTGCAGTTGATGCTAAACTGTACTACTTGGCACTTCTTTCCTTGTGTGCTGTGAATATACACAAAACCTGTACAAATAAGCTAAGCTAGAGTATTTAGTTCTTTTGATTTGAACACTTAGACACTTTCCTTATATTCTATACTTTGCCATTTCTTTATCAGCTGCTCTTTGTCAAGTCTTCAGACACCATGAGAACTAGACATGCCTGAGACAGCTTTATTACTTCACAAAACATGGGGGCCAAACACATATTTCCAAGTATGATTGCTACTACTTTTCTTTCCTCTAATGGTCAAGCATATCTAGAGAAAATTGTTGTGTACAATGAACTCTGGTATTGCTCAGGAGTCCATTATCTATAGCCATTTACAATGTTTTCCCCTGAGACAATGATAGCCAAGTCATTCTTCCGTTTTGGATGCGTAGTACTGTATTTGTGCCTTTTATTTTTCTTTAATTTTTCCATACCTCCCAATTTTAATTCAAGTAAAAAATAGATTACATGTGCTACAATAAGCTTCCTTGCTAATCTTCTCACATCCCTCAGCACTCATGTCTAGCAGATAGTAAGTTCCTTGCATGATCACATATTCTAAACATCTCCTGCTTATTAACATAAGTTTTTAGAATAAATATTTTCTCTATATTATCTAGTTTACTTGGAGGTTTTTTTTAAATTCTTTTTTACTGAAGTGTTTTGTTAATCTGTTTCTCAGAAAGCTCTTGGTATCCCAGATATTTTGGAGTCATTGTTCTCTGTTCCTTTGCTCACATCCCTGCCAAGATAAATGGGTTTTGGACTAAGGAACTGATTTTTTGTCACAACAATCAATACACCTGCATCTAGAGAGGGACCTAGTCCCTTTTTCATTATTTGGATTCATGGGAAAACCTTGAGAGTTTAGAAGTGAAAAGGACCTTGGAATTAAAAACTACAATCTTTGCATAGAAGCCTAGCTCAGAGACTATTGAGAGAGCTCAACAGTCAGCAGCCACCCCCAGCCTTCAGGCTATTTTGTGGTTTCTTCCTTCCTCTCTCACTCTGTTGATGTCCCTGGGGGTTCTCTCTGTGGCTGCATTTTATTTTACTTGCTATTTCCTAATATTGTTAAATGGTCATGTGCCCTTTTTTACCATCTCAGTGCTGAAATCTCATCAAACCTGTGTCTGCCCTATTACCCTTTGCGTTTCAGTTCCTGCCCTCACTTCTTGGGACAGTCATGCTTTTTGTTCATCTCAGTTGTGCTGACATTGAGGAAGAAAGTTCTTCCTGAGGGAACTAGTGTGGAGTTTGGGGAGTCAAGGTTTGACTCTGCACTCCACCCCATCTTCCTGTGGGCAAACCTTAGGGTCCGCCTACCCTAATGAGGGGAGGTGTCCACTCTCACAGGGATGAACACATGCAGACATCCTTCTGGAGGAGAAGTGATGGATTGAAGCTGAATCTGAACTGTTTTGAACTCTTTGGATGTTCTGGACTGGACTGAGCACTGTCAGTGTTAGCCCCTACTTTCCAGGGAGATAATCCCTTCCTTCTAGGTGGGAGCAATGCCCATACTCCCTTCAGGTTCAACTCCATCTTCCCAAGATGGTTTACTGTAGCTTATGTGTCTTGAGCTAAATGCATAGATGATACACAGGCTCCATTTGGCACAGAAAAGAGACATACCCCATCTCTGTGGCTCAGGCCACCACACACACATCATTTATATTCAAACCCCTCGGTGGCTTCCCACCAGCAGTCTGATGACACAGTCCTAATTTCCTACCAGAACATTTGAACATGTCCTGCCTAGTCATGTCTCCACAGTATAGGGACTTCCTGACTGATGTTGGTCTCTACTTGCAGTAATTTCTTGCATTAGTCTTTGTGTGAGACACATGCAACAGTCTGAATGCACTAGAGCACCAATGAGAACAAAGTGAATCCTTAGGTGGTTTCTCCTGCCTTAAGTTCTATAGAAAGAAGAAAGCTATGGCTAAGTTATGATTAAGAATCAAAGAAGACATTTTTAAATCAAAGGTTGGGACTACCCAAAATATTCAGTGGGTTTTGGATGTTTCTTTTGGAGATGTCATCCTGCTCTGCCCTTGGAGGTCAGGGAATCTGCCAACATCCTTACTGAAAGGATGGCTTGGACAGAGCTGTATTTTGGGATGTTATCTGTGAGGGAGGCAGAAGAAGGCTGGCTGTGCTGCATGGCAGGGTGCTGGCTGGAGGTGCTGGGGATCTGTGTGAGTGATAATGAGGTCAGGGCATGGCTCTGAAAAGTTCTGCATTTTGAACGGGCCGGGGAAACAAGCTAAAGTAACAACTACATGTGGTGTGCTAAATTATGAGGCCAGCAGAGAGAAGTCAGGAAGGGGAAAGTCTGGGGAGCATGGAAGGGAGCATGGAACTTAAAGGACATGGAAGAGTCCTGTAAGCACATCTGATGCATTGTCTGGATCAAGCTGGGAATAGATGTAGGAGGACTGACAAGGCCAGGATCTTCAAGTTACTGAGGGTATTTGGGTGAGGGATAGAAGTTAAGGATTTGGGTTTCATGATGTGAGCAGCCATGAAGCATCTGGGAACTACTAGGAAAGACTAGGAAATACCTCATTAGGAGTGTAGACATGGAGAAAATCTTTTCCCTCTCCCTTTCCTCTACCATGTGCTTTGTGCAGGTGACAACTGCAGCATTCTTTTCACTGTATTCAGGTGGAACAATCTTCCCCAAAAGCTTGGGCGGATCCAGACTCTGTAAATCTTCAGGTAAAACTGGAAACTAAAATTAGAATTTAGATCCTTTCATCTGTTCCCAAAGTCACACTCACACTAAAACCTACACTTTAATCAAGAAGTAGTTGTCATTGCTGTATCTACAGCAATTCCTGAAGACACCTTTGGATAAGATTTCTGATGTTGAAAAATATGGAAAAAAATTCTCAAACTGAGTGACTGTACAGAAACTGTAGCTCTTAATTTTCATATTACTGTGGCTATACTGATATTTTTTTTCTGGTTTAGGCACTGTCATTTTTTCCCCCTCTCTGTCTTGGTCACTTGCTCATTTCTGTCTCTCCATCATCCCACATATTGTTCTCTCTCATTCAGAGTATCCAAGACCTAATAATTTTCTATTTATTATAACAACTTCTATGTTACCTCCTTTCTTGCATTAAAAAATAGAATCTCAAAGAACTGATCTAGCTTTTTAATGAGATGCATGCATCCCCTCCTGATTTGTTTCTAAGTTTATTCAGCCTTAAAAGCTGTACAACATAGGTCATGTTCTGTATCATTTTCAGCCAGGCACCGTTTGGCCATATCAGAATGCTTTTCTTTGCCATCTCGTGCACATGTACACTTGTCTCACTCTATTTCAGTGTGATAAGAAGTCTTCCTTCAGCTTTTCCACTGTGTATTCTTCATATGTCCTCCATTAAATCCATCAACTTCAGCCCTTTCAAAATTATTGTATTGGTTTTTTCCCTTCCAGCACAAGTTCAAGCCAGAGCAACCAGTAATACTTCCCTCTGATGGTTACATTCTGCATTATTAATGTGTACTGTTTTACTTGCCCATTTGTATTGCAACTGACTCTTCATGCCAGCATATGAGCCTCTTTGGATAAACAAATAGTCCCAGAATACACAAGGGAACTCAAAGTCCTCATTAAAAAAATGAAATGGCCAGGTTTAAAAGAATGAAACCAGCAAATTAGGTCCTACAAAATCCAATTTTCTAAGCAAAGTTCCCCAGACCATTCATTTTTTAAAATCACAGTACTTTATGTTATGAAATGTATCAAGTCTTTGAATTTTCCCTTTAGCCACCATTATTTCATATTTCAAATTCCTGGCACACTTATTTAAGTCTTCAATATGTTAAAATGATATTTTGAGTTTGTAGCACTTTTCCCAAATATACAGTGAATATAAATCAAATATTCGTCATATAATCATGATTTGAGTATATAACATTCCAGACAGGTTTAAATCAATGGCTCAGTGTGGAAGTGGAAATCAAAGATGAGTGACATTCCTCAGGGGTCAGTGTTGGGACCGGTGCTGTTTAACACCTTTCGCAGTGACATGGACAGTGGGACTGAGTGCACCCTTAGGAAGTTTGTCAATGACACCAAGCTACAAGGAGCAACTTGGAGGGACACACTGGAGGGAAGGGATGTTATCCAGAGGGACCTGGACAGGCTTCAGAGGTGGGTCTGAGTGAACATCATGAAGTTTAACAGAACCAAATGCAAGGTCCTGCCCCTGGGCCGGAGCAATCCCAAGCACAAACACAGGCTGGGTAGACAATGGGTTCAGAGCAGCCCTGAGGAGAGGGACTTGTGGGTGTTGGTTGATAAGAAGCTCATCATGTGTGCTTGTAGCCCAGTCAGCAAAACAAGTCCTGGGCTGCATCAAAAGAAGTCCCAAAAGTGGCCAACAGGCTGAGGGAGATGGTTCCTCACCTCTACTCTGCTCTTTTGAGTACTGCATCCATCTCTGGAGCCCCAGCATGAGAAGGATGTGGACCTGCTGGAGGAAGTCCAGAGGAGTGGCCATGAGGATGATCAGAGGACTGGAGCACTGGTGCTATGAGGACAGGCTGAGAGAGCTGGGATCATTCAGCCTGGAGAAGAGAAAGCTCCAAGGAGACCTTAGAGCAGTTGGGTGGTAGCTACAATGCATGGGAACTCTAGGTCTCCAAGGATGCCAGGGATCTGTTCCCTTTTAAGTAGAAGTTCTCCCCGTTCACAGAATACAGCTGTATTCTGTATTTTATGTATACAGCCCAGAGCAAAGCCACTGCTATCATCAGTGGAACAGCATGTGGAGATAAAAAGAAAAATAAATTCATTCTCTGCATCCAGCAATTCAGATTTTCTCTGAAAAGGGTTTATTTCCATTATTTTTTCTGTGTTTAATGTAAACACCACGACTACAACCACATATGAGCAAATACACCACCAGCACTTGGAGCAAGGGAGAAAAGGTGGATGAACTCCAAAGGTCACATTTCCACCAAACACACCCAGCTGAGTGCATTTGAAAGCAGCTGGAACATCAAGTTAGTGTTCAGATCACCTCACAGGGTGTTACACATACATGGCTTCTTCACTGTGTGCAAAAGTAGAGACACAGCCAACATACTCAGGAAGTCAAGTCTCATTTCTGCCATGTCTTAATTTACACTTACTGTCTTAATTTGCATGGAGTTTTTTGATCAGGTCACAGTGGGTACTGAAGATTTCCATCCATTTTATTTTTTCTACTTAATTCTGGAATCTTTTTTTCCTAGAAAAAAAAATTCATCCTGCAGGATGAAAATTTCTCTCTTCAGATTTTTCTTCGTGGTGCTGAGGAGCTGAGACTGCTCAGCTGTACCTACAAGCACAGATTAAAAAGACAGAACAAGTGGGAAACCTCTGCATCAGTGGGAGCACTCACACTTCAAGCACATAGAGCAGGACCAAGGCAGACACAGTATAAAAAACACCTCTTCTCTTCTCTGCTTAATTTTCTATTTCCACACATTCTTCACCCAGGTCTAGCCCTTTTTACTTCATATTCTTGAGGAGACATGAGATGACACAGTGACAGCATAATTACTATGAACTTGTGGGTAAAGAAAGGAATGGGAATTCCATTGGCCCATGTGCATCCTCTTTTTCCACCAGCTCTGCAATCCTGGATCTTGGTGTGATTTTTGTGTTTGCATGCTTAAAAGCTACATGACACTGGGAAGCTGAAGAGTTGTCAGAGCACTCTCTTTAGGGTATTTATTCTCTCTGGTATCTGCAAGCAGCCTTCACTCATCCTTACTTACAGGAAAGATAAGAATGTTCTTTGTTTGGTTTCACCTGTCAAGGAGCTTCAGGACCCTGGCTTGTATACACAGACCTATATTAAATCATAATTTAGGCTGCTATGCATTTAAATACATTCATATTGACACACACATGTAAAACTATATTTACACCTCCAAGTATATATTCTCTACATGTTAAATATGTGCTGAACATACATTTAAAGAAAATCTGTTTTGATGAATAAAGTCAAATTACCCAATTTCTGCTTTAGAAAGGAGAAAAAAGAAAGGCAGAACAGACAACTTGGCTGTACTCACCTAAGAAAAAACGCCAGTATTTGCCTTGATTTCAAGGCCAGATGGAACCAGTCATGATCCTTCAGGCTGATTTCCTGGGAAATGTCAGCATTATGTTCATAACTCCAGGTCGAACTATTGAGTATGACTGCAGAAAAGCAGGAGGAGAATTCCTTGCATTGCTGGGAGGCAGAAGATTGGCTTGTCTCAGGTGAGCCATGGAGAAAAAGTAATAAAAGCCCATATGATAACTGTGTTACTCAGAAAACAAGCAGAACCATGTAAGCTGGCAGAGGTTTGCTCTGTACATGCTCCAAGATCCAAATGACCAGCATAGGAGGAGCCAGCACATCTTAAAACCATCTTTCCCTACAATACTATGGGTTTAGCTCCTCAGGTAAACTAAGCAGGAAAAGACAACATATGTCTTTGTTGTCTACATATGTAGGAATAGGTTAAGTAAAGGGGGAAAATCAATCTTAATGAAATAAAGATCCAGCCAGTGAACAAAATAAAAAGAGGCAAACCAACTCAAACCATGCCTTTGAAATGGTAGTGGTAGATAATCTAATTTTGTTCTGCTCAAGAAAAGTGATGATATGATGGTCTAGATTAAAGCACAGAGATTACAGCAGGCTTATACTGGAGTCTCTCCCCAGTTACTGAAGTATCTAGAGGTGGGAAAGTACCTTAACCTTTGGGGGACTCCTGACCCGCAGGAAGTGGTAGAGGCCATGTGCCTGTTGGGGAGCATGGGAGTGGCAGGAAGATGAAGAGCAGAGCAACTCTGGGCTTGCTCACTCCTGTGTTAGTGGCATGTCTAGGAATGTGAGTGATATTTGGTGTCTTGAGCTCACCTTCAACCATGTCCCAAGACACGTGGCCCATATACTGGGCTTTCTTCTTGCCTCCTCTGCAAAATCACATGTCTCAGCTATTCTGAAATGTTGTTTACAGTTCACCTGGGGAGGAAGGAATGAAGGGATGAATGAACTAAAACTTGCAGCAGGGTAACGCCTTTAAAAGTGACCTTCAATCTGTTTCTTAAAGGGAAAAAACACTGTCTCTTCTATGCATCTAAGCAGTGTCATTTTCTTGCAAAGCCAGGGACTTCCATTTATGCCTCAGATACTTTTTCCTTCTGAGAAAACTCTTAAGTTTTATCTCTAAGTACCAGCATTCTATGTCTAAATATTACTTATGCAATGACCAAACATAGATTAAGCAGAGGATAAATATTCCATGTTCAGGGAATAGGAATAGTTTAGGATTTTTTTGGTAGTAGATCATTAAGAAAAAGTGGAGTACAAGAAGAGTATGTTAGAGAGCAGGCAGGGAATTTGAAGTGAGGTAAGTGAAAGGCACATGATAATTTACTGCCTCATTCTGCAGAGTACCACATGGATGTCATCAGCATGTAAGGAAAGCTTAGGCCATGGATGTGCTAATGATGGCTTATGGCATCCCTGTCTGTTCATCCTCTCTTGCCTGTTGTCTCTCTCTGCTTTCAGATTATGCTGACAAAATGGTTCTTGCAGCAACACAAGATCAGGTGAGGTGTCTGGATTTGCAAAATGCCATCTTTTCTGTAAAAAAAAAAAAAAATAAATTGAAAGTTTTTTCCTGAAGCCGTTTTCCTGACGTGTTTCACAGCCTTTCCCCACAAACAGCTGTCCTGGCAAAGCTACAGGGGCACTGTACTGCAGCTTAGAAACCAGGAGAAGAGCAGGGGATGGAATGAAACAGCAATACCTCCGGCCATTACTGCCTCTGGGGACAAGACACTGCAGAACTGCAGCCTTACATTCTGCTTCTAGCTTGGCTCAGACTCACAGTGGGACTGGAAAGTTACTTGGCACTCCTGCACCTCAGTGCCTGGATTTCTTACGCTGTAAAATGGAATCACCAATGGTTCCCCAACCTGGTGAAGATCTGAGCTGCACATGAGGCGTTCTCTGTGAATGTGTGCAGGACATGCTGTGTTGCACGTGCATAAATTACATGCAAATTATGTGCTTTGCAAACATACCTGCACATACAATTTCTTTCCTATGGACATTTTTTTGTGTCAGAAGCAGGCTTATGGCCAGAAGTGAACAGGACTACTTCTCTGGGAATATTGTTCAGTTGCTAATTTCACTACCGGAACTGTGTTGCTGTGCAATCTGGCCTCCTTCCACAACAGCCTCTACTGAAAATAAAGGGGACTGATGAGCCTACGCATAATGGTAAACATATGGAACGCAGGCAGTGCTATACATTAAAAGCCAGATCACATTAAAAGGTATTTGAGTTGTTGGCAGCATAAGATCAGTGTAGGAAACATCATCTAACAGAGAAATCCTGTATGAAAAGGTTTCATACCCTGACAGCATTTGGCATTTTTCTTTCACTTAACAGAAAAATAAAATAAAAAATGACTAATTCAAAGCAAGAGTAAAACCTTTTAAAAGTCTCAAATTAGTTTGTCATAACTGCAAAAATACTGGATCTTTGGTTTTGTTTATGTTGGAAAGTGATTTCATTTCTGACTAGGTCACTTGGTTTTCTTTTGAGTGTACACGAGACCTTTGACTCCTCAGAGGACACAAGAGACAAATTGAGTAATGTGATGTCATTGCCTCATTGCCTTGCAGAGTTCTCATAACACTAAATATATTAGTCACTCGCCTTGCCAGTACCAAGAGAGTAGAAAAAAAATCCAGCAAGATGATGGTATTATGTAGATGGACAACAGTAATTGCTCTCTGAGATAAATGCAATTCTCTCTTCATTATTTCCATCCCTTTTTGTGAAGCCCATGAAAACATATTTCAGCTAGGTGATATTTCTCACCCAAAAATTTGTCTTCGCCTTGCTGTTTACATTTTACATACAAAACCACCAAAATTTTCTGATCGGTGACATATTCAAGTCCTTTATGAAGTAGCCTGAAAACATGATTTTCACTTTTTACTGGGAGTGGGGATTGTTCAGTCTCAGGAAGTTACAAGAGGCTGGATATTTGGGAAAAATATGTTGCTGGGCATTGCTGGAGTTTTCTCTTGCTGAGTGGGGATGTATGAATGAAGGTATGGTTATACTTAGCAAATACCTGTTCACACAATGACAGACCATCCATTTTTACAAGAAGCACAGAAAGCTGCATGATTTCTGTTTCTCTTTATAAAAAAGTCTAAGTGTCAGATCCTTGCTCTAGTGAAGTACAAAGTTGGATTTCAAATACTTATCTGTTGGGTAATGACAGCATATTCTCACATGGGATGCCAATAAATATAAAGATGCAGAATTTCCCTCCCTTTAAGTTTTCATAGCTAGCACTCAGAAAAATGAGTAATTTTCCATACTAACATTGAGATTATTTCAAGCAGATTTTTTGAATGACTTTTGCTCCTGTTTTTAATGCCTCAAATTTTCTTGTGCAAGAGTTATTTTCAATTTTATCATGTGTTATTTTCAGTTTTATCACATGTAACACAAAATTAGTAAGGGAGATTACAGAAAGCATGCTGGGATTCATCTGCTAGAACAGAATATACTTTTTTAAAATTTAGAAATTTATAACAATGTGTAGATGGCTAAAGACTACCTTAAAGGATAATTAGCCATTTGCCAATTCTAAAAACAATTCAGTATGTTAGGACTGTTTTTCAGGGATGCTTGAGGGAAAGAAATCAACTATGCAAACTGTTTTCCAGTGAATGAATTATGATTGTAAGATCCCAGTTTCTGACAGGCCTAAAAGTTAAATAAACCAACCGGTCAACCCTTCTTAAGATCTCTACAATACAAATCAGCTTGAAGCATTACTTTGGTTTTACTGAGTCACTAGTGGAAAAATACCTTCAAAAAACCCTACCACTCAAAGCCTCACACTGGCTCTCTCAGTACTTCAGTGTCTGTGTTAAGTGAGAAGTGACATGGTTTCACACAACTGTGACTGCACTCAGAGGTATGGGTTGTTCAGAAAAGCCAATTCTTAGAGACTCAAACCAATGAGGAATTAACTCCTTCAGCTGGAGCTGGTGCCTCCTCCACCCAAAATTGGAAAGCAAAACAAGCCTCCCCACCCTAATGGCTGTCGTATCTGAAGCTGAAGTCATGTAGAAAACAATATGTGTTCATAGGGAAGATAATGCTCTTAAGTAATTGACTGTGAAACAGAGAGGATTAGATTAAAGAGGAAGGTGGAAAATCCTGTATACCCCAGGATTAATGAACTCCTCTCTTTCCTCAAATCCCAAAATCTCATTCTTTCTCAAACAATAACTGTGTTCAATGTAGCTTACTTAATTTATGTAACCCTATATATTTTACATAATGCCGTGTCAAGTCATTCAAAACTAAGCAGAGGGTTGACAATAGGACATTAGCATAGGGCCAATAATTTTATGTGATCTGTAAAGGGATGTTAATGTATGAGCTGAGCACTGCCAGTTCTCTTCGGACTCTCCCACTTTGTAAGATATGTCAGTGCCTAAGCCATTTTTGTGATTGAATTCCCTCCAGTCACTCTGTTGTATTGGGAGACTTAGAACTGGCCCTGGCACTCTAGATCTTAGGTTAAGTAAAGGGGAACACATCACCTCCTTTGACTGCTGATAATGCTCCTCTCTGCATGGCCCACTATGCTGCTGGTCTTTGCCCCAAGGGAATACTGCTGGCTTATGCTGATGGCACAGTGCTGTTGCCCAGGATGTCCTGATCTTTTTCTGCTGCTTGCAACCAGTTGACCCTCAGACTACCCTGGTGCATGGGGTTTTTCTTTCCCAAGGCCAGGATCTGTATTTTCTCCAGCCTGTTGAGATCTCACTGCATGGCAGCACAAACCTCGGTTGTACCAATAACTCCTCACAGTTTTATAGCTTTAGCAAACTTGCTGAGGGGACACTCTCTCCCATCCTCCAGGTCATTAATGAACAAGGAACCTTGCTAGGCCAGTGTCAGCCCTTAGTGACCTCCAGCTGGACTCTCTGCCACTCTTCACCAGCCCCTTGAGCTAAGCAATTCAGTTTTCAATCCCTCACTTGGCTTCACTTCATTCTCCCTGTCAGTGGGGATATTACCATAGACTGTGTCAAAAGCCCTTTTACAATCCAGAAAAATAACATTCACACTCTTTCCTTATCCATCAAACTAGTCAAGTTACAATAAAAGGCTGTCACGTGTGTCATGATTTATCCATTGAATAGCAGTGCTGTTGTTCCAGATAGCCCTTTTGTCCTCGATATTTTTGAAACATTTTCACTGTTTGCCCCATCCTTTCCCTGGGGTACAGGTGAAGCTGACTGGCCTCACTCTTCATATCCTTTTCTTTGCCGTTCTTAAAGACAGCAGATGTATACTTTACTCCTTCCTCAGGAATCCCTCCCATTTGTCATAATTTTATTGCAGAAATGATCAACAGTGGCCTCGCAAACACATTGGCCAGCTCCCTTAGCACTCATCCATGTATCCCTATAGGCACCAGGGAACTGCGTATGTTCAATGTGTTCATTAATCTGATCTTCCTCTACTGAGGAGGGTCCTCTTATTCATCTGGAAATTTATCCCTTAAAAACACCCTATCTAAAATCACAGAACTTGGGCCCAGGTCTTTGCCTGGCAATTTAAATTAAGTTCTTCAATTCACTTCCAAGAAGGAACATACATTGTATGTGTCACAATCTACTGATTTTTATCCAGGAGTACTGCTTCAATACTTACATCAGGCTATGAAAAGACTAAGAAGAGATCTCAATGTCCACCTTTATTTTGTGCATGAATACTTGAGCAAAAGGCTTTTTTTTGCAGCCCAGCACCTCCCTTTGCTCTTCTCAGATATTCATCTTGCACTGAGGTGCTTTCCAGGGAAGTTTATGTTTGTAGTCCAGGCTTAAGTTGCAGAGGCAACTTTGGAAAGTAAGCCTTGAGCCTTACCATTTCTTTCTTGCCATTCTCCTCTCAGACATAACGTTGATGTTATTACAAGGTGTGCAATTTCTGGGAAATTGCAGGGAATACTGTTCCCTGGCTTCACCCTAGTCCACAGACTAATGCCTCCTTGTTAGTCTTTCCCTGCATGTGATCTGTTCAATTAACACCAGGATGGTACAGATATCAGATATCCATTCTCCAGGATTATTTTTAGGTGTAATATGCTCACATAGCTAAAAAGGGGTAGATGCCACAAGCACAGTAAATGTTCCAGAGACATTTGGCTCAGATTCAGGCTGTTATTTGGGCTTTCTGTCTCTCACATTCAACAGGAATGTATCCCTAACCCTGTCCCAATGGATCAAAGGGCCAGTTCTCAAAAGGTCCTCTAGTCTTGGTGCCCTTCCCACTTGGCTGCTGCTAGATTCAAGGAATAGCCACTATTGGCAGAGGAACTTGTTCCAGCTCATCACCTGTAGTGAGCCACAAAGCTAAGAACAGATGAATCACTGAGATTGCTAAGTAATGAAATCACTGGCCTTGGAGAGAGGCTCCAGATGGCTCAGAAAGCAAATGTCCCAAACTGGGCTGCCAAAAGAACGTCATCCAGGTGCCCTGTTCCATATGTTGCTGGTTCCCAACTGAATGCCAAGCCCAGTGCTTCACTTCTGATTTTTAAATCCCCACACACAACCAGTCAAAGGGGCTGTTTCATTCATATTTTCTGCTTTATTAAATTGGCTGACTGTAGGGGTGATTCATCTTCCATTTAAACATTCTTATCCCTCTGCAATTCATCTAGAAAAAGGCATAGTGTAATTAAAGAAAAAAGCCTCCAAGCACGAGATGGTTTTGTTGGACTGATGGGATGTGCAGCCCTTAGCTCTGAGCAGCCTGAGAGCAGGGCAGGGGAGCAGTCCAGCTTGCAAGCCAATGCAGTATTTGGCATCCTAGACTGTAGTCCATTCAGCATTTCCCAGATTCCCTTTCTGGAGTCATGTTTGTTGGCTGCACTAGAAGGTTTTATAATTCTGTATAGCAAAACAGCAGATGTAAGTGGTTGTATGGCAGCCTGAGGACCAGAATCTTTGCTGAAGAGCTATAAATATTGGCTGTCTGAATCAATTCCAGTGACAATTTGGAAAAAAATCAGTGGTGACTCCTGTTTATATTATTTAGATAAATATTTATCAGAATTACACAGTCCTACCAATGCATAAAATGATGCGTCATTATGTTGAAAAATGCTGTAAAGGCTTCTCAGTTCAGTTCTCCTCAATTTCTTAACTTTTAACTATGTTATACTGCATATTTCCATTGTGACAAGAAAATGTTTTATCTTCTCATTCCCAAAGCCAAACCAAGAGCTACATCTCCTAATGTGTTTTGTTTGGGCGATGGGATAGGGGTCACCAGCCAGCTTTCAGTTGAGGAGCTCATGGGCCAGCTTTGTTGCACAAGAATACATTGAAATTCAAAGTTATTCTACTGCGGTCTGTGGCATTTCACCACTGTAATAGTGGAAAATTTGACCTTTTATGTCCTCTTTGCAGGACGTGAGAAAAGTGTTCTGCTCCCTGATCTTGAGTGTGGGTTGTTTTTTAGCTGTGGAGGATACATGCATAAGGTTCCTGTGGCTCAAGAGCTCTCCTCCATCTCTCACATCTGTATGGTCAAGAAGGTGAGCACTACTGGGGGAAGCAATTGCCAAAGCGAATTGGGAAATTGCAATTTATGTTATAGAGGGATCTAAGCTCATGGATAAATGCAGCGCCATCACAAGAAAAGCTTGCCTTCCTTCCAAAGTACTAGGTGAAGAGGTGTGCCTGACTTAGACAAAATAAAAAAGGCTCAAATTTCCATGAGCAGTGAGACAAAAACCAGACAGCAGCTCTATACTTATGCCTGCTATTTTATTTTTGTCAAATATTTTTCTTACAAAAGGCAGTTCAGGAGATCAAGAGAAATAAGAAATTTTCCTTTTGTCTGAGGACAAAATCTATCTCCTATCCATCTGCAAGGAGAAAGGTCTGGGCATAGCCTTAGACTGGCTGGGAAATACAGCAAAAATTGTGTGAATGCTCTCCCAAAGATCTCCTATATGACTTTAAAGGGAATACCTATGCCCTGAATCAAGACTGGATGTAGAAATGAATTTTAACTGTGTGCATCCATGCCAGGCATTTTAACCAGGGCTCAAAGCACAAGGACAATATTATCCTGTTGGCAGGTTCCTACCTAAATTAGATTTTTCAAAATTCATCTCTTTTTTCTTCAGCCATGATATAAATTTGAAGACCAGAATCCAAAGCCTTCTCTTCAAAGTGGCCAGTAGAGATGTATTCAAAGAATGAGATACTAGGTAGAGTTTTTTTAATTGATACAGAAAATTCACCTTTGTCTTTGTCTGTAAAGGCAGAGGCTGGGTTTCAGTTCATTCCTGCATTTTACTGGTTTTCATAGCCATTCTGGCCTGCCTCTGCACCCCCTAGCACTACTCTGATGAAGGTTTTTTCTGTTTTGTCAGCATTTATGCTCATGCTTCTTTCCTCGTATCAGTTGATGCATAAGGACATAATTAATGACAGTTTGGTTACTAATCCTGCCAGAAGAAAACATGGAGAATCATCTTGTGAACAGCTGCAAAGTAGAATGTATTTCCTTCTTTCACATATTCAAGAAGTAAAAGTAAAAGTAAAAATAAACGACAAAAAAAAATCACATAGGCCTGAGGATCTCAAGGGAGTGTGTATGAGGAAATACAGAGATGGATGGACCTGAGTTTTAAGAGTCTTGCATAAAACCCAGCGATATTTCAATCTGACATAGATGTAGAAATATAAACCTATGAATTATAAATAAAAATGTTGACACTTTTCAAGTTAAGGTGAAGCAGTTTCCCAAATTATTAGTCCAGTCCCTTCTGTGGGACATTTACTGGAAACAGATATCAGTCCTTTCTAAGAAATGCCACATAAGAAACTGCTAAAGCAGACATCATCAAGAAAAAATTTTTGAGTGATTTTTGTCTTATCCTTGGATAGAGAACGAATGCTGTGGTTGTTTAAAAATAATCTCAAAATAAATAAGTTGTTGTATGGGAAAGGTTCTCATGTCAATGCTTGTTTCCAGGCCAACACAAATCCACAGACATTGTTTTTATCATATAAACAAGATATCTTAGCTCTAGACTCAGAACTTTTCCCTTTTATACCCATTTATCAAAAAGGAAGTGCAATTAGGGCAATTAGTCATTTTTGTTTCAGAGAAATGTAAGACTTATTAACTTGGGGTTAAATCAATAAATCAGTGCTTAATGTCTGAGGATAATTCTAATGCAAAATATCAACTGGCATTGAAGGCTTGAATTAAGAGTCTTCAGTTCATGGCTGGCTTATTTGATTGACTTAGAGGAGACCCCATTCAGACAATCCAATTTTCTGGAAAGCTGGGCCTTTCCATGTTGAAGAGCAACAAATTTTTCAAAATGTTGATTTTTATTGGATTAACATGACATTTGATGGTGAAGTCCAAAAACTTTTACTGGAGTCTACTACAAGGAGAATGGATATCTAAATTTTCTCTTGCCTCAGCAATTCTTTTTTGCCTTCTTAAATGCTAGGATGGAGACAGATGGGCTTGTAGCACATTTGCATGTCATCAGAGTCAGTCTATTTCAGAACAAGCATGGGGAAAGGGAAGCACAGGGCCTTCAGAAGTAGGTCCAGGGGAGTTTGCTTCTAGCATTTCCTTGCTTCTGCATTTCTGAGCTGATACCAGAGAAGGAGGAGAGTGGTGCTCAACATCAGACCTATGCCAGTAAAAGCTGCATAAATCAACAAAATCTTCACTTAAGAGGATGATAAAGATCCATACAGAATTCATCTCTAGGAAGAAAATTTAGTGTACAATAACATTAAATGAGCGAGGGCCAGTTTCAGGAAGAGGAAATATCTTGTTGTTACTTCGAGGTTGAATATGACCGAATGTCATAAATTAGTCTTGCTTCTGCTGCCTCTGTTGCCTATGCCACAGCCCATTAAAGCCAAGTTGGCTGCCTGAGAGTATATATAAGGAGGTAAATACTTCTGGAGAGGAAGATAAATTTTCTAACTCCCCATCCTTCACTTTCCCTGGCAGCACTCAGTACCATGAGCTAATTCTCCAGAGCTTTCCTGGTTCTCTGTCCTAGGAGTTGTGCTTTTCCTTCCTACACCAACCCTACGTATTTTCATTGACTCAAGTGGTCAGTTCTTGCCTGGACAAACCTTTATACACAGAGCAATAACAATCCAGTGACATTTACAGTGCTAAAAATTGTGAACTGCCCTTGCACCCAAGAGTTTCAACCTGTGTCAAGCTTTACAGCTGAAATGTTCATGAGGGAAACAGAGTTTAATCTAGGATTTTTCGACAGCCTCCTGGTTTTCATAGGGTCATAGAATAGTTAATTTGGAAGAAATTTCATCAGGTCCAAACCCCTGCTGAAATTTTGAGGTTAGATCCACTTCCAAAGTTGGATCAGGTTGCTTAGAGTGAGATCACTGAGTTTGAAAAATGTTCAAGGGGATATTGGGCAACCTTTTTTGGATGGTTTGAGCATCCTCAGTGTGAAAAATTCACCTAATATCTAGTGGGAATTTGTCATATTGTAATTTGTGCCCATTACCTCTCAACATTTTGCTATCTACTGATGAGACAAGTCTGACTCTTCTGTCTATCTTCAAATTACCTTCATCTTTTCTTCTGGACACACCTACGTCAGCTTCTTTTTGTAACACTTCTAGTAAGCGCACACTTGGTAAATGATTTCCTGTTTGTCTAATGTTTTCTTATGTTTTGGAGAACAAGAGTCAAAAAAGCAACTGGGGAAAAGGTTTCTTTTCTATGGGGTATGATTGATTTAAAAAACATTTATAATTCTCACTGATTTGGACAGGAGGAAGGAAATCAGAGTTTAGAGTTATTCTTCAAGCTAGTTTTTCTCACATAGATGTGTTTTATACTATCCTTTCCTGTGGTCATTGTATGCCTTGTTATAAAGCAAGTTGGTGCCCTGACCTCGCATTAACACTTGTTTCTGGAATTCACTGAGCAAGGAGCAAAAATATTTTGTGAGTACAATACAAATCCCAGCAAACTCTGCAAGCACAATTTTCACAGGTGCATGTTTCGCCTCTGGAAAGGGAAGCAGGCCTTCCCAAAGGGTGGCATAAATCCTTCAATGGGTACTGAAAAAAAAAAAAAAAGAATGAAAATAAAAAGAATAAGTTATCAACAGAAACCTTAAGGACTTTAGCTGACTTTGAGATCTATAGGAAAAGTTGAAATTATTCCTCATACCCAGTGTACTAAGAAACATCAACATCCCTCCTCCATTTCTACAGCGCCCAGGCCGCAAGAATGAAAGGTGCAAAGCTGAGAGGCAGGGTGAGTGTCTGGCTCCAGACACAGAGCTGTCATCACTTATCATCTCAGCTGGGAGATGACGAGATGGCTGAAACAAGCTGAACCAGAAGGAGGTGGCAGCCAGGTGGCAATAGCCGGGCAAATAATGTCATGGTATGTCTGCTCTGGATGGAGGAAAATGGCTTCTGACAAAAAAAAAACAAAAACAAAAACAAAAAAAAACAAAAAAAAAAAAAAAAAAAAACAAAAAAAAAAAAAAAAAAAAAAAAAAAAAAAAAAAAAAAAAAAAAAAAAAAAAAAAAAAAAAAAAAAAAAAAAACAAAACAAAAAAAAAACAAAAAAACAAAAACAAAAAAAACCAAACAAACAAAAAAAAAACCCTCGACCTTCCCTTTTGCTTCCTCAGAGCAAGGAATGGAAAAAAAAAGCCAGAATTGGCAGAGTCTGAGCAGGGAAGGAACCCTGTGTGGGGAGTGGCACTGGCAGGAACCCCAGGGCCATCAGTGGGACTGGTGATGGAAGATGATTTTAGTTTTACGGATGGTGCCTGCCTCTGCTACAATGAGGGAGTATAAATTGAGGAAAGGAATACACACACAGCTTCTGCCAGTAGAGACTGGATCACGTTCAGAACCATTGTGGGGAGTGCTGTGCATTAGATCAGCTTTGGTCTCATTCAAGCAGTCTTAAGCCCACTTGCATCACATCTATTAATGTGCAAGCCGGGAGTAAGCTGGTCCAATGTGTGCTCCAGGCACTCTGAAAGATCTCCTCTTAGAGGGTGCTTTACATTTACACACAGGGGGGTACTTAAACTGAATCTTTTTTGGGTTTATGTGACTGATTTATGTCAGTTTAACTTCAGTCCCTTTGCTTCTCTCTTTGCAAGTAAGCCCAGCATAATATAAGGAGACCAGAATCTCTCACGGTGTAAATTATGGGTGGGTGCAGTTGGCACTGTCTTCACCTCAGTTTTTAATATAGCTTCTTCAGTTAGCTATGGAAACAGTGTTTTTCCTAAGCTTGTCTGGCGAGCCTTACGCCCTAGTCTCTCTCCTCTTGCAGATGCTGCTAAAGTTTCCACACTCAGGAAAGTTTGGAAGCACGTCTGTCCGGGAGGAAATCTTGCATCTCCTTGGGGCTGCTTTTCAAAGGCTTTCACCACAGCCAGAAGGAAAACCTTATATGTGAAAATAAGGCAAATTTCTTTTATTCTGAACATCAAAATGAATTAATCATTGTGCTCTGTAGGTGTCCATGAATTCACAGAAATATTTCTTTCCCATGAAAATGTAGTGGAATTAAAAAGCCAAATAAACACACACCAGTAATCTGTCCTTCACCTCTACCAGTTGCAAGCTTTAAAAGCCACAAAACAGAGCGAGGCCTTTCAGGGTTCACACTGAGAAGTTGTTGAAAAGTGTAACCAAGCATGACTAATGACTGCTGGGGTATTTGCATGGATTCTGTTTGCAAGCATCAAGTGTTTGAAACCAGATAATTTGAGGGAAAACGTAAGCAGCACAGACAGGAGCTCGGAATTTAAAAGGCGTGTGTAGTGGGGGATAATCACAGCAAGACAGCCAGTGTCTTCTGGTACTGGGCAGCTGCTTGGTTGCATCCAGTGAGAGGGAGGGTACATTGTTTGCCTTCAAAGACTGATGTGCTTAGAAACCAAGGAGTAGTAGAAAGAAGATAATCAATACCATGTATTAATGCTACCTGTAAATTACAAAAGGAGTATTTGGCAGTAACCGGCATTATGAGAGTTGTTCATTCTAGTGGAAGATAATACACGCCACCAAAAAGGATTCTGTTGCTTAGTGCTCCAGTCTTCCCTCTATCACAACCACTCTGCACCATAAAATAGAAATTCCACCGACTTGTCAGGCTTGCATACATGCCCTGAGCAGCCATGTGACACCTTATGTTTGGTTGAAGTCAGTGAGAAGAAAGGTGCTCAGAAACTGCTGTGGGCTGGACTCAGTCACAGGGCATCTTTACAGAGTCACTGGGAAAAAGCCATGAGGTTCTTGATCCTGTAGGTATATGGATATTGATCCTGTATATGGCCTTCATCAGCCCTCATCTGCATGACTTTCTGACTGTGCTGCACACATTTCTCTGTGCTTTCTCAAGGAGGGGAAACAGATGAATTTTGGGGCTGCCTGTCACTGGGGGTAAAAGCCAGAGATACCAAATTCAGAAGGGAATGAATGAAGGAAGGAATGGCTTGTTGGGGAGGCCTGTCTGTCTCCAGGAATGGCAGAGGTGCTGGGGTGAGTGGTCCATAGAAAGGTCCTGCCCAAAGTGTTTGCTCGTGGCCTCACAGGGAAGGTGAGCTTGGCTTTCTCTGACACCTGAAGCCCTGCACGTGCTTCCTTGCCCTGTGCAGTGCTGCCTTCAGGAAATGCTGAGAGAAGGTTTCAAAAGCAACCAGAGGCTCTCCAGGAGTGCCTCTGGTCTTGCAGCTTCGTCAGACTTGCAGCCACATGGAAACCCCTAGCTGAGAAAGGCTCACTCTCCCCTTAGGCCTGTGCCAAGGTGTGCCAGGCCTCCACTCAAGAAGATGAAGGACACTTTCCCTCACCATCCTCCTTCATGGGAAAGTGAAGCAGCTTTCCACCCTAGGAATGCTGGATCTCCAGCATCGGTGTAATTCTGCCTCCATAGCAGAGTCAGGAAGAGAAGCCTGCCCACTGAGAACAGGAGGGATAGAATTTTGCATGGTGGGAGCTGGCAGGGGTACATAGCCACAGGGCTCGCTCTGTCCTCCCTGGTAGGGGTGCAGCCCACAGGATAAAAGCCTGCCTCCATCTGTCCCTCCCTCCTGCTGCCATCTGGCACTGCATGGCTCTGCGGAGGATGAATCACTCCCCATTCCCTCTTCTTGTCAACAGCGGTGTCCAGCCAAAGAAGCACAAGGTTTTTTATCTCATGACAACTTCAGACAAGAAAGGTCAGAAGTGTTCTGGGATTATGAAAGAAAAGATTCTCAATTAAAACTTCTCTTTTTTTTTTAATCATTATTTTTCCTGCTATCAGTGAGAGATATAGGCCAAAGGCTTTATGAATTCATACAGAATTGTCAGTAGTGAAGGCAAATCTGACTGCCTCAAAGGCATTATTTTACTGGACTTCTGTATGCATCCACCAGCACCTCCAAGAGTCTCTCAGGATTTCCTCCATTCCATTTACTCTCCTATCCTATTCAAAATTTTGAAGTGTGGTTACCTTACAGGAAGGGGAGGGCAGGCCAGGGTCCATTCTTAGGCTGAGTGTGATACCTCTGAATCTATTACAGAGACCACAGTAAGGCAATACACAGCAGTGTCTCTTCCCAGAACTCAAATCCAGTTCCTGTTGCCTTCCCACATCACCTGGGAGACAGCACTGCCCACACTTGGGGGGACAAGGGGAAGGGAGATACGCATTGCCTGTCAAAGACCTCCAGTCCAAAGGCACTATGGTATTACTGCAGATATTAAACATCCAGATCTAGAACTGGGTGATTTAGGTGCCCTCTTTTATGCCCATGGTCCCAGCCCAGGATATGTGGAATAATCTATGTAATTTTATTCCCCTTAGTGCTTCAGAGAAGTGCCAGTGACTGTAATACATGCTAACTTAATCTTAGCCACAGAAAAATATGTTTCTAATTTACAAATTCGGCAATTTTTCAATAAAAGTTGTTGCACTTTGTCTGATCTATTCTCAAAATACGGAAGTGCTTGAAGCATGACCACCTGCAATAACAGATTACTGTTCCCTAAAATATTGCCATACACCTACAATGTGGAGGCGTAAAGCTTCTCTAAAAGAGATCTTTGTTATTTTTTCTAAAAGAAAGAAACGATCCCAAAGTAAAGCTGGTTTTCAGCAGCCTCTCTGCTCCCCAATGCAACTGGCATCAAAGTCTAATGAAAACCTGTTTGCGGACACTGGATCCGATCCAAGGTACACTATTGGCATATTCTAGATCCCTTGGGACATGACTCATATAAAAAACACAAGGCTGTCATCAGATGGCTGGTGGCTCAAATAAATCAAATTTACTTTGAAAATTGAGGCATACCAAAATTTTATTAGGTGAAACTTTGGCATTTCTTATAGCCAACTTGCACATATATATTTTTATTACTTACAGCAGTTTAAAAGTATGCTACCAATCATATGCAAAACAAGACGCGATTGCAAACATACATTTTTTACTGGGTGGCAGGAGGAACTCTGTTGTTTTCTTTTAAAAGCCCTGAATAGTGCTGCATGTTTGTTAAAGGTGGCACAGCAGAATGGGCCCCTGTGTTTATTTTCCTGCGAGTGGCTGGGCACACATCCTCTGTTTGTGGTCTCAAGCCCTGACTTCAAAGAGCAGCTTTTCCTACGAATAATTACTTAGTAAAGCTATCAACTGCAATACAAAAATTACATATAATGTTTGCAACATATGTTTACAAGAAACAGGCATGAATGCTGCTGAAGTCCCTTGAGGGTTAAGGAGGGACCTGATCTTCAGCTTGAAGAGGTTGTTGCTGTGGCAGCCCACATGCAGGGGCAGAGCCTGGTGTTCCACAGCCAGCCCAGCAGCTGCTCCTAGCTCAGGTGCTGGGGGCTGTGGAGGGACCCCTTCCCTGCACAGGAAGTTTCACCTGAACATGAGGAAGAACTTCTTTACTGTTGGAGTGACCACACACTGGAACCAGAGAGGTTGCGGAGGTTCCCTCCCTGGAGATATTCAAGAACCATCTGGAGGCAATCCTGGGCAATATGCTCTAGGATGACCCTGCCTGAACAAGGAGGTTGGACCAGATGACACCCTGTGGTTCCTTCCAACCTGACCAGTTCTGTGAGTCTGTGATTCCTGTGCCCACACCCACAGAAGCTCACTGATTGCTTCAGCACCAAAGGCACTATCAAACAGGGCCGGACAAAAGTCTGATTCCTCTAATCCCCCAAATTAAATTAATTAATTTAATTAATTTAATTTAAATTAATTAAAATCAAGGAAAAGGCCATGTTTTGGAGAAGAGTACATGCTTTTGGAACTTATGATAGAAGCCAAATCCACAAATTAAAAGAAAATACATTAATTTTTGAAAAATCTCCCAGACTTTCTTTTCTTCAGACAGAAGAGCCAAACTCCCACTGACACTTCTAAACTTCATTTATCCAAGAGAGCAGCAAGATAGCCCCTCCTTTAAACTAATACTAAAAGGAGTAGAAAGCTGCAGATTTGGTCTAGTTTTCCCTCAAAATACAATGACAGTCTATGGGAATATATTCAGATATAGTCTGAAAACGATGCTGGCTCTGCTCCAAAATAACTTAATTCATTGTGCAAACACAAGAAAAGGGAAAATAATGGCACTGTAGATAAAAACCATGAGATTGCTGTAACTGACAGTGAGCAGCTTTGGGACCAAGATATTCTTGGCCAAATGCTGACACCCCTGTCACACAAAAATGAGCTGCTGAGGTACTCAGGAGCTGGTTCCTGGGGAGTGCTGTGGTCTGGTGCTCCATCCTGCCGAAGATCGGGGCTGCATGCTTGGAGGAGCTCACCCATGAATCAGGTGCTTCTCAAGGCGGTGACATTCTTCCCAAAAAAGAACAAAGTTTAAATCAAAACAGAGTTTGGCCCCAAACATGAAACCCCATGGACCTTAATAAATATAGTGTTTAGTGGTAAAAAGACGAGCATTTATATGGAAGTGGGAAGGCACCATCTTGGTGGTGTGAGCTGAGCCCTTTCAGGAGTGCTGGGTAGAGGGTGCAATTCTTCCAGACCCTCAGGATCATTGTAATTGTCTTTCTTTGAAGTAAGGGCCACAAAACTCCATTTTATTTCCATGGGAAGACCAAGGCCAGGGCTGAGCTGCTGCTTCCAGAGTCTGCCATCACAGACCATCTGACCAGTTCTTCTAGGAACCAGGAAACACTTTCCATCTGCCATTTTTCAGATAAAGAAATGTTGCTGAAAGCTAACAAAAGTTACCTCTGATATACAGCATTTACAGCAAATTTAAAGCATGAATGTTCATGAAGCAACATCCTCTCTTAAGATGTTTCTAATACAATGGGATGTGAAGGTTTTTCCAATGGAAATGTGAGGTCTGATCCAAAGCATTTGAAGAAACAGTTTCTTTGATATTTGTGGACTTTATCCTTAGTCCTTAATTCCATATGTTGCTGGGTGTGTTTGTTTAGTCTGGAGCTGGATGTAATAGCACTCCACAGACTTGAGAAATTTCTGCAAAATTCAGGCTTCTTCCCTTATCGTGAATGGACACATACTTCCTCTTGAAATAACAGAAAACTGAGTCATTAAGAGAGACATCATCAGTATTTAGTCACTGAAATGCAGTGTTGTGACTTAAAATTTATCCCCACAGATATTTGATCAGCTTCCAGGAAAAAAAAAATACAACAAAAATAATATGAACTTGCAAGTGAAGGAGAAATAAATTCTGGTAGCCTGTGGGTCTCTTGAGATAATCTCCTGTCACTTCGATCCACTGCTTGAATATTTTCCAGTATTAGTGTTCTCCATCTCATTGTTTTGGCTGCTCTAGATATTTCAACAATTTTATTCCCCCTAAATAAAACAAAAAAAAGTCATCAGGTCATAAAATGTTTCTACAATTTAATTTAAAAAATAATATTTACTGTCTGCACAATTTAAATTTGGCCTACTTTACATATGTATCAGGATGCAGACTTTAATTACATGATTATATAGTATTTTTCCCCACGGGGTTGCAATATTTTCATTTGCAAGATAACGTTTTTGCCAAATCCTTAATTTTTGAGTGACTGACTCTGAGACTGGGAAAAGAGCTGCAGCTGAGAAAGAGAAGTTTGTCCTTGTTACCTAAATATCCCAGGATCTGTTTCTCAGATTTCACCTTCCAGCCATGACTTCTTTTCCAGCTCACCTCCAATTGTCCCTCCTAAATCCTCTTCTGATCTATTCTTCCTTCCTTGTTTCCATCTCTTAGACCATGCCTCTTGCCTAAGTAGTCCCACATTTCCTTTCCACTTGCCAGTGATCCTACAGGAAGCACCTTCCTGCCATAACGTGTCTCTTTCCTTTCCACCTGGCTGCATTAGGATCAGATCAGAGGACTTCCTCCTGCTTTTCAGAGGGATTCCCTGGCAGATGGCCACAGGAGCACTGGAGGACCAGGGGAGTGAGGCAGAGCTGGGACAGGTTCATTGCCTGAGTGGCAACATCCATGTGGGCTGAGAGCGATGCAAGCATGCTCAGCAGCTCTGCTCTCTTCCAACTGATCCAGTAAAAACTTCCTGCCTACAGGAACAGTCTTTTTTTTCCAAAGCTTAGCTAGTCTGGGCAAGCTTTCACAGGAGCAGACCTAACTCTGGTAGAAAGGCCACATGAGAGGGGATGGGTCATCCAGTGTGATGGTAGTCGAGTTTTGGTTTTTTTTTTAAAGGAAAAGTCACCACTTTCTTCAAGAGAAGCAGAGCTGATTATTTTTTTCCTTGTCCAATCTTGTCTGTAGATGTAGATATGGATATATTTTCTTCTTCCTGCTGCCTATATGTTCAACTGTTTATTAGAAGATTGACCCAATCACAGATGACAATTTAAAATATTCAGATCATAGTTTTGGAGACTTGTTAGCAAAATGAGATCTTTTGTTGGGATGTGTCAATATTCACAGCAAATGGTAGTACAGGTAGTCCTGCAATGTCACCCTAAACCCCATCCCACACACAGAGCCATATTGGCCCAAATTCCAGCCTTCCTCTCAGTCTGCTGTGGCAGTGATATATGACAACTGTGTCACATATGAATGAACCAAAAGAAGCCATCAGGAGACCCTACTGCTAAGTTTACTTAAGTGTGAATACTTCTAAAGCCCAGAGAAGAGGCGATGGGGTAGGCCCAGAGACAATTCCTACCTCCTAACTCAAACTAGACAATAAGAAGTTCCTAATAAAGCATCCCCAGTTCTTAAAAAAATCAGCTTTCAGAGCCTGTGATATTGTGGGAGTATTGTTCAGACTTTATGCTTTATTTACAATCTTTTTTTCATAATTTCAAATATTTCTTTGCTGTGAATTACAAGTAAGTGTTTCAGAAAGCTGCATTTATGCTGTGCTCTCCCGACTGTGAAACACTCACATAGAGTTCCTTGTCCAAGGCATGGCATGTTCTACTAGACCTTGAAAATTGAAGTTGAGGGAGGCAAGTTTCACAAAAAATAATAGAAAATTAGTAGAGGTGAAACATTCACGTGCAACTGAAGGCTGGGTCCATAAGGACCTCCAGCTCTGCAGAAAACCTGTCACAGTCTTGGGTTTTCAGTCTAATTAAAGAGAAGCTGGAGGCTTTGGAAAAGTAATTTCTTTTCTACATTCATAGCCATTTCATGAACCAGACTTATTTCCTCAGTGCCAAATTGCATTTCAGAATGTGTCCTTGCTAACTAGAGTGAAATGTATTTCCATTTTTCATGACTGAACCATATTTTAGCTGAGGGGGAGGCAGAAGTTCCAGTACCATTTCCTGAAGTTAACAGCAGACCTGCCATTAATTTCAGCGTCCCAGGATTTAAGAAAAGAGATAACAGACCCTCAAATGGTTTTAAGTTCATTGAAATGTTAATCCAAAATGAAGCATATGCCATTCAGTTAAGACGCACGTTTACACAGCTGAAGATGACAAGTTTAGTTTGACTGAAGACCGGAGGAGAAAACGATGCCTCCTCCTACATGATCTGCCCCCTGAAGAAAACATCTGCCTGCATGTTTAACCAGGAATGTGAACTGCTAATGTAATCTGACCTTTAGACAAAGGGAAGATCACTCCACGTACAAATAGAGAAGAAGCTTGAATGCGATGTACTGTTGATTGTTTTCTACACGTGGGGATAAAAACAAAATGAAAATATATAAAAGACTGAAGGACATGACTGCTTAGTGAGTCAGGGCTTCCAAGCACCGAGGAGAAAATATGAAAGCTTAAGTTCAGCCTGGCATGATTCTTGGAAATCATCTGAAGTGGATCCACTGATGTCTTTGTAGAAATAACAATGCATATCAGGGCTGTGAAATCTTGTTTCACAAACAAATTTGTGCAAGCTCCAATGCAGTCCAAGGATCAGCACTTTCTGTGAGCAGTAGGATTTTGAGGGAAGGACTTTTTGTAATGTTCCTTTGAGATCAAAGAGCTTCCTAGGATCTGGTTGATGAAACTCAATAGTCAGTACAATGTAAATGATGTGGCAGGTGTCACTAGCCTTCTGGCTGTGAAAAGAGCAGGAAATAAAAGAGATTAAATAAATTGGATAGAACCCTTGTTTTTTGGGTAGATGGTATAAGGAAGAGCATAAATTTAGTTATTTTTCTGCTACTTAGTACCCAAAATGCATTTTGAGGTGTTATGAGGCACTTGAGGGATGCACAGTCCCTCTCTTTGCATATTCAAGCAATGGCTATGCACAAACCCAATGAAAACCACAGGCACAAGTGAAAGACTTGGGTCCTGTGGCTGGCAAGCATGTTTTCCTACAGTGACACAACCCAGCTTTTCCATCATGAGACTCACTGCCTCAGTAATGGTTCACAAAATTATGTTCCTTCAGGATGCTCTTTCAGGTCTATTCTTTTGCGTAATGCGAATTAGTTCATTATCAATGTGACGACAGAGAGACTGACCCGAAAGATCCAAGCCCGAGCCATTTAAAATTTCTGAGGGCACCTGAGGTATTTGGCTTCAGAAGAGTCACTGGAGAAAAGCCACCAGTTCTCTGGAGTCATAGAGCTCTGTTCAAAGCAGCCATCAGCAGCCTAGATCATGGGTCTGCCAGGGCCTTCCTTGTCTGGTAGCACAGCACTCCACCTTCAAAATGCTGCTATAGTATAAACTGTCTGGACATGTTAGGTCTTCTCACAGTGCCAAGCTACTCAATCATGTCATAACTGTCTGATGGTCAAGATTTCCTGTTCATCCTGGATTTATTATGCTTGCATACACCTAGCATGGATTCTTTCACCACCACAATGCACAACCCTTAACTCCCATGCCATTAAACTCTGCCTTATTTCTGCTGCAGTGGTCATCAACTTCTCATTGAGATCCTTCTGCATTCTGAAAATGCCTCCTCTCTGCATCCTTCATCCACAGGAGCTGTGACCTCTTGCCTTTCTGGTGCAGCAGATGTGGGCAATCTGCCTTGTCCCAGGGCATGAGGGGATGTCCCTGATGCTAGCCCTTGGAACCTTGGTGCAGCACACTCTCGTGGGCTGGCTCTACCTCCATGAGAGTCGTGGCTCTCACAGTACCAAACCATACACCCAGCTGCAGAGTTGGATATTACCAATTGGTTTCTCAGGTATTTAGCATAATCAGCTTTTTTTATTTTTTTTTTTTTCATTCTCTGTAGCAACAGTCACTGCAGCAAGGATTTCTTTTGTGTGTGGTTTAGCACTGCTGAAGTCACATCCAGATATGCTTTTGAGCAGTCCCTGATGCTTTTATTGCAGTTACAAGCAGCAGACTGTGAAATGAGCTCTGCATTAAGGCTTGCTCCTTTAATTGCAAAGTCCAAACACCTCTTAATTGAACTTAGAGCTGGTACATTGTTCTCCAAAGTCTCCAGAAGGTGATTTGGGATCCTTTGCTCTTCTGAGAAGGTGGTTGTTCTTTTTATTTTGTCTTTTTTTTTTTTTCAGTGTTTTGCTTGTACTTGAACATGCTTTGAAGATTATTTGCCACAAGAAGAAGGGAAAAGAATAGTCCAAGAGCCGCCTGTGATGTCTGCCTAACCAGCAGTTTATCTGCTGTAAAGATTACCAGATGCTGTCAGAGCACCCTAGCATTCTAGCAGTTGTCTTCATTGCTGGAACAATTTGCAGCACAGAAGGGATCAAGTCAGCTTCATTCAGTCGCTGTTTTTTTTTAATGCCTTCAGTTTGCATTTTCCTTAGAGCATCATTAAACTCATTTAAACTAGTAGTACTCCATTAATTTCATTAATCCAGTCAATATTCAGATTTTTTTTTCTTTTTTTTTTTTTTTTTTTTTTTTTTTTTTTTTTTTTTTTTTTTAAAAAAAAAAAATTTTTTTTTTTCCCAGTTTTTTTTTTTTTTTTTTTGTGATTCAGTTTATAAAAAGAGAAATGTTTTGTGCTCACCAGTGATGTTTGGGACAGGCAATTTTGTAGAATTTCCACAGTCCCAGCAAAGGCTTTGTCTGTGGGTTTAATAGGAGCTGTTAAACTACACAGCAGGTTGTACCTTTTAGCATCTATTACACTCAGTAAACCCAGCACATTTTTCCCATCAGTTACACTCTCTGTGATTATACACTGCTCCAGTCTCACTATAGGTGGGCCAGGCCTCCTCTGAGCAATTTAACAAGTCATTTTCCCGCCAACAGCCAGACATATTAACGCTTTTCAAAACACACACACACACACACGCACACACACACGCTCACGGGCACACAGGCACAGCCCTCAGCTGCTCCCTGTGGTTGCTCCCTGGCATGGGATCAGGGTTCCACCTTCAAAGCCAGCAGCTGGAGCTGTGACACTTGGCCCAACATCTGCGCCATAAAGGCGGCGCACACCGGAGCTGCTCGCTCGCCACGCGCTGCGCGGGAGCTCCCCAGGCTCAGAGCGCAGCTCTGGGCACAGCAGTGAAGCCCCAGTGGCCCTGCCACACCAAAGCTGAGCACCCTGCTGATGTGTCCATGGGGAGGGCTGATGCACTGTGACACCATGCAACAGCCCATCTTGACCATGGTTTGTGCCTGCTGCCGCTACAGCAGAGCTTGAATGACTCCAAAGTTAAAGGGAGTGAGCAGGGGAGTTTAGGGGGTTCCTGCCCTGTCCCACACAGCCTGCAGAGAGTAGGAAGGATGGTTCATCCTCTAAGAGCAACCGATCTTGGAGCAATTGATGACTATGTCGAAGAGGTACAGCTGAGATTTTTCAGCAAATTACACAGAACAAGAAATACAAACTGCAGTGAACATCCCCTCTGAGGACATCCCAAGAAATTGAAGAAGAAAGTCTTTGTTACTTTATTTGAGCTGTTCTTGGAAGAAGGATAGTTAGCCTGTGCTGAAAGCCCATGCCTGTGTCCTGATCTTGTTTATTTTGCAAGAAAAGGCATGGTCCTAATTTTTCCACTGATGACACTGGGATAACTAAGAGGTGTTTGACAAATTTAATGTAAAAAATTTTCTGTCCACTTCAAGTGAGCTTCTGGCTGCCTGCTGCTAGATATTAGTATAGCTGATAGGAAAATAAATGACTGATTTTAAAAAGCAGGATGTTTCAAGCCTTACTGCACCCACTGGCAGTCTCTCTTTTCATGGAATAGGTAGCTATTGAATCTTGCAGCTCTCTTGCTTTTTACAGAGAAGTTTTTCTGCTTTAAATCTCAGTGAAATGTAGTGATCACTGCAGAACAGCCTGGTGGGAGGTAATGCTACGACTTCATGTGAGGATGGTACAGGAATGTCCTTGGAACTGGTGTTCAGCAGGACTCCCTGCACTGAGCAGTCATGAACTGTGTAGAATATTCTTTCTGGAGGGAAAACTGATCTTTTAGAGGCTGAGTTTTCGCAAGGGAATTTTGGCAGTTAGACTCTCATGATTCTCCATGCTGGGAACTTTCATCAGCTACAATAAAAATAAGAGGAATTGGCACGTGGGATTTCTGTGTCCTGGAAAAAGCACAGAATATTAGGCCTAGAAGTCGAGTGCTAAGCGCCACTGAAATTTCTCCTTTCATCTCCTGGACACGATAAAGATGGTGAAAGTATTTTCATTTGTGCCTCTGGGCCAAAACCTGCGTGGTGAAGGACCGTCCTGATTTCCCATTAGCTTCAGTGAGATTTGGGTGGTTAGCAAAGGGAAATCTTACACTTGTCAAAAAGCACCTAAGGAGCAGAGGGGATCCTTTATGCAAGAACCTGATGAGAGCAAGAGGTTTAAAGTGTTTTAGCACACTGAGGTACAGTGGGGAATGCATTTGTGAAACAATAGGTCTAGTAAATTGGAGACATCTTTTTGGTTGGGTTTTTTTCCTCTTTTCACCACAGTTTCATTAGTTTCTGTTAAAACATTTAACAGATGTTTAATTGACACAGTCAGAAATAGTTTTCCAATCATGTATCACTTTAATTATCTGATGGTCTTTTCAGATCTCTCATGGACACTCCATTTTATTGAGATAAATTATTTGTTGCATTTCAAGGTTCTCTGCTTGAATTCTGCTTATCTTCTCATTACTTATCCCATAGGAAGGCTTTGTAAGAAACTTGGGAGGGGAGAGGAGTATAGAAGACAGGAGAAGACTTCATGCTGCTTCAGCCACAATGGCCCATTTTTTCAGAAGATTTCATTTGAAAGTTGAAGTCTGAGTGCAATACTGTATTTTAATGAATCAGCAGTGTAACTCTGACCTAATAGGAAGTGTTTCATGATACATGTTACTTGGGATTTTGTGCCTGTGTGAACATCCTGTTCTCAGCTGCATATCCCAAAGCCATATTTGTGAGAAGAGCCTCTGACTATACATTTTTTTCCTCTTTTTTTTTTTTTTTAACATATATATATAATTTCCAGCTTTAGCAGAGATAGTGTAAACTTTATCAATGATAAAAAAATGTTTAAGTCAATGATTAATTTGTGATCCATGACAGTATAGACAGGATTTTTCCCAAGGTAGAAGGTATTGGATTTTTGTTTTTTCAAAATTATGATATCTCTCCATCCCTAAAATACTTTAATGAAAGATTAAATGTTCAGCATCTCTGAAAAACCACCTTACAAAAGCCTAAAATTCTATAAAACACTATCACAAAGAAAAGGTACCTCTTGAAGATATGTTTTCTGTGTAACTTGCTTTCTAATGAGGACTGATACCGCAAAACATCTGACAATTGGGTTTGTGTAGCACAAAAGTGCAGCCCTGTAGATGTCATGCTGCAAGGCATATCTCAGGACACCTTTAACCAGTCATGTTCCCCTAATTGCAGTAATGCTTCTTTCAGTAACATTGTCATGCCTTTAAAACACTAACCTCTGGGGGTAGGTTAAAAAAATAAGTCGCCAAAAGCTATTTAAAGGGATTTTTTCCCCTCCCTCTTCTAAAATAATCTAAGCTTTTTTTTGAAGGTGATAATGTCACCAATCACATTCACAGTTCTGGTCACTGGGGGACATCCAGATCAACATTTCTCTAACACTTTGAGCCAGACATCACTGTCCCTGTTCTCCTCACCTCTCTAAATGTTTTCCTTGGGTTGTCATCTGTCCCTATCATCATATTTTCCATTGGAAATACTATACAGGTCCTCTGGTTTCACAGATCACCCTTGTTACAGGGCTTGCCCAGTTGTTTGTGCCTCCATTAATTTATTTTATGGAAGCATTACTCTAAATGTTTACAACTTGTATGAATGATCTTAATGATATTAACAATCTGTAAAACCAAAGTGCCTGTTCAAGTGTCCACTTCACACTTGGCAACAGCTGAAAGATTTGGGATCCTCCATGAGACTGCATGTTGATCTGGAATGGCCGGGGGATTTCTATTCTGTCTGGACTGAGAGCAGGCTCTTAGAAGACAGACAGTATGATCTACTCCACAGCATTGCTGCTGGAGAGGGCTCTGCCCTTCAGGGGCATGACAGAAGTTTATTTTCCAGGGCAAGGTGATAGTATCAGCTAAGCTACATGCAGGTTAAACATGTTTAATCAGCAACAGGTATAAAAAAATTAAATAAAATTAAAGAGAAGAAGGTATAACAATAAAGAAATGAGTCTTTCCAAATCCCTGCCACACCTGGTATGTAGCATGTATTTTAGCAGATGATATCATTTACCCCTTATGACTGTGTTATAGACATACATTAGATTTGCCTTCTTAAGAAAGGGATGTTAACAGCCTTGAATAAAATTGGGACAAATAGTGTAAACAGGATGGCATATAAAGTGTGATACAGTATGCAGAGGGCAAAGTATGTTTGAAGGTTAGCTTATTAATAAAACATGGCTGGCCTTGATTTAGTTTATAAGAAACTTAAGACATTTATCAACATCTGTCTGAACCCATTTCCAGTCTCTTTGGACTCTGTTGTGGATAAGCTGATTAATAAAAGATGATGCCTTAGGAAGGAAACTTAGATCTTTGCAAGCAATGACAAAAGAAAATTCAGTGCTTAATCTACATATGAAAGGAAACTGGGAAAGTAAACTAGTTTACCACTACATCCCAGGATGCCAATCTCTTATAACATTTCATCTGACTTAGTTTTGGCCGGAGTCTGGAAAAGTAAGAAAGAATTCCAAAAATTAAGTGTGGAATTAATTTACAAGAAAGATCCTAGTGCTCACTTACAGAGACTCTGAAATCTAATCCCATTCCCTTGTGGCTTCCTCCCCTCAGTGTTTTTAACTTTGCAGCTTTCCGTGTTTGTTTTTCATTTGTCTCCTTGATCCTTTAGTCTTTCCTTTCCCTTAGGCTAGAATAAAGTTCTAATACTAAACAAGTGCCACACTTTGCTTATTGATAGTTGTTGCCCAATAAAATGCTGCCCTCGGAAGCCAATTAGTGAAATATGTTTCTCGTAATAACCAGTAATTTGTTTAATTTTCATGCATTCTTGCCTGATAGTGGCCAAAGGGATGCGCATGCATAGTTCCTGCATCTGGGACACAGAGACAGCCCAGCATAGCTGTGTGGTGCAGGGTGCTCCCTGCACAGGCCCCTGGCACCACAGGTGTTACCCCTGCCTGGTGTCTAATATTTAGGTATCATTGGCATCCAAGGAAGCTCCTCCTAACTCCACAGGATCACAAATTTATTCTGTCATGTCACTGGTGTTTGGAAATTGGATTTTGCAACCCATCTTCCGACCTCTCTCACAAGCACAGCTTGAAAAACAGTCCCTGGAAATAGCCTCTGGGGCTGTTCTTCTGCCCTGCTCCAGCTCCACCAGGGTGCTGCTGCAAGGATCATGCCAATACAATTTCACTATCCTTTCCCTTAAAAAGGAGTGGGTGCAGATGCCTTGCCTTCTGGGAATTATCTCTGGCCTCTGACAACTTTCAGGCAGGAAGGGAAAAATCCCAGACTGAATATCCAGTTCAGTGTTTTAACATATGGGGAGGCAGCCAAACATCCCCCTCCTTAACACTTCCTGGCCTGGACTACCCTCCCATGAGCAGTGGGCATTTGAACTCATGTCTCACTTCCCAAGGGAGGCTGTGCCAACTAGCAAAATGCTGAGGAAAGAGAAATATATTTGGTGGCTCCTCATTCAGCTCTGGAAAACATGCTGAGCTGAGGGACAGGAGTAGCTTGAACTAAACAGAAAAAACCCTGAAGTCCATAGGCCTTCTGTAATAAAGAGATGTAAATGCCAACCCAGTGGGAACACTGAACTTTATGAAAGTTGGGAGGGGAGTGACATTTCTCTGCAGCCTGGGGAGAACCCATGAATGTCAGTGAAGGGGAATGTGTGTTACAGCTTCATTTCATTCTTGCTGTAAGTCTTGCCTGAAAAGGTTAACAGTGTCTTGTAACAAGACATTTTCCTATCTATTTATCTGAAGTTTTAAACTGAAAATTACACACAGTTGCAGGACAAATCCAAATTTTCTTAAATGGTCCACTGAGAGATTCAAATTTAGACCCTCTTTCTGTGCCAGCTGATAACTGAAGACTGCTGCATATTTCTGCAGAATGGAAGATGAGCTTCTGAAGACTCATTTTATAAGGAAATATCACTGGATGCCATTTTATCCTTGTAAAGAGGAGTTTGTTCCTTGGGGTAATTTTAAATGATACTGAAAGCTACTTTAGATTAACTTGGATTTACACAGATTAAGCAGACACTGTGGAAAGGGCATGCTGAGCCAGATCCTACACTGGGTTAAATTGGCATGGTGCTCTCAAAGACAACAGAGTCACAATTAAGACCAGCTGAATATCTGGCCCATTGCATTTAAAGACCATGTCAGAGACCACCTACCTTCTAACACAGCTTATAAACATGGTTGAAGACATTTAGAGCCTGTTATGCTAGCTGGAAATTCCCTATCTGGTTTCTGCATCAATGAAAGCACCAAAACAAAGACACCGAGTCCCACATCCACTTGTCATATTCAGTATATACATATTCCTACCCAGCTATATGGAATCATATATATCAAGGATTTGGGGGATTGTCCATATAACTCAGGTTCCAATTCACTCAAGATTCTGTTAAAAAACTGATTTATTAAGGAACAAATAGGGCAATGTAATTTTTTTAAATGTTGCTGTAATCACTCTTGGAGCACATCACGCCACATAAGCAGATCCTTTGATAGCAAATACCGATAGCACATTCATGCGCCCTTTGTTGCAGTTTTGAATTACAGTCCAAGTATATTTCTCCACAGTCTGTAGAAGCAGCAGAGTTATAATATTGGCTCTTACTCTACATTCTTACCAGTCAAGATCATTCATTGATTCCTGGATGTGAAGATCAATGGTGGTGGCCATATGGCTTTGGAATGATCTGTTGTCTTTTCCATAATGGCATTGTGGCTTTGTGTTTCCCCAGCAGTGATTAATAGACACAAACATGCGTTATGCACATGTTGATAGATTTAGATGAACTTTGAATTTTCATGGCTTTCTTCTCTCTTTCCCCCCTTCCCTCCCCCTTTTTCTTTTCAGAAGGTGGGGAGATGAAGAGTAATTCTGCATTGAGAAAGTGAGAACCAGGTCTTTAGCAAATATTCACCTCTTGAGGACATGGTGTGATTTGATCAGTGAGGCTAGATGACAGACACCCCATCTAGAAGTCCAGGAATAATTATGATACTTTCCCCCAGGAGGAATATCTGGCTGTCTAAGGACCACTTGCAATAGGCAATCCCATGTTGGAGAACAACCAGTGACTCCAAATGCTTCTTGCTGCTAACTGTGTGAAAGGGATGTGCAGTGGCAAGCTAATCCCACCTTCTGATCCCCAGCAGCTCTAGCAACCAGGAGGTGCCACTCTGAGGAGAGCAGGTTTGCTTCCCCTGCTAAACCTAATAAAGGCCTTTTTCCTGGGACCAGAGAAAGGACAGATGGATAGAATTCCTCCCATGCCCTGGAATTGTCCATAGGAAGACGTAGGGTGAGCCACTGGAGTCGATAGTCCTTGGGTGCCCAGCATATACCAAAAATGGACTAACAAGTTGTGGCCTGTCCACTGGGGTGTTCTTGCCTACTTCCAAACTCAGATAAAAAAGCTGTTTGGTTAACCCTTTTATTGAAGTTTGAGGTAAAACCATACAGCATGACACAGAGTCTGGTGAGGAGTGGGGAAGAGTGGGACACAAAAAAGGTATCACAGGAGTGTGCCTGAAGTTAGCCATGGCCTGTGTATTGCTGCTACAGGCTCTAGCAACGTCACCTCATCTTGAGCAAGAAATTGAGTAGTCCTCCACAGAAATTCACAACTGGGGATCCTGGATCAGGAGTCCCTGCCCATCCTATGCAAAGTTTCTTTTTCCTTCCTACCTTCTGGACTCATTAAAATGCTTGGAATCCATGCAAAAAAGCAACCCACAGTTTGTGTTTGTATCCCCTCAAGGGCTACCAAATTAATAAAAATTACAGCTCTACATCTGCCATGAGAAATGTTTGTTGTGCAGGTGGTGGGCGGCCGGGAGACAACAGAAGAGGTCCCACATGCCTTTGCTTTGCCCATTTGCTCTTCCCCTCTGGTCTTGCCACACCATTAGATGTCGGATACTGGGCTGGACAGGCCCTTCATCTCACCCGCTACATCTGTTCTCATGTTTGTAAGTTATGGGACTTCAAGCCTTTCAAAAATCCAGAAAAAAATGGCTTGTTGCCCAAGTACCATGTGGGTTTTGTTTTCATCTTCAAAAAAACAGATAAAATCCAAGATGTTTGCAAGAAGTAACAGAAATTTTGCAAGAAAGCAACTTCTAGAGTGCATCAGATTCAAAGGGTTGTTGGTGAAGCATTATAAGCAACTAAATGCTATGCTGGACACCCTCCGAAATGTTAAATACTGTGTGTGTTTAGAAACTCTCTCACTTCTGATTTTTTATGATAATACCCATAAACACTGGCAGCTCTTGGGTGTCTTGGAAAGTGTTTGTCTTTCAGTCCTAAAAAAAAGAAAAAGCATAGTAAATTCCTGGAATTATAGAAATATTCTGTTCCAGGTTGGAATTTTTCAATCTTTTCACAGATTTCAGGAAACTCTAGAAGTAGCAATAGAAAATAATATCCACATTTTTTATTGAATTTGAGTTTTTTGAGGCTGGTACCACACAAGAATTTCTAATCAGAAAACCTAAAGTCCTATACACTGAAAAACATTTTGACAGGAATAAAAAATGCAGCCAGAACATGGCAGCTGCCCAAAACAAGGCAAAGACCTGTGAAACTTTTGGACTTTTTGTGGCTTATTGAACACAGATGGTCTGTTTGACTTAATAGAATGAAGAGTACAACATTCAACTCACTCATCACCCTGCACACACTCTACTCCCAGTGACACACTATTCTGGGAGTCAAGGACATGTCCGTGACAAAGCTGGAAAATTACCTTGGTCACTTCATAGACAATGCTGATGTCCTTCTTCCCTATTTATGGATATTGAGTGGGTTGGAGCAGAGCAGGGGACCAGAGTTCTGCACAATTCAAAGGAAGGGAGATGCCCCAGCTGCTGCCTTGTTGTGCCAAAGGAGAAATTTGCCCGGAGGTATAAGGACAGAGGTGATGGACACACAGCAAATGAAAAGAGAAACCTTTAGACCATAGGATGAAATTAAAGAATATTTGCCTATGAAATGTTCCCTTTGACCAAATTTGAGCTAATATCTCAGAAAATTACTGTTTTAACCACTTTAACAGCACATAGAGGTCTATTTTTTCCTTTACTAGTTATAAGTTTGAGTAGATATAACTATTTACAGTGAGTAATGTGTTACAAGAATGATCTAAATACCAAATAAAATCTCACACTCTGGGATCAGGCTTGTGCACAGGCTTCTGGATGTCACATGGTGCCAGGGAATGAAAGAACGAAAATAGGACATTTTTACATTTTACTCATTTTTTAAAAGAGACAGTAATGTTTTCATGAGCTTATGCATTCTGGTAGCTTCATGACCTCTATACCAGACAGGAAAAATACAAAGCTTTCACATTAAGTTGGAGTTTTTACAATTTATAGAGAATACATTGAGGACACAAAAGTTTTATTGGAACAATAACACAAGACTGCAACATGGAAACCAAAGAAGCTAGCTCAGAGGAAACAGAAGAGAAATTTGCAATATTTGGCACTTTCCCTGTGATATAAAATGCATGCTATTCTCATTTAGCACAGAGCTGACTTGAACAATAGAAATGTTTGTTAATACATTCTGTTCTGCAGTGACTGTAAAAGTGTTTGCTGCATTTGCTTCTTAGATGCTGTAGCTCTCTCATTTCACACCTTTCTCCAGATTTAATCTCTGCAGTATTATTTATGTGGCAGTATTAGATTCAATTTACAAATTACAGCCTGCTGCAAAATGGAGTTGTTCTTTTCCCTAGAGGTACCAGTAACAGTTACATTAATCTTCTTTTAAAAAAATTATTCAGGGGCTTTCAACATGCTGCCAAGAGCTCCCTCCCAGATTCCTTTGTAGTCCTGTTTTTAATTGTAAGAATATCTGCAGAAAATATAACATGTAAGGCCTGGATCCCAGTGGAACTCCACGCTGGCAGAGGTCCTGCAGTGAGCACCAGATGGGTGGACTTGGGTTTATTTTATCTCTTCCAGCTCAGTTCTGTACATAGATGCTGACCTTGAGAGGTGGTTCATTGCTGGGTCACTGTGGAGGTCCTGGTGGGGCTCTAGTGGAAGGGGTGACTGCAGAGGCACTGCTGCTGAAAATGTGGAAAAAGCCAAGGCACCAAGTGCTCCACCCTTGCACCTGCCTCTGCTTGTGCCACACTGCAGAGAGACCCAAGGCTGCTTGGAAAAGCTTCTTCAGGGGATGTTTGCACCAACTGCAAGGGGCATCACATCAACACCTCCATGAGGGATTGTCTGGAGTGCCATGCCAGAGCCCTGCCGCTTGGGCAGCCTCCCCAGGAGCTGGCACCAGCTGCTGTGGTGCCAACGTTGGGAAGTCTCAAGCTGGGGGCAAGCACTGTTCATGCCCCAGAGGTCTTCACAGAGACATTCTTTTCCCTGGTCCTTCTCCCTCTGCTCCAGCTGTGTCTTGATCTCAGTGGCCTAATGACAGCCAGCAAATCCTTGCCTTTCCTTACAGCACTCTGGGGGCTGCTGAGCCACCTGTCTAGCACTGAGAGCCTGGTGTGAGCTGGCAGCAGGATGATCTCACCTGTGCTGGCTGGAGCTGAGACAGCCTCTGCGGGTGAGGCATCATGGTCTGCTGAGCATGAGAGCTTGGATGAGGTGAAGTGATGGTCTGTCCTGCTCTTCCTTTCTAAGGCCATGGCATTCTTTTGTATCATCATTCTTCTGCTGATGCCAGAACTTCAGCAACACAAGCAGCAGCCTCCTGGGAGCATAGAGATCCTGTGTCCCAGGTCAGGTAGGGTGATCAGGAGGAAAGAACCTGGTCAGCTCACTAGGAAGAAAAAAGGTACTTTTAAAAGTGTGTTACAAGAGCCTTACTGTTGGCATCCAGCTCTAACATTATAAATCTGCTCCATCCAAAATCTCCTCTAGACTACTTCCTATGGAAGCAGCTCCCAGGTGTTTGAGTGGTTTTGCCCAAGCCTGCTCTGCCTCCTTAGAGCCTTCCAACCTGGGCTCTAGCAACCAGCTTCTTCTCCCCCCATACACTGCATAGGGCAAAAGAGGTTAAACTCCACATAAGACAAGAAATGCCTTCCATAAATTTATATGAGGTATGAAAATGACTTCTGTGAGTCCATTAATAAATGTTGATGGTTAAACTCCTCATAATGAGACGTTATGAGACAGATGCATTCAATAAGTATCTCTGTTCTGGTGGATCAAAGCTGGAGGAAGTATGAGTATCATATGATGCTGATGAAATGTTTTCTGATCTAGCAGTAAACTGGGAGAATGCAAGTCTGCTTAGCTCTGTTCAATTCAGAAAGGCTGGATTAACAGTCCCCAAGACATCTTGAGGAGCAGCTAAGGATCTTACTTTTTCTTTAGGTGGGTAGTGAATGCTATGGATGTAATTTAAGAAAAAAAAAGTGAGAGGGATGACCCAAATAAATGTAAGTTGACTCCCCTAGCTTTCATTTGAAAGTGGCACACAGAAAATGGTGGGTACTGAAGGCAGATGTAAAAATCTTTGCCGAGTACTATGACTTTAGGGAAGCTGGAGCTTGTCAAGCCAACCTGATTTTATTCCCAGAAAAATAGTTTCAACAAATGAAAGCCTGACAAACCAGTCAACTGATTGTAAAATTCCAAGAAATAGCATTTTTAAAAGTACCTACCAGACTTCAACATAGATATTTTATAGGCGACTATCAATGGCTACTTTGTGGAAGGGAAATCACCCCTTTCTCCTTTCCACCCAACACAATCTTTATTTAAATCACAAATACCACAGAAATGACCGCTAATACATTTTTCAGATGACATAGATTTGAAAGAGGTAGAGATGACAGTACTCCTGTGAGTGAAGGTGATCTGGCTCACTTCATAAGCTGGGTGTAACCAAATGCAGCCAAATACAGGTTTATATTTAGAAATGAAAGTGTTTACAGGATGGGGCACTACATCACAGGAAGCAGAAAAGGGCTGTGGAAATTGTTACAAATACTCTATTATCCATGAATTCCTAAAATGGGTTTGTGGTTAAAAAGGCTAATATGATAATCAGAAATATAGAGCTGAGGTCTGGGAATGGGAAGGAGATATTCAAATTGTGTAAGGCAGAAGTAGGACCACTGTTGTAGTGACCACTGCAGTGGGTAGAGAAGCCAAGGGAGAAATAGTTGAGTCTTTATATAAGACACATTTATTCCGTGATTATTTCATGATGGATTACCCCAGAAAAATAGCTTCCAAACACATTTCCATGAAACAGCAGAAGATCATGAAACTCCTCTGCTGGATCCTCCCTAAAGTCATGTTTTCTGGATTAGGTTCCAGGGGAAAACAGTAGGGGTTGCAGCGTTCTGAGGCGCGTTTCATGTTGGATACCTGCCTGTGTGCTGTGACGTGCTGCCTTGGCTAATAAATCGTGACCTGTGTGGTTATACTGGTCAAATGCTTTCTCAGCCAGAACAATTCCCAGAAAATCAGCAGACCCTTTTCCCAGTGCCCATCTGACAAGCACTGGGTAGCACACAGATGGTTTAGATATAAAAAAGAATGCTGCATCAATGCTGAATGTGTGAAATGTTTCAATTATTCCTAAAATATTTTTAACGTGTTCCAGATTTATCAGGCAAAATATTTAGGAAGTAATTGGAGTTTATTCTGTTTTTCATTTCAGTATGGTATATTATAATAAACACATGTTCAAAGTACATTTTAGGTATTACCAAATATTTATAAAATGTCTATAGGTGGAAACCCCAAGGTCAATACAGTAGCTTCACTTTCCTGTTTGTTTACAGGAAAATCAATCATTAAAACCCACGGCTTTTTGGCAGTCAGAATCCTTTTGCACCTGCAGAGGTAATGGATAGCATCTTAGATTAACTTACAAATATGATTAAACCTTCTTTGATTGGAGAAGTTCAATTTAATTCACTCTTATATTATTTCCTGGAGTAATAAAAACTTCTAATGGCGTTTCCAAAAAGATATTGAGAGTGTGATATTTAGTATCTGATCATTTTACTGACATTTGCCCATTAAAAGACAAATTTGATATGTGTCTATCCCAAGTAATGCTAGTTAGGAAATAAAAAGGAAGATGGCATCTTGTTCCCTGAGGTACACTCGGGGCTTTTGCAAAGAAAACAAATTGATCTGATGCAAGCTTTGCTACCTGTCTTGAGAAATACTAGCAAGGCTTAGAAACACTGCCTACCAGGGAACCCTTGCCATTGGTTTTAAAAGAAAACCACGCTGCTTTCTGCTGATTGTCTTGATGTCCCTGGAGATTTCAGGGGAAAAAACAGCAACACATTTTCCTAGCCTGAAGTCTGGAAAAAATTGCACTTTGCAATTCCCCAGTTACGGTAAGTGAGCTCATTTTATTTTGGTGGTGGGGCTTTTTGTATTTTATTTAGTTTGCTGGTTTGTTTTTGATTTTTTAAAAATAATTATATCTAAAGTTCCAGCCAAGCAAATCTCCTTGAGACAGGAAAGTCTTGCATTAACTAGCAAGGATTCTGTGCATTTCTGCCAAAACTGACCTATCTGCTTCCATCCTTGCCCTGGCTGTCAGGCTTGTTTAGACAGGCTTGTTTTCCTTTTCAGCTCAGCGAGTGGTTGTAGCAGTGGTGGGATGAGAAGAGGGACAAATGCTGTTCTGGGAGCTGAGCTTTTGCTGGTGCAGATGCCTTTCCAGTGTCAGACTGGCAAAGAAGCAGCTGGTGCCATCCACAGAAATATCTTCAAACACATCTTTGACCCATAAATCCCATATTCCTACAAAATGCCATCACAGACAAACATACTGTCCTTTTTCCAATTAAGAACACAAGGTTGTATGGTTTCAACAGGTAGTAGAGTACTCAAGAAAACACTGTGAAAGATCAAAGCTTTGAGGGTTTCCTTCTTTGCTGATCTCCTCCTCGCCCCCCCATACACCCCATCCTTAAAAAAAAAAGTTAAATTTAAGTCTGTTGCAATGTTAACTCCAACACCAAGCAAAATTTAGACATTCTGGGCAGACTCTCTCCTGCTGCTAAGTAAACACTGACATTTCTTAAAGAAAAATTATTTCCTCAATTACTGTTTTCATTAAAAAGCTATAATTTTACAGATGCTGTTCTGAAATATCCTTTTGATCTGCTCTACACATTTATTTTATATATTTATAAATATGGAAGATCCTTATTGTCAGTCTTTCCTCTTACCCCTTTGTACACCCCTTCTGCAAGTTCACTCTCTGCCGGCTAGGAAGTGAGGGGGGCTGGGGATGGCAAATGGCTTGTGATACTGGGAAGATGTTACACCTGAGATCAGAAATAGACTGTACCCATGAGGGCCTGAGAGTTCTTGTTCCCTTTGCATCACTCACAGGCAGTAATGGCAAAAGCTGTAAAATAACATTTCAGAAAAAGGAGGTCAGTGAAACAAAACAGCAGTTGGGTTTATTTGTCAGTGTTATCACCTCCAGACTCCAGCCCACAAAGCCAACAGGTGTGATGATACTGAGGATGCCTATGTAGAAGTTAGTGACAAATTAATACAAATTCACTATAGTTAGATTTTTTTCACCCTTTTCTATAATAGTTTATCTTCTAGAGTAAAGACAGGCTTTATATATGTACATTATGAAGCAGTGTAATCAAGATATGATACAGAGTGTTTCAGACATAATTCAGGAACTTAAAGTCAGATCAACTTAAAAAATAGACCTTGCTGGTATTTTTTTAAATTTCTATCTTTCAGCTGTATAGATTAAGACAAACTATTGCAGGGCCATGGATTAAAATTAGTTTTAAACAAATCTCAGCCTAAATTAAGAAAATCAATAATTTGACTACAGAATGATTACAGTTTGAATTGCACAGATCCATTCCATGTGAAAGAAAAGCTGGTTCAAGGGCTTGGCTGCTAGTTTGTCCATGGGAATCCTGTTTCCAGTCTAGCTTCACAAAGATTTCCAGTGGGACCTCAGACATGTCATTAGGAATACGACTAGACTCATGAACCTACAGCAACCAAAATTCCAGGTGTCTGAGCATGAGTCTGAGTTTTCTGTGCAGTTAAATGGAAAGAGGGTCCCTCAGTCAATGCCTGGCTCCTCATTTCCAGGAGACATAAGCTAGATATGGTGAATCTGGGATTGAGAGCACAGTTACACAAGCAGCCAGAGCAAGAGCAGTGTAGGCATCTCCTGCAGGATAAATCATCTTAAGCTCTTCTGCTGAGCACTGCAGCAGAACTACAGCCAGGGAGTTTGAACCAAATTTTGGGTTCTGGATGCATTAGAGAGTGCACACGTGCATACATAGATGCACACATATGTATATATATACACATACATGTATATATGTGTACATATACAAGTACATATGTGTGTATAGACACTTGTGTGTAGGGTCTGAAAAAGGGAACAGCCTAATTGTCTTCAATTCAAAGCTGCATCCAAATACCTCAGACAATACAAACAATTTGTATGAGCAAGCATTAGTTGCATGTTTTCTAATTGCAGGCTTGGGCATTTAATACAGCCTTTAGTGTAATGCTTCTAAACACCCATAAGTTTACTAACTGCACCCTGCTGGGACTCACATTAACACTTAGTAAATAGACTATTCAGAAAATGGCATGGCAAGAGTTACACCTCCAAGTAATATTCTATAGAGCTGCATACAAATTGCAACCACATTTTCATAAGTGATAAAATGTTTTATCCTCTTCTGAAAAATAAATGCCATAAAAACCAAATACAGTGCACAATAACAAAGGAAAGGAAGGATATAGCTCGTTGGGATTCAAAAGGTTTTGATTTTACTTTGTCAAGTTGGACACTTATATGGGAAACGGCCGCCTAAATACCTTTGTGGGTCTGGCAAGAGGTTCTCAGCCACAAAGTAAGGACAAGGAAATGGAAGAAAATTCAAAGTTGCTAATGTGTGGTTCTACTTGAAGGACTAAGTGAAACTGGCACCACTAAGAAGTTGGTGGGATTCCTGAGCCTATTCCATCTGCCTTGCTCGGTTAAGTGATGAAAAGTCCTTCATTTGAGGCCAGTTTTAACTGTACCAGCATGAAAAGGATGTTCCAGGTTCCAGCCCATTTCACTCATGTGGCCCCTTTCACTTGCACGGCTGTGATGGAGAGTTTTGTTCCTTCAGCAAAGCTTTTATCCCTGCTAATGCAAACTAGGGAAAGAAAGAGGAAATGTTAGGGGAAAAAAAGAAAAGAAAAAGACCGGATTTTTCAAACACAAGTTTTGAAAAAAATATCTTCTGCTGAGCAAACCACTTTAAAAGAGCAGCAGTGATGTAACTAAGAAAATATGGAAAGGGAAAAGTTACGAAAACTCAAATGTTCCTTCTTTTCTACTCTTACATATTTCAAAGGGTTAAAAACCTCAAGTCATATAAGCAAAATACCCCAAAGCATGGCTTTGATTAAAAAGGAATTTAAAAAAAAAGAAGAAATGGAAGGTTTCTTTGTGCATACATCCCCACATTCAGTTGCTGCTGCATTAAAGTGAGAGCTGAGAATGATTTTTCAGTTCAGTTTTCTCAGTTAGCAAGAATCTGGCCACTTTGAGACAAATCTGAACAAAGAAAAATTATGTGGAACAGACTCCTCACATGGTGGGAAAGCTTGTCCATGATACCTCTTCTTCCGAACACAACAAGGACCTTCTGGACTCCAGGTGTCCCTGTTACTATAGGTTATTACTGTTGCATCCTTTTTTCCTTGTAATATGTATGAATTAAATCCAGGGATACTGTTTACAGAATCTTTTATAAAAACAGTGTGACTAGTATACTAGAAGAAAAGAAGGGCATGGTAGAGAAGGGAAACAGAAACATATTTCAATATATTTTCCTGAAAAAAACAGGAAATTATTGTTCTTTTTGTCTAGAAAAGAGTACATATCCCTTAAGTCAGAATTATAATAGGTGTTCATATATATGTTCAGAATTATAATCACTTAGGTTGTTGGCATATACTTAGACAATTTGTGAACAATTAGTCATCTCTCTGCTTCAAAGTTTCTTCCAGCCTCTAAAATCCCTGCCACTGCCCAATCTACTAGTCTGAAAATGTGGGCCAAACTTTTTTTGGGTGAAGCAGCTCATGTATTTTGGCAAAAGCCTGCATTAGAAAATGAAAACCACCCTAGAAGTTAGTAGTTCCTAAATTTCCTTTATCTCTTGTTTAAACCCTTTCTACAACTGCTCCTAGAAACACAGTCATACTTCTGTTGACAAATTGCAGTAAGGTGGAGCAGAAGTGCCTCCTCCAGAACCAACTCACAAGTCATGGACAGCCTCTGCAACATTTGGATCATGATCCTTGAGTCTGAGCTCAGGACAATTCTTTCATCATTCCTCCATAACAGCTAGAGACCATACAGCAGGTAAGAGAAGAACAGCCACACCTTCCTGATGACCCTCTCTTTTGGCCAAAGGCGTGATTCCAGTTTCACAGCCGGTGACCCTTCCAATAAATCATGGTGCTCCTTGAAGCTGGCAAAGCCAGGAATGACCGTATTGCGATGAGATGCCTTTATGTATCATTTCTGCAGCATCTCTGCTGGAGCAAATTAATGCAGCTGCCTCTTTGGAGACTCAGAAAGGGAACTTGCATCGTGGAGCTGCGCTAGTGAGACACAATTCTCAGGCCAAGCCTGCCTTTACACTGTGTGTGATCACCAATTGCTTCCAGGTGCTGCTCACCAAGTACAGCATGGCCCAAATTTCCTAAGGCTGAGCTGATGCCCTTCTCAGACTTTCCACCATTTGAAAAAAGCTGGAAATTAGCTGTGCTACAGAGAGCTGTGCTTACACATGGGGACAGTCATTTTGTCACCAGCCTCTCTGTGCTTTGGCATCTGACCTACCTTCCTATTTATGATTCTTCCTGTCTTTCATTCCAATATCATACCACCATCCCCTGGGAGTCTTTTGCAAAGTATTTTATAGGCAGAGGAGTTCTGGAGTGTGGCACCAATGTCTAAGATAGCATCAGGCAGCAGCCTGCCATTGCAGCCTGGCTTTGGGAAATAGGGATGTGCAGCTCCATGTACTCGGCATTAGCTACTTCACTTCCAGCTCTGCAAAGGTAACTTCTGCTCCTCAGACAAAGCAGGGCCTTCTCCCTATGGTCAGTACAGATGGATCCTTTTGAAGGCTCCCAGGAAGCAATTCATGATGCCAAAATGGGTCTCCTTTCTGCCTATATTGACAGCACCGGAAACTCTGACACATCAGGGCTTCTTTATAAGGGCTTTTGGGTTAAGTGTTAGGAAGGAGCAGGAAGTTTTGCTCCTCAGGGCAATCTCCAGCCAGTGTGGCTGGGATGGCTTTCGTCTCCTTAAAAACTAGGATGGTGCAGATTTTCCAGCCCTGTTTGATCATCCTCACCAGTGGTTACGTGGTTACACTTTTAATCTTTTTGGTGTTTGTAACTAAAAAACAAACACAGCCTTGAGCACTGGCATGGGATTGTCCAGCCTGCATAGCTGCTGGCAGGCTCTCCTCCAGGCTGGGGCTGATGTCAACCCACCTTCTTACAGGCAGTGCCAACTCCTGCCCAAAGGGTCCTGCTCACAGAGCCAGGGACTTCCACAGTCCTGCTATTTTTTGGAGGACACAGGACTGTCTGTGTGGATGTGAAATGTGGCAGCCAAATATCTTAAAGCAAAGAAAAGGCTCTGGTCCCTATGCCGGTACAACCTTTGGGTGCCTAGCAACACGTGAAGGATGGTCCCTCTCAAAAATGTACTGCAGTTTGGTAGTGAGAGGACTGTGTCTTCCATGGGAACGTGGCAGTTCAACCCATGGTCCTTTCATCCAGGCTCAGCAATTTGTTAAAATTTCTTTTGACTCATCTCCAGTACTGACTGTGCAAATGCTCTTTGACAATCTGACAAGGATTACATCAAGCAGGGAGAAAAAATGAAGGAGATGTGAGAGCACAAAAAGCAGTGCAGCCTTCACGCACAGTAACAATTTGTTAACTTGGAGAGAGACAATGTTTGCAATTTTCATAAGGAATTAGTCTAATTTATCTGAAGATCTGCTTGTGATTTGTGGGAGATGTTTGTTAAAGCTGATATAAAAGGTAATGCTAGGATTTAATCCTCAGGGCTTTAGCAAAAAACCACTATCTTTTAATAGGAAGTGGGTGGCATGTTGATTGTCAACTCTAATTTCTCCTCTAGACTGAAAGCCTTCTCCATACTTTTTCTATTATCCAGTACTGCTAACTTTTACAAGGATACAGGATCTGCCTTGTACATGGGATAAAACCAGAAGGTAGAGCCTTTAATAGAGATTCAGCATGTTTCAAGAGAGTATATGACATCAAAGTGGGGGACAAAGTTAGCACTGAAAAGATGCTCTCAGAACACCCATTGCTCCTGTGGTTTGTGCATTATGCTCTTTTCCAAGAGATCTGGATTTGATGTATTGTCCTTTGCTTTCTGGGGCAAGGAAAACTCTGAGCCCTTTGAGAGTGGGGAGGGGTATTAAATAAGGAAGGAAAGGACCTACGGCAAAGATCAAAAAGGAAAAAAACAATGCACAGAAAAAACAACAGAACTGAGAAGATTCAACCCTACTGTACCTAACAATTTTTAAAGGCGTAAGTTTGTCCAATGTGTTGTTTATTCATCCAAATTATTTTAATGATGAACAGCTTTAAAATTGGAGTAGAATGCTAATTCATACTTTGTGTGTGGAATAAATGATAGGCAGCTGTGGGCCAGGGGGCCGCTGGGAGCTTTCTGGCAACACAGACTGTACATGCAAAAGAATGTAACTCAGGGTCTCTGGTAGCAACAAGAAAATATATATTGCAAATTAAGTAGTTCTTCCTACCACTTAATGAAAGCTGTCTGCTGTGACGTTGCTGTTGTCATGCAGTGATCAATTTTATGTGAATTTGGCCTGTACTTAACTCTGTGCTGGGGAAGTCTTTCTTTGCTATTCAAATTCTTTTGAATATAGGATCAGCAGTGGACTACAGCTTTTCACCAGTCAGGGTGATAGGCTGGTAAATTATTTTGGAGACACCTTGAGAAGCAGGAAAAATTAAGCATGCTCATTTCACTGTGCTACTGAAATGAAACACTGGGATGGATCCACCCATGCTTTGAGGGTCAGCCAGGGCAGTGCAATCCATCTCAGCTTGCCCAAGAATAAAAAATCAGTTCTCGCATCTGATGGTTTCAGCTGGGGCAGAGTTAATTTTCTTCACAGTGGCTGGTAGGGGGCTGTGTTTTGGATTTGTGCTGAACACAAGGTTGATAATATAGAGATGTTTTTGTTAATGCTGGGCAGGGCTTACACAGAGCCAAGGCCTTTCCTGATTTTTGTGCTGCCAGGCTGGGGAGGGGGCTGGGGGTTCATGGGAGATAGGGAGGAGACAGCCAGGACAGGTGAGCCAAATTGACCAAAGGGACTTTCCAGACCATGGAACATCATCCTCAGCACATAAAGGGGGAAAGAAGTGAATTAATTACTTGTTTTGCTTTGCTTGCTTGTGTGTGGAGCTTTTGCTTTCTCTGTTAAAATGTCTTTATCTCAACTCACAAGTTCTCTGGCTTTTACTCTTCTGATTCTTTCATCAGTCCCACTGGTGGGAGAGTGAGTGAGTGGCTGTGTGGGACTTGTCTGCTGGCTGGGGATGAACCACAACAATGCAGATGCTTCCACATCTCTGTGCACAAGCAAGACAAGAGGCAAAGACTTGGTTTGATGACAGCGTGGTCTTGATAGCAGCACATGTGCCACAGTGCCACAGAGGTGAGGGTCAGAGGACCTCTGCTACGGTCTACAGCAACCCACAGTCACAGTAAGTGCTGGAGATCTAGAGAGGGTGTCTCATTTTCTACATCAAGAACCTGTCTACCCCATCTACACAAAAATGATATTAAAAACAGTACATGTTTTCCAGCAAAATACAAGTCCAAGTGCATCTTGCGTGAGCCCAAACACTGGCACAAAAACGCCACCTACCTCACACTCAGCAGCAGAAAACCCAGCTCCAGCTCCAGCGATGCAGGTGAGTGCAGGAGCAGACTGTGGGAGACTGTGGGCTCAGACTGTGGTTTTGCAACACGTGTGTAAAAGGAGAACTGTTTACACAGGGTAGTGTGAAAGTCTGCCAGTTGACTGAGCCAGCTGGATTGCTGGAATGGGAAAGGGATTGAATGTGAGGAATGGAAACCAATATCTAAAAGACTAAGTGATGGGCAGGAGGTAGAATTTTAACTGAAAAAAACCCATATTTTAAATTTTAGAATAAATCTTAATTCTAAAATTCATTCAGGAAACCCTGACATACACCAAAATAACCATGGCACTTTTGTTAGAGTTATTAAAATACCTCAGTAGTTATTTCTGGATTGAACAGTAATTTAGGACTAATGTCCAATGCCAGTCAAACCCTGATCTCCTGAACAAATGTAACCCAACTCTAAATCCATACCCAAGAACAGGCCAGGGAAGAATGTCAGACTACATCTGAATACAGAAGATGGAGCCTGACAGTAATATCCCCAAACCTGTCTTATAAGTACCACCTTGATTCAGCAACAACTCCAACTCCTGGCTCAATGGCAAGCGAATATTTGACTCTAAGCCCAAACCTACATGTCTTGAAGCCTTGTCCTATCTCCAGCTGTGTTGTGTCTGTGGAGTGATCAGTGACTCCCAGACTCAAAATTGCTCTCAGCTAGATGGTTCTTTTCAGCTGCAGTGCTAAAACCTGATCAATAAACCTTTTTAATCCAGGAGAAATGCCCACAACTGGGTCTGCAACAAGAACTAGAATTAGAAATGGGGTCTAGGACAACATGAGGATGTTTGATGGCTTTTGGAGAAGTCTGCTATCCAAGTATGGGACTAACATGATGGGGCCATGCATATATGTATTGAAAACAGACAGAGCTCGCTGTTCTTTGCTGAAGAAAATTGTATTATCTTGTATAACATGCTTGGATTTTGAGTTGAAATGTGTGACATGTACTGGATCTAGTAAGGGTTACCTATGTTTACAACCATTGCTATATATTATACTTCAGGATTGATGTCAGGGTGATGTACTAAAAAAATATCTTGATGACAGATGTTTATGTTTTTGAGCAAGCAAATTTCAGTTTATTTGGTACTATACATGTCACTTGGGGTAGTTGCTAGGAAGTCTCAGAATGAGATTAAGAGTTTAGGATAAAGTTGCCATTTGGCTGCCTGGACTTGCATTCCTGTTTTGTAAAGAAGAGCACTGTTTGTGCTGATTGAAGCATGCTCATTAAGTGCAAAGTTTTCACATTGACTGGTTGCAAAGTTTTAGTGTGTACAGGCACTATTGGATAACACTTACTGAATATTTATTATTATTGCATATTATTATTTATTATTACTGTTATTGCTATTATTGTTAACTTTGCTGCAGACTATATTTGGTTTTTTGTAATATAAACTAAGATATACAAACCAAGAGAAAAAGAAGGAGGGGGAGAGGAGGTCAAATCCCACAGCAGTGGGAGCTGCTTCCCATGAGGCCCTGTTCTGACAACACTGCCAGGATTTGCAGGTGCAGACCCCTGAAAATAACAGCAGAAAAACAACAGCATAAAAACAATTAAGGAAGAGTACGGCCAAAGAGAGTCTGGAAAACACTGCCTCATCAGCTTTGTGAGAAGGTTTTGGAGCTGCAGACCACAGGCTCCGAACATTACAAAGGCTAAGGCAACGGGGTACTGGAGGCACAGTGCAGCACACATGTGAGACAAGCACTGTTTTGTAGCAGGGTGACAAGTTCTGGAAGTTTCTATCCGTCTCCCTGAGGGCTCCCAAGCCTTTACAAGAACAGCCTGTCAATAAGGGACATAAACAGCAGTTCCCTGCAGCACGCGGTGCCGGTGCCGGGGATCTGCGATGGGTCAGGAACAGTTCGTTTGCGGAGATGGAGGCTTTTATGGATTGCGCCTGCCTAACTCAGATGTAGGTGTTCCCAGTCCCAAAAGGCTTCTTCAGCACTTAGCCCTGAGCCTGACAGGCGTCACTGCTCCTGGCCAAAGGAGAGGCTGGATTTGGGCGTTGCAGTCAGACTGGAATCACTCAGTGAATTACGTCTAGGGATCGCTGATGTTTTATTTCCAGGTGTGTCAGAGTGCAAAAAAACGTAATTATTTTCCCTTTTTTTTTTTCTTTTCCAAGCAGGGAGTGACATGGTTTGTTCATGGCTGCTTAACTAAAACCAACTTGAGACCCAACCCTACTCCTTAGGTGTTTGCTGTGAAATAGATATGATGGCAAGTCAGAACAAAATGGGAAATGACCTCTTTCCCTCCTCTGAATATGATGTCAGACACTATTCACCCACACACGTACTTACTGATTTCATGCTATTATTTCATTGTGTTAAAAGGATTCTTTGAAACTTATAACAGATCTTTACCAGTAATTTAAACTAGCTACCAGTCTCCATCCTGGTTACTGCACACTACTGCCAAGACACTGTTTTGGTAACAGTTAATAATCATCTGTCTGGACTACCTCACCATAAACATTACAGGGTTTCATCACTCATGTTTTATTTAATTCCACTTGTCATCAAGGTCTATTATTGGAGCCTTACAATTTTGTTCAAGAGAGCTGATTTTTACTACTGTTGAAAGCTTCTCTGCATACTTTTTGCACTTTATTCTCCTGAGCTGGGATCCTTTCCTTTTGGATCTCAGGTTGACATAAGATGTTTATTCAAATAAATTCTTTAGATGATTGACAACATATAGGAGTCCCTGGTGGAATATGCTTGAGGTGCCAGGGGGAAAAAGAGGAAAATTCAGGAGGTTAGTAAATGACTTGCGCTAAATGTAACCACCTGTCTTTGATTCTACATCCTTTCTTCCCACCCTGAAAAGGTACAAAAGCTACACCCAGCTGAAGAAGGTATAAATTGAAATAAACCTTTTCCACGCACATCATCCTCTGCTCATTGCCTTGGTTTTTTGTCCTGTTGTGTGACCTTGTACACTTAGCCTGAAAGCATGCAGCATAAATGAGACAGATAGCTACCTGGAATAAACAAAATGGTTAAAATGGTCAAAGACCAAAATGGGAATAATGAAGTCCTTCCAAGCATTGCTGTTGCACAGAATCTCAGGCAGGACTCACATAAAGCGAGCACATCAGGCCCTGTAATGAGGAGTGATGGCTCCACCATTCACACGCTTTTGCTGTGCTTTTTCTCTGTCCCCTGACTCTGCTTTTCCTCTGTTGCCAGGAGGAGAGGCTGTAAGGGAAAGTCTGGCAGCAAGCAGAGAGCATGCAGGCTGTACTCCTGAAGGGTGCCGGAAGACAGGATGAAGGTTTCTATGCCAAGGAATGCATGTTTGTGCACAGCAAACCAGCTCCAAACTGAAGGAGTCCAGAAAAGGCAGTTGCTGGGTTGGAATGAGACTCCTGCATTCCACCAGCCCCAGAAATCCACAAACTTGATGTGTTTTGATCAGAAATTCCCTTGTAGACCTGAGAATCCTCTCATCATCACAGCTTGCTCAGAGCCACTGCTTCTTGATAAAAAGGGTTAGACAAACCAGTATTTTTCTGATAGAACAAATAAAATCTCTTCTTGCCCTTTAGTATGCAAGCCAGCAGTGAAATATGTTTGAACAAAGAAGAAACAGGCATTTCTTTAAAGTCAACAGCAGATGCTCCAGTGAGTATGTTTTTACATCCGGTCTCTCAGCACACTGACATAGCCAGGCCTGGGCAGATGTGTTTGCATCTCAGAAGAACCACCTCAGTTCTCCCCTGCAGGACATGCAGTCACATCAGTAGCCCAAAGCCTGAAAGAGTGAGTCCTGGTCAGTGTGTGTGTATAATCAACTCAAGCCCAGTACAGTGCTATGCCATGGCTGCTATGTGGCCAAAACTGATGGGTTTTTGGTTTGCTCCTAGAGCAAGTAGAGCAGAAGCACAACATTCTGTGTTTGTTCATGTAGAAATCTCCCACCTTGAGGCTGTTGAATGTGTTTTGCCAACAGAAACAAACAACTTTTCTCTTTATATCACGGTTCCTCCTGCCTGTCCTGTGATTTGTCCTTTCCCTATCCTTCCTGACCTTTCTTAGATTCAAACCTGCAACTCGAGGCACAGCACTTGGAGTAATCACTGATTATCATCCAGCAACTATGTGTCTTCTCTATAGGAGAACTGATTTTCTTCTCTTGTTTTCCTTTAATTTGCATTATTTACTTTCATGTTGGATTTTTTCTCTCCAGCCACTGCCTTTAACCTTCCCTTATTCATAAGCAATCTTTATTTCAAAATAACTTCTCTGCTTTCAGCATGTGCTTATTTCTGAAATTCCTTTACATCTGTCATTTGTGTTCTTATTGAGTTGGTCTTGCTGCAGCACCTTTCTCTCTTTTCCCTCTCTTCTAAAGGATGTGTCCTAGGACTGGACACAGCTGTGTTTTGGTCACATATAGTGGTGAAATTCTGTGCTCAAGGTATAGCCTTGAGAAAACAAACTTGGTGAACATTGCTGCCCACAGAAGAGAGCCTGTACCTTTTGCTGTAGCCTTTTGAAATTATAGTCCTCTCCTCCAGAGAGGGCACATAAAACTCACCTATGCCAGACTGTGAGCAGATGTTTTTGTGGAGAACCCACCAGGCATTCTTCTCTTTGGGCATTCCTAGGGCTGGGAGGCTGATGTGATGTCCATGACTGCACCCCAGTCATAACATGGTAAAAAAAATCCACCTCTTCCTCTTTTGCATATCCTGCCCATCTTGCCCAGCTGAAGTCCTTTCTTCTGAATACTTGGGGACACCGAGGCAGATTGATGGTTTTGCTGCATATGGTCCTTTTCTTCCTCCTTAGAAGGAAGGTTTCCCTCAGGAGGGCAGTTGAGTCAAACTGCCCACAGGAACCAGTGCCTTTGCCAGGATTTATTTCTAGTACTTTGCTTAGGGAGCTGGGGAGCCCCGAGCAGCATTAAAAGGTAGTTAAGAGGGCAGAGAAGGAGAAGGAGGGAATGTGGGGCTCTAAAGAGCCATCTTCCTCCCTTCAGTGGCTGGACCCAGAAATTTTCAGGGAAATGTCCTTCGTACATCTGCATGTGCTCTTGCCACGTTCCTCTCACCACATTCTACCCCATTCCCACCACCCCCTGCCTTGGGGGCAGGAAGAAGCCTGGCAAAGGCAAGCACAGGCAGAACAGCTGCAGGAGCAGCTGGGTCAGATGCCAGAGTATTTTGCACAGTTTTTGCTGGCCATATTCAGACATTCATTGCTGTTTGCTCCAAAGCCCATCTCCCCCTCCTGCTCACAGCTTTTCATCTCAGCTTCATTCCTTTTGGCCCCTGGCTCCTGCTGCCTTGCTTCTCCTCTCCTAGCTGGGCCAATCTCTCTTGTTCCATTCCCTCCTCCCTCCCCCTGCTTCTTGCCCTGACTGTTTTGGACATGAACTCCCTGTCACTCAGAGCCACACAGGGCCTGGCACACTGGGGTCCCTTTTCAGGCACTGCTGTAATAACAACCACAGAATCACATTGTGCTTATATCTTTACTAGTTTATACAGGAATATACAGTGGTGTTTTACAAGGCTATAAAATATATATCTTAAAGGAAACAAGCGCAGGAAAACAGGAGTAGTGGGGCCAGATCAGCTGATGTAAATAAAGGCTGCATTGAATTAAATAGTGCTGCAACTATTTACAGCAGCTGTAGGACCTGACCTGTGGCCCCTTCCCAAAGCAGGGGCTTGCTCCAGCCTCCTGCCTCTGTTATGGCAGAAAGTGAACCGAGCTCCCCGTGCCCACCCAGTGGAGGGGGAGGCTGGCTGGGAGGAGGAGGTGCACCCTCGCTCCAGTCCACCTGGGAATGAGACACAGCTGTGTGGCAGCTGCAGGTGGTGATTCTGGCAGCCAGGCTGCTGTCTTGTTCCTGGTGGTGAGGCAGGGACACATCCTCCCCTGCCCATCGCCTGTGCCTCGCCATGGAGCAGCTGCGGTTCCTCCGAAGCTGGGCAGAATCCACAGTAGTCATCAAGAAGTACCATTTCAGGTCTCTAGAAACTACATGTGAGGTCAGATCAAATCCAGCTTTGATTTCTAGGTGCTGGAAAGAAAACAGGGGAAATCATTTGGCAAAGGTCAAACTTTGTATTTTGACATTTTCTGGTTTGAGGAGAAGCTGAATTCAGTTCAGTTTTACCTGAAACGACTAGAACTTTCCATTCAGCCACTAAAATGATAAACTTGGGCCTCTGTAGGAGTTTCTGGATTACATACACAACATGTACAATAGAGCACATTTTATTTTTCTGGGATCTGATTCTTTTCAAAAAACAAAAATTCCAACAGCAGTCTTTGAGGAGAGATGGTATCCCATTGAGGCATCAGAATGACATGAATTTTTATCTCTGGCAAGCTGCTGTATTGAATACTTACAGAATCCAGTTATACAAATAAAACAAAAGGACTAACTCTGTAGAGCTAAACTAAGAAAATGGATAAAGCTATTTTTGTGCGTTTTTTTTTTTCCCCAGGACTTTTCAGAAGTAAGGAATATTTTCTCTGTAGGAATGCAGTTCTGTGGACAGTCAGAAGGGGTAGGAAGTGCCAGCTTTACCCTCAACCAGACTGTCTCAGTTGCAATGAGTCATTTACAGATGTCAGTATCTTCAAAATTCTGCCTCATAAAAAATCACCTGTATCAAATTTTAATTTAGAAAATAGTCTAGATGTCAAACAATAGGACCAGCTGGTGATTCCTTCTATGCTGAAATAAAATACTCAGAGAACAGCAATGCTACACTTTAAAATCTCTTTTGTCACCTCTCCTCTGGAAAACTGTAGATTTCAATGGTCCTTTATTTCATTAGGAAAAGAGAAAACCAAACAACCCAAGGTAAAAAACCCTAAACCCTTCCAACCAGCTGTAAAGAAGAAGTGTAAAGCTATCTCAGCGCAGCAGTCAGCTTCCTGAGATGGTCACGGAAGGGCGATGAAAGGAGGTCACGCGTGGAGCAGCTCTTCCCGCTCCCATCTCCGCTGGCGGCAGTGGCGCTCACCTTGGCCGCGGCACAGAGGGTTCTCATCCTCAGGACGCTCCCCGGCAGAGCAGCCATTCGCACCTGCACAGCAGGGCTGTAAAGTCCTGCCAAAGCACCACGGCAGGTTTCTGCTCTGGGGACAAAACAATACTGAATCAGGCCTAGAAATACTCAGGTTTGGATTTCCAAGGATCTTTAATTCTGGTTTCCAAGACTGTAAACACACAGTGATTAACAGTCTGGAAGCACTCACCATTTCCCCCCTGACCTGAGCCTTAATGGCAACATTAGGGGGGAGGATGATGGGCTAAATCCCATCTTTTGTTGAAATCCATGAGAAATTACTTGCCAGCGTGCATTGGAAGCAAATGCTGTGCTTTGGCTCCGCTGACGAGCTCTGCTCTTGGCCCTCGCAGGACTGCGCGCATCTGCGGCAGTGCAAAACTGCTCTCAAATGCTGCAAAGCACACCTTTCAAATGAGCTGAATAGGCACATCAGAGAGAGGCAAATGAGAAAGGAAAATGTGCTAAGATGTGATTGCTAAATAAGAAATCAGCAAGGCCCCTTTGGCACCGCGAACACTTCTCCCTGCGATTTGGCAGGGCTGCCTACATGCTGCACAGGTGCAAATGACTTCTCCAGGGACAAAGCACTGCAAAACTGAGCCTCTTTTCCAGCAAAAGACAAGTAGGGAAATAAAACCTCTGGACCAAACTCTGCTCTCATTAACACTCCTGAATTCTACTGACTGAAGGCAAAATGCTCTCTTAGATCGAGCAAGAAAAAACTTTAATATTTCATTTTCCTGGTTTGACCCGAAGGTACCAGCAGGTATGGTCTTCTCCATGAAGAAAGAGACACTAACTTTCTTGGAGTACTGAAGGAGAGGTTTACTCACCATCTTGTTAGCAGTGCTCTCCACATACCATTTAACTGCTCCAAGCATTACTTGTGGCTTACATATTCCCTCCATCTCCACCTTGGCTTGCATGCATGCTGCTCACTAGGATATGTACAATGCAGTCCTGCTGCATCCCACCCCCTCCCTGGAGGTGGAGATGGAGTCAATTTTCCAATATCAGGGGTGTCACTGACATCCAGCAGCTCTGGAGCTTCCTTGACTCCTGTGTTTACGGTGCAGCAAATCCCAGGGCAGAGCTCAATCATGGGCGTTACAGCTGCATGGGGCTTTCTCAGTGGTCTCATCATACAACAGAGAATACATTACAAATACCTCCATTTGCCTTTTGTTTGCAGGGAATACAGCAAGAAGCCATGAGGAAGCATGTACCATATCATACCAATAGGCATTTTTCTTAGTTGTTAATTAAGAATTAAAAGGAAAATGTGGTAATTGTAGCCAAATCTAAAGAACAGCAGTTTTACAAAGTCTCATCACTTTTTAATTTTTTTTTTTTTTTTTAACTGGAAAAAACTGTTAAAGCAATTTGGATAAACTAATGTTTATCTAAATGTTCCAAGCATGCAGAGGTCTTTGATATCAGAGCAATCCCTTTGTGGCCTGGCTTTTTGACATACACCCTGCTGGCCTTTACTTTGTGTGCTGCAACGCTAGAATATTATACTCAGATACAGAAGAAGTCAGTAAATACAAACTTTAATTAAAATAATGTCCCCAGCCCACAAGTTGCTGATAAACATCACAGTCTTCCACTCCTCTGTTTTTATATTTTATGTTGTTTTAGGAATTTACTGTATATTTGTTGAGCTATAAACTTGTTGGTTTTCTTCCTTTTATAGATCAAATGTACACAGTTGTTATAATTTGATGCAAGCTTCTGTTATTACAGAAATATGAGGTTCTTACATAATTGCAAAAGAAAATTGTAGAAGATCAAGACAAAGAAGACATGTTACACACTTTTCACAACTTTCACTTTCGTCTCAGCTGTCTTTGCTTCAGGACTTTCCATACCTTCAACACTTTTCTCCAAATTATTCAGTTGTTCCCCTCTAATGTCACTCTGCTGTGATGACCCATTGGGCAATATATAATAATGCTGCATGCACCCAACACCAGTGGGTTAAAACTGCACTACAATATGAGTATTATTCTACCAGCTTGATGAACTCATTTGCAATTGTGGTACAGGTGATAAAATTACAGAGCTGCAAATCCCTTTGGTCCTCTAGAATCCTCTGGCTGATGTCATTTTTCACCAGGAATTATTATGTTATTTCTTACTAGAGAGCTGAGAAGTGCAGGGAAGGTAGATAGATATGATTATTAAATGCAGTGTGTGCAAGAGGGGAAAAGATGCTGAAGTCAAATATACACAAAAATTAATAGCTTTCCTGATCTGAGCTCATGTTTCTCATGCTCTTTGGATTACAGTAGGGTTACCCTTCTGGTGTCTGCACCCCAGGGATTCACATCTGTGTAAATGTGGTAATAGAAAAAGGCCCTCATGATGAATTCATGAATTGTTCTCATTGACACTAGTTGATACTTTTACTTGGACAAGTCTCCTTTGCAGGTGCACTGACCACACACTAATTGAAAGGATTATTTTCATAACTTTCTGTGCAGTCTGCAAGGCTTTCTGTGAAAAGCATAATTGTTTCAACCAGCTGCTTGGAGTTGTTTTTATTAATTTCTTTAAATCCAACAATGCTGGATCGGCATATTTGAGACTCTCCTCCAAACTGCATATGAGCATAAATAAAATTAGTGAATGTGGATCTTGCGTAGGAGTGAAATTTATTTGCAAGTACAGAGTTTCTGTGAGGAGGAAAACTGCTTTTGAAATGTACTTTTTCTCCCAGCCTCTTGCTATTTTTACCCTCATCCCCACAACAAATCTTTAATGTGCAGTATGTCTGCCTGGCACCTGTTGGGATTAGCTGGGACCCGAGCAGACACATTACAACTCCACACATTTGCACTGCCTGAAACGTCTAATCCCGACTTTACGCTGTGTGAAGCTCCAACCGTAAAGGGTTCTTCAAGCAGTGTTATTGCCTTTTCTTGAGTGAAAGGCAGATCTCTTACCATAAGACTGGCCATAATGTCTGAAAAGCCTTACCAACTCAGTCCTTAATTCATACAGCAAACAAGCAGTATTAAAAAAGAGTTCATGGAACAATTACTTGGATGCCACCTTGGTACCTCCCCAGTCCTTTGCCTGGGGGAAATGCTCAAGGTGTGGAAATTAACTCTGGGTAAGCTGATTAAAACCAGGCCGGGAACAATACACAATCTCCCAGAGATATGGGGGTGATCCACTCACCCCTCAACCTCTCTTCTCACCTCAACTCAGCCCCTCAGCATCTCATGGACCAGAGGGTTTTGCTTTCATGCACCTTGTTTGGGGTCTCCCTGCAGCAACAGAGCAAGATTTACACAGGAAAGGGGATTCCAGTTCTACCTCCTTCTCCCAAGACTTTAATGGAGAACTCAAGGTCTCTGCTGTAGCCTGGTCTCTGCTGTAGTCTCTCTGCAGTCTGTACACTGCCTGCATGTCCCAGNCCCCAAGCCTTTGGGGCTTGGAGAACTCAAGATCTCTGCTGTAGCCTGGGTGTCTGTACACTGCCTGCATGTCCCAGACCACCTTTCACCTCCATTCCCACTCCATTCCAGGTGGGAGACTACAGCCAAGCCCTTCTCTTGTCACAGCCCTTCTGGCATTCCACACACCCAGCCATTGAGTGGGGCTCCAAACACCCTCTGAGAGTCCTGCTCAACCTTGAGAGTGGCAAAAACACCCTGAGCCTCTTTCTTCCCTTACATTTTGGGTCTGGCTTGCATGTGCCACATGCCATGAGACGATGGAAACGCAGAACGTCATGAGGCCTTTGGCAGCTGAGCATCAAAGATTGACCTAAAAACCATCAGGATGACATCACTGGAGCAGAACCCAGGAAAGGTGCAAATTGGTGCTTTGGTGGCTGGAATAAGATGCAGGAATTTCTGAGCAGATAGAACTCAAGATTTTGAGCTTTCTTAATGTAAAACATCCATGTAACTGTCAGCCTCCTTGTACTCCCACAGCCTCACTAATAACACCTTTGCTCCTGTGGAAAAGGTGTTTTTGTTGGGCAAACTCTGTGACTTCCATCTTACTGCTGCTGTCTGGGACACAAAAAAACAATCACACATGTTTAAAAACCAGGCAACAAGCCTTACAAAACCAGGTGGCTGTTTCAGAAGTTACTATTAATATGCAAGTAAAAGTAGGGTTTCCTAATTTTCTTGATTTGGACTCATCAGGGTGGGATATATCTTTTACTTTTTCTCTGCACCCATTTAAGATTTTTTTTAAAAAAACCTTGTTTTAGAAAAAAAGATATGCAGGATTTTTTTAAAAAAATGCAGTAAATTTTTTTGGTATTTCCAGGAAAATAGCAAGCATTGGAAATACAGCCAGTCAAAAAAAAAAATGGAATTACCATTTCTGGACATATTTGGCATGTTCAAGCTTGTTTCCATTACAAATCAGAACAAAACTTAAATAGTTTAAATTTCAGGGTATTTCATACCAAAAACAAAAACACCTCTTTTTTCAGACAGTGGAATCAGTGTTTTGGTAATATTCTCATGTAATTAAGTAAAGCTTGTACTAATGTAGCAGAAGAGTTAACTGGGATAAAACAGCTAACAGCCAAAGGAGGCAGAGATAGAGACTGTCTCCCAGTGAAGTTTCATCAAATACTTAAGCAGATGTCAGGGCAGCACCTCTTAGGTTACTTTTTCTCTTGTTTCAGTAGGGGATGAGCTTCTGTGCCATCCTATGTCTTGCCTGCCAAATGCCCACCTTCCTTCCTGGCCTGCTTAGATGCTATTTCTTCTCCTGACCTGCATGGAAAACTCTCCCCACCCTGTGCTGCAGCTGTGCCTCCATCAGTCCTGGGCACTCATGGGGACTGAGGACATGGCAAACACTTAGGGATTTGGGGCTATTGTGTTAGGAGGGTAACATTCAATTTTGCTGCAATGCTGGTCTGAACAAAGTGATCATGTGTGGACCTATAGCCCAGGATTTAATGTATGCCAGTCAGGCTTATGACTGCTGCCTCTGAAGCCATCTCCAGGCACAGATGAGTCTGGTATGGGGTCCCAGCTACTTTCCTTTGGCCCTGGTGCTTCAATAGAATCAGCATTTCTTCAGACCATGAACAGCAAACCCTCCACAAAACCTTTTCCACGTTCCCACCTTCTGCTGCTGCTCACTTCCAGTGCTAGCAGTGAATTGATCTCTGAGGAGCCCAGGTTGCAGCCTGTCTCAGAGCAGGCAAAGGTTTTCTTTGGCAAGAAACAAAAAAGCTTTCTGCACGAGGCCCCGCGTGGCTCAGCGTAGCCAAGGGCTGCATTGTCCTGCAGTGCAGCTGAGGAGCATCTCTTCTGTCTAAACAGGTTTGTAAATCAAATACTGCTTTATTCATGTTTTCTCCCACTGTAGCTTCCTCACTCCTGATAACCATACTCAGCTCCAAAGTTTGCTCCTAAACATCCCAGAAAAGCTACGTACTGCACTGTAAAAGTGCAGTGTGTGTTATTCTACTGAATAAGGCAAAGATAATGCAAGATCTAGTCAGTAAAAAGCAGGGCCTAGCTGGCAAAAATAAGGTTCTAGTCAGTAATCACAGCATTCCAAAAACCTCCAAGATACAAAAGGCCCTGTAACACAACTTTCTGGTAACACTGTCATGGGTCTTATTTAGGAAATGGCAGGAGATGATGATGATTCTCCTCCTACAGGGCCATCCTGGTACAGAATATGCTCTGAAGCAAGACCTGCATGGACATTCTCCAAAGGATCCTCACTCAAAGGCCTCTCACGGATGGTTCTGCCTGTGGTCAGAAAGCCAACTGGGACATGCAGGATATGCCCCATGCTAGCGGCCCATGCACAAATCTGTGGAAAGCTGCTCATGTACACAAGGGGCCTTCCCACAGCTATTAGGTTTTGTGCCCCAAGGTCTTACCTGAAGATTACCATTTAAATCAATTTTTGTTCATAAAACCATTTATAACCAATAAAGCATGCTTTACTTGCCCTTTGAGAAATCACTAAAGCCACGTTACTGTTACTATTTTTCCTAAATAAAAATAAACTTTCCATCTTGCCCTGCCTGGTATTACTAGTAAATAAGGATGGCTAACAAGTGCTTCCCTTATAAGAGACAGCCCTTGTTAAACAGCCACTAAAAACACTCCTATCTAGACCACAGCTGCATCTGCTACAGCATGGGGTTCTTTTCATCTGTGATCCAAACCCTGTGTTCCTCGGCGAGACGAGACTCACTCTGCTGTTGAGTGGCACTTTGCTGGACTAAGAACTGATTTGCCCACATGTTTGTCAAAGGCTGATCCTCAGCAGGTGGCATTTATTTGAAACCGGACATGGCAGGTGGTTTCAGCCTAGAAACACATTTCTGCACAGATTCCAGTTAAGTGTTTATAAGCTATTGGTTATATAAAACTGAAATCGGTGATGTTGGCAAGTTTTCTGTACTTTCTCTGTGTGCTAACAACTCGGCTTAACTTTTGTTTGTTGTTGTGAGGCTTTCAAGAGTGTGTCAAATATTAACATTTTAATTCGCAAGGAAATTAGTAGTTGGAAAACTATAATCCCTTACAAGCATGCGTGCACACACGTGGACATGCTCAGTCCATTAAAATCACTTATGTTATTAAGTTTGTAATAAATCCTCAATGTGGAATGGCACGTGCTGAATCACTGAGGTATTTGACAAAGATCTGTTTAAAGGGTTACTCCAGGGCCCCAAATTCCACTTTTAAAAACAAGGCCCTATTGAACCTAATCAATGGGTTTTCTGTGATTCCACCCCCTTCACGTCCCCCATCAACTTTAATTAAGAGCTTTTGGGCAACTTTAAAGGTTGCTATGTATTATTTTTAGCTGTAGCTGTGAATTGCTAGGGAGGAGCATGAGAACATGCCTACGTTGATCTTAATGCCTCCCTCTTCAGGAGCGGCCGCAAACCTTTCCCTCGCACTTGGGCCGTGGCTGGCATCTGATTCTCCAGCCCCAGCTGGAGGAGCAGGCACGTTCGGCTGTCACTGCTGGCAGGCAGGGGACATTCCACTGCAGGGAAGGCCAGGGACCAGACCTGGTACCGCCAAAGCATCTCAGGGTGGTTTTGGCAGGCAAGAGCCCCATGCCTGAGGGTTTAACGTGGCCGCTCCAGGCCAGACTGCGCACAACAGCCTTCACCAGCTGCCAGGCTGGCAGGAGCAGGTTCAGTTCTTGTGCTGAGCAGGCAAACATTCTCCTTTTGTTTGTTTACTTTCTAATCAGGGTTTTCTGTGCTACATGTAAAGGAAGTAAAGGAATTGGTGGGTTTGTTGAGTTGGGTTGTTGTTTTTTTTTTTCAGGACAAATTATGATATTCATTCCTTTTTTAAATTTTTTTCTGGTATTCTTTGAATGAGGAGTGGGGCCGTCCCGCCAGGACAAAGAGACTTGGCCAGCATGCCAAAACTGCAATTACAGCTAAATGAAAAAAGTAAGAATGAAATGTATTTTATTCATTTCAGCTGTTATGTCTTAATGCAAAGAAATCACTTTGCACAGTTCTGTAACTGACACCAATTTCTAATCTCCAATACTATTAACTTCTAAATCCCTGTTATAAAGAACATTGGCAGAATACCAGAGTCTAGTGCAGCTAAATAAACGTAGTTGGACCTGGTGTTTTATTTTCTTTTTTCTGAAATGCTGAAAAAAATCATTAAACTATTTTGTTAATTGCTGATAACATTTTTATTAGTTGGATTTCCTCTTTTGGCTGCAATAGAAACATTCCTGGAGCATGAGCATGTTTGCCTTTGGGACAAACAAAAAAGAAAGAAAGAGAGACCATTTTTTGAAATGACAAAATGTATTGTTACAGGATTAGAGACAGGATAGCTCCAGGATTATGCTGTATCGCTAACTCAATTTAAGAGGCCTACGAATTGAAACTAAATATTGAATAGCTGTAGGGAAAGGGCATTGTTAAGGAGTAATATCTGTGTGAAAACTTGATTGTTTCATCTCAGCTGGATTGAAACAGTTTTCTGACAACTCAGAGACTGTCTCATACAAGCTAGCAAACCTTAAAGCATTTATTTCTCCCTATCACTTCACTAAAATGGCACTAGAAGACCAAACCAAGTTTCAGATGTGCATAAATGAATATTAACTAAAAACAACCTTGACAGAAATGTTTCTACAAGTCAGGGACGGGCTTTGAGCAAGGCTCCTGCCTTGACATCATCATCCCAAAGGAATCTGCAAAACTGTCTTCTGCTAACCTTGACTTTAGTGATGTTCTAAAACCATGTAGCATCACTTCTCACTTCTACGCTACAGATTTAATTGGGAGCTTAAACAGAGCTGTGCCAAGTGGGACAGTGGAAGTAATTACCAGATTTAGATATTCTGGCATCATGGACAGAATTTCTTAAGCACAGGAAATGAATTATAGCAGAATATCCTTAGACTCAAAAATTATTGGCAGGGAGGAAGGGAAGAACAATGCAGCCTTGGTTACATGCTGACGAGCTTTGGCTGATTTGCTGTGTTACCATTTTAGTCTGTGTGTGGCTATTTAATTTTTTTTCCTCAAGAGAGCTGAAGTTCTAACACCATCTAAGTCAGAGCTTGGAGAGCTTTTTTCATTTTGTGTCCAAAAAACAGTTGGGTTCACAGAGGACTGAACAAAGGGAGAATATCAAGAAAATATGGGTTGCTCTTACTGGAGCATAGGATCTTCCATTAGTAGCTTCTTGGGCTACAAAATCTCCTTCTTCTGTTTCTGACTTTGCAGTCTGGCTGTACCTGTGTCCCAGTGTCTTTTAATAAATTCATGAAAAACTCTTGACTCTGAAGCCATACAGGAAAATATCTGAAATTACCTCACCTAATTTGAGACATTTGCATGAGATCCCTTGGCATGGAATGTGACACCAAAGGCTCCTTCAGTAATCCCTGCACACAGACCAGCACACCTCTTCCTTTCATGGTCTGAGTTACCCTCTGACAGATCATCCATTTAGCAGGCAAGTCTCCTACCAGGCTTATTACTTAGGTCCCAAAGCCAAGACCTTAAAGTGGTTGCAGAGACATGATCCTGGGCCATTGGACAGAACAGACAGACAGAGGACCATGTGCCTAGGGGCCCAATAGCTGAGTATTTTCACTGTGGTTGTCAAGGCTATCAGCAGGGCTAGCAATGTTGGTCAAACACTGCAGACCCGTGACATGCTCAGAAAGGAGATAAGATTGCATCACCTTTACCAGATGTCACAAATGGATCTCAGATGGTAAATGTCTACTGTATGTACTGGCATCTTAAGGAAAATATGATCCAAAAGATCAGGCTTGTATGCCATTATCAATCCCCTAAGCCTGTTTTCTTACCAGCTGTGACATCATTAGCTGCACATCTGTCTCTAAACCAAAGGTGGTTTTCCAGCCTAACTCTTATCCCATGTCCACTCTGAATAAGCTCTGAATAAAAGACACTTTTTAAAGTCCAGCTGTAGCAGGGGGTGCATCAAGAGACGGCAGATGGGCAAGCCCAAGCCTCTATCACTGAATACAAAGATATACGGCCTATTGTCTCCTTATGGCTCATGTGATACCCTTGATAAGAAGAATGCAAGTGTCTGGCAGCCATACTGCATGAAATCTATACCCGAGGAATGCATATAAGTCAACTTCTACTTAAGCCTTAAATGATGGGTATATGTATAATAGTAGCACTGAGAAAATGTGAGGATTTCCAGTCCAGTGGCCTAAACTGATGGAAGAAGAGCAAGTTGGAATTGATCTGAAAAAATATTTGAAGGGAGTTTAAAACAACTAGAAATATTTTTTTTCCTCTGGCATTTTAACAAAAATTTAAAAATAAGATTCAAAAAAAATATGAAAAGGAGGAAAAGATGGCTCATACTGTGTGTTAGCCTAACAGTTTATTATGAGACCAATAACTACACACTTTCCCCCTGTCCACTAGTTCTAACCAACATAAATTTCATGCCCCTGATTGTAAGGCTCAGAAGTACTGGTGTGTATACACCTGCATTCAGCCCCATTGAAACTTTGCTAAAAAAAAAGCCAAATCTCACCAAAAAAGCCTACCTGAGGCTGAGCTGGAAAATATGCAGGTCTTTTTTATCTTCAGCTAGATGGCATGACAGCAAACTGAAGAAATAAAAAAATTATCCCTGCTGGCACCATATTCATGGGAGGGAAGGTCTCACTCAATCAGATACTGCACAGTGCTGGAGCCTCCTGCATCCTCATGCTCCCTTTGGTAAGGAGAGGAGCCAACGAGAGCCAAATCCTGACATAGCAATGGCCTTTGCTCCTTAGAGCCATGAGGCCTTTTAGGGATAATTCAACTTAAGCATAACAGAAAAGAAGCAGAACTGACCCTATGTTCCCTAGCAGAGAGAGTTCTGGATATGTCTGGGTGATACCTGCATGCTCACTGGCAGGGTACCTGTGCACCAGAAGTCACTGTATTCTCCCATTCATACATTTGCTTTGCAAGAAACACTGGGGACCACGCTGTGAACTGCAAAAGCACAGGCTGGCTACTGTTTGTGTGGCCTCACCCCACCCCTGTTCCAGAGCACAAATAAGGAATTTTTACTCTTTAACAGAGTCAGGAGTACTCTATAATCCAAGGAACTTCATAATGAACAAGCCCTCATTTAGTGTGAAGCCTTATTCATTGCATGCCTTACTTACAGCTTACTGTTAAAACAGCCACGATGTTGCCCTGACTCTGTTTTGGTTTTGGACTAAATACAGCACAGTAAGTCAAACATTATTGGTCACAATGGTAATGCGCAGTGTGTATAATGTGCTTTTATTGCTGCAAGGCATAGCTGAAATATTTACACAGAATACATGAAATAACAGCAAGATTCAAGTTCTGTTCCTTATTTGTAAGGTATTTTATTAAAAAGAATCTGAGGTTCATAAATAAAATAGTAATATCACTTATTTCCAGATACTAGTTCCAGCTTGTTGATTTTAATAGACAAGTATAACACTTCAAATGTGGAAACACAGTGGGTAATATTTATATGAAAACTCCAAGAACCGTGGTATTTTGCTCATGTGGAATATCATGGCATTTTGCCTGGATCAAGTAACCAGCAGATTAGCACATTAACACTTTTAAGAAACATGCGTGTAATCCACTCTGAATGTGGTCTTTGACTCCTGGTAGGAATACCTAATGATTTTCAAATTGGCACGTTACTTTATAAAGCAAGTCAAATAAACAGGAATTGCAGAGCAGCTTTGGTTGGGGTGGATGGCATAAGCACACACATGTTATCAACAGAGGAGACAGGATCAGCTCTACAGCCATGGAAGGATTTGCAGTATCTAGAGAGGTGCAGGATCTTAATGGCTTTGTTGCTCCATGTGAGTGGGTGAGTGGATATAAACTGCTCCGCTCATTCACAGTCAGTCACCAGTTTGAGGTGACGGAGGAACGACAGGCCTCTAAGACTGACCAAAGCCAGTAAAGCCTGCAAAAACCATCACCATTGCCAATTATGAAGGTTCCACTTCAGTCTGCAGCTAGAGGAGTAGGTCCACAAGACAGACAGCCATGTTCAGGCTGCCACAGGCTCCATTCCTAACCAGGAATTAAGAAGGAGAAGAGCAAGAAGCACAAGGGTAGTCAGTCCTCTGCTACTTGGCCAAGGATGTGTGCCTTCAAAGCTGCACTCCAACACAGACTCTTCACGTGGTTTTGGTCACACTGCCAGTTCCCTGTGATGCTTTTCCCACTTCCCACAGAGAAAAAAATCCATCCTTCCCTTCATGGGAGCTGCTGCTGACTGCAGTGGTGTGCTCATGGTGATGAACTGCTCCACATGCGCTAAGTTCTGGCTGTGTGGAAATGCGCATGCAAGCTCAGTGGTAGGGTAGCTCAGGGCTCTGGCTAATTTCAGCAGCCATATAGAAGGGGAAAAAACCCTTTAATTTCCAGGGTGCATTCAGTGTGCTCTAGCAACTGAGTTCAACTTCTGAGGCAGGAGACAGCAGGGAAAACCCAACAGACCCCCTCCCACGAAAGAAGCAGCGGAGTCCAGGCTGCATGCCAAGGAATCCTATCACTAGCCTTATAAAAAACTCACCAGGGCCACCTCAAAAACAATAGTGAAGTCACGCTTGGCTGCAGTTGGTTATGGTTTGAGAGCGAGACCACGAACAGGTCTCCCAGAACTATTGTGGCTGGCTCCATTTCCTGCTAACTCAATTCATCACACTTGTTCTCTCCTTCCTGGAGACAACTTTTATAGCCCCATTAATGTACTTACAGAGTGTCCCTGCTTTTCTCAAGACCGGATATGGCTGCCCCAGGTCATAGCAATTAAGGCTGTTCTTTGGAAGTGACTACACAGAAGTTAATGGTAAAAATCAAGAGATTGTTCACAGAGGCTAAGTTTGGGATCTCACCCTTCATCCTGCTGAGGGCTGGTGCTCTTCTTGCTTCTGCCCTACAGAATTAGGAATAAGCAGGGATTTTCTGGCTCTCCAAATAAAAGGTAAAATATCCTTTCTAGACCATGCACCCAAGATTCAAAAAATAACCTGTGGTTTCAATTTTGGTTAAAATAAGCTGGTTAAGAAAGTCCCAACATGGATATTTGCAAAATGAAAGAATTTTCGGAAAGGAAATTCTGGGGTTTGAAAAAGAGAGAGAGAATTGTTGTCATGGAAAGAGTCAAATCAAACTAGCTTTTAAAGCTAAAAAAAAATCAAAAATCTGCTCCCACCTCTTTAGCTGCCAGTCTGGATGCAGAAATGATTTTTCCTCTGCATTGAAGTCATCTGTTGAAAAGAAAAAAATAGTGGGAAATATTAAAATGTTAATCATTAAGAATTTGGAAGGCTCATTTAGAAAGCAGCTCAGATGTCAATGAGCATCAATTGCTGTGAACCAAGCACATACTGAGCACACCATTAACATCTTCTCAAAACTCTTGGGTATACAACATCAGTTAAGGAGAAACGGCTCTGAATAAAGCTACAGTGTCAGGACAGGATGAGGTTTGGTGGACTATTAAAAACCCAAACCAACCTCCCCCTACTTAAGCTCACACAAAAGCCCAGATTTTTGGAACATCATGCTGGAGTCAGGCTTTTCCCTCCCCACTGACAGCTGAAGCTATTTTTGAATTTGGGTTAGATTTAGTGACTAGGCTCCAGCCAAAAAATTTAGGGGGGGGGGGGGGGGGGGGAAATCATTGGAAAAAGTCATAAGACTTTGCTTATTTCAGAAACAAAAGGTTTCCATTTTTTGGGCTGGGTTCACAAGAGGATTTGGGAGCTGACCACTTTCAGATGTGCATGCTGCAGAGGGGTGATTACACGCCTGTAGCTCCCAGCTCTGGCACCCCAGGAATGGGGATCAGGGAATGCCATCCCTGTGCTTTTCTATCAGCACCCTCCACAGAGGCAGCCAGATCTGTATGGAAGTGTTTGCGTAGGCAATTTAGAGCAGCAAGCTGAAACTGCTTATGCTTGAACCTTGTTTAGGATAGCAGAGCTGCCTTCATGTGAGGCCTTTCTCAATTCATTTAAAAAATTGACTTCTAAACAAAATATGGCCAATGTTTGCACTAATAAAAGGTTGGGGGGGGACAAGGATGTGCTTTGCTGGAGTACATGGGGATCCCCCCTTCCAAGACCAGAAAGGATGCTGTTTGATCTCTCCAAAAGTCCTGTATTTTTTAATCCATACTTTTCGAGCAAGTACTTCTGCAGAGTGTCCTGTGGAGGCTTTAACCTTTTAACTCCCTCCAGAGACTTCTTTTTAAGTTCTTTCATTCAGAAAATGTGGATGTTTGGGCTTGCTTAGACAAAGAACAGCAAGTGAGGAAGCACCAGGAGCACCTTCACATAAAGCTGCCTTTTATCCGTACACTTAAACAGTCTTCACCACACAGCAACTGAGTGTCTTGCAGTCATTGCTAGATTTCATCCTCACAAGACCATTTATTAGATAAATATGTTTTCTGCTTTTATCAATGCCAGACTGAAGCAGTAGGTGGGGGGAATGTCTTGGCAAAGGTCATGGAGGACAATCCCAGTCGAAGGATGGGGGAATCTGGGTTTTCAAGGTCCCACCAGTTCCTAGGACATCTCTCTTCTGTCAGATAGCCACTGGGGAGGAAACAAGGTCAGCAGCAGTCATGAAGGAAAGATCTGAGCATAGCAAAACCTGGGACTGACCCAGGAGAGAATAAAGCAAAAAGCAATGTGTTTACTTGAATGCCAAAGTTTAACAGTGCTGCATCTCCACGTGCGTGGAGGTTTCCTCACTGCTCTTAAAGGGCAGCTTGACTGCAAAATGTGACTGCAAATTTGGCACTTTCCTCAGAAGGTCCCTGTGTAGAATTCAGAAGCTGGAAGAGAGCAATTCCTGTTTTGATGGGAAAGTGTTGCTCTTCAGTCACAGGACACTAAATAAATCACAAATTGATCAAGAGCTAAAAAGCCCAGTCAGCTTAGGTATCTGGTCTTACCTTCTCACACAGCCCTTTGTGCACAAACCATCTTACCTTTCCCTCCAGCAAGTATCTCGCCCTGACTCCCATCTAACCATGGCCACAAAGCCAACACTTTCTCCCTGGTGGGGTCCATGACCCTCCTCAGCAGCCCCCACTGTCACACTAAATGCCAGAGATAACAGTCAGCTGAAAGGCAAGAAAGTCCCCCTGTCTCTGAACACATTTGGGTGGTTATGGAGCTGGGGTACAGAGACCACAGAGCGAGAAGGAACCCCTTGCCTCTATAAAACTAGGACAATACCTTAAAAAAGACTGATGGGAAAGCATGTTCTACAGTTATGAGCTCTTCCAGATAACCTTGAAAACTATTGAGACACAAGAAAGCTTTGGCCCTACAAAGACTTAGAAAAGTTGATTACAAACACAGGAGCCTCTCACACAGGTGACATGAGGCACATGCTTAGAACACCATGGGATCACAACCCCAAGCAGAAGGACAGTGAGCACCTTGTGGGCTTTGTCTGTCATGTTTGTGTGAAGTATTTGGGTTTTCCACTGGGAAGCAGAAGGAGTAAAACCAAACAAGGATCCACCAGCTAAGGACATGTAACCACATAGCATGTGTTCTCCAGGGCTGTTCAGAGGCAGCTTTTCCAGATTTCTTGTGCTATTTCAACACCTCTGCTTAGCCTCATTTTCCTGCCAAAGTGTTACATTCAAACAAAAGCTCCTTTAAACCCCACAAGCTTAAAATTAGGTCATTCATGTGCCAGAAATAATTTTTAAATATCCTCATTACCTTTCTGCTTCTTCCCAGAGTATTTTACTATTTGTTTGAGACAGAGGGAATGGAGCTGCACTAACTATTTTTTCTCCCAACACCGTTTGCATAGAAGCTTTAGAGAAGCCATGCATTTTGAAAGCCTAACACCTATTTCACTGTCTAAAATAATATAAATCTTTTGAACAAATCCCTCTCTGCCTAATAGAGATTCTATGGCTGATTTTTTTAATTTCACTCAGGACAAAGCAGTTGGCAACCTGAAAGCTGCATGCATCAAGAAAATCTGTTTTAACAATGTGTGTGTCTAATGCGTGCCTTCCTAGTCAGTCTCCTCTTTCCCTGCTTAGCTGACTTTTGGGTTGATTCTTGATTACAGTGTTTTACTGCTTAATTGTAACCACTTTAACTTCAGATTTGCTGTAAGCAAAGATAAGCAACAATTAACTATTAGGTATTTGCAGGAAGATGACAGAGTTAAGGAGCCTTAATTCAATATCTATCTTCAGAGACTTATAACTGAATCCATACTTGAATTTAAATACCAAATAATCTGGTGATTATTATGCATAGTTTTCAGTCAGTGTAACAAAAACATGATGTCGCAGTCATGCTGTGAGCTCTGTAGCTAGGTTTCCTTGTTTATATTAACAGCTGTAAACACAGTCTAACTCAGCCTTGATTTAAACACAGATTTCCCATACTTTCAAGAATTCACCATGTTGTGAAAGCTACAATTTCAGAACTTTTCTCACATGCATATTGATTATGCCCAGGAACAGCCTGCAATGCTACACATGCACTTGCAATGACCCATTTAAGAGACTATATTAAAAGGGCCAGTTTTTAATCTTCAAAAAAAAGTAAAACCAGCTTTGGGAATGTTTGTGTATAAACTTGCCCCTGAATGTTCTGAATACAGCCTGCAACCTTCTACATAAGGTACTTTCACTTTACTGGGTCAAGGTTCTACATGTTCATCCCTTCATTTAAAAACACAGGTTGTAAAAACCTCGTAAGGCCGCTTAAATCACTGCAAAATATTTCATTAAGTCAGAAATGGATTTTAGTGAAAAGTTTTATATTCCTACCTTTTAATAACAGCACTAGAGAAGCTCAACTTTTGGAAAAGTGACACTGCCTGGATAAAGGACTCTTGAGATGTCTTCTTCAAGGGTATGGTGACAAGCAAGTTCCATTTAAGCAGAAAGTCAGGTGAAGCAAACAAAACCTGATAGGAACATTTTGTAATATTTCTGCCTTGAGAGGGGCAGCAGTACGTCATTCTAATGGGTTCCTCTGACACCAATTAGATCTCCCAGCCTGTGAATGCTGAGCTAAGTCAAGCAGCAGTGCAAAGCAATCTTGAGGTCCAGGCTGGTGGGCATCCATCCCTATTGGAGGAAAACTTCCCAGTCCTACAGAGCTGCTACTGGAATTTACCATCACAAGGGCTTCCATCCCCTGTGCCTTGCAGGGAGAGAGAAAGTAAGGGAGAAAGAGGAGATTTTGTCTGATATTTTAGGGTCCATCAACCCTATCAGAAGAGCTTTTGGAATCACATTGCTCTACCATGAGCTAGGGATATTCCTGGGAATGTTGATGCCATGTCTCCACCAGTAGCTTCACCACTGTTGACCATATTTCCCAGTTACACCTCTCCTCCCAGCAATCTGTGCCTGGAAAACCTGATTTAGACCATCACAGACCATCTGCAACTTTGTAATGGTGCATATGGTCCAGGGAAATGCATCTCCGGACCAGGAGGGCCAAAGTGAAAGACTGATCTCATGACTCCACTCATCTGTGACCAGTGGCAAAGCCTCAGACTCCACTCAGATCCCGTACTCACACAGAGGTGAGCACAACACTGACCACCCACATTCCACCAGCTTTGCTCCTCCCAAGCATGAAGGGCAGGCTCAGAGGTCCAATCTGTAGCTAGGTTAGGCCCAAAGATGAGTGCACAACTTAGAATCCAAGCACTTTGGTCTGCACTGAGGCTGGCTCTCTGCCAGGATGCTCCCCACAGCCTTAATGCATTTCTCAGTGTCTCTTCCAGGGAGTGAGGGCTACTGGAGAAGCACACAGTATGACTCATATAGAACTCCAGAACGTCTCATGGAGAACTCTCCTTTGTAGACTAGGACAGGTTAAGCAACCTCCTACTTCAGTATTTAGGTCTCCTGCTAAATACTATCTCCTGTACCCCTCCCTTTCAATGATTTCAAGTACAATTGTCCAAAGCTTCATTTTTCCACCTTTGAAGTCACATTCGAATGAGATGCGCCAAATGCCTAGTCTAGCCATTTGTGGTGATGCTAAAATACAGCCTGGATTTTGAAAGGATCCAAAAGGAGTTTAGCTGGGCCATTCCACATCATCCTTTGCAAGTTATTTTTACATGTCTGAGATCTCATTCAATTTGCTTGGCTTCTCAGAGGACAATTAAAAACAATACACAGCAGATGGGAGAGGTAAGACAAACAGAGTTTAAATGACTTGCCTGAGGCTGGTAGAGGCTAGCAGAACGGGCGACAGGAGTCCTGGGTATTAATTAGTTAATATTTGTACAATGCTAAGAAAATATATAGCCCTATATAAGTATTATTGTAAGGTGGCCCCTGCAGTTTGGAGAAGCAGAGGGCAACAGTGCACAGGCGAGTGCAAATATCCTTCCTTGTTTTGTGGCATTTCGGTCATCATGGGGTCTGGGAGGAACAGAGCATTCCCAGGACATATGAGAGAGGGAATGAGAAAGCCCAGGGAAAGAGATCCCACTCAAGCAATGCCGTTGTGCACCCCCAGGCTGCTCTATCCACACATTAAATCCAGGATCAGCTGTTTGTGCTTTCCAGTGAGACCAGTAAAGCTGTGGGGTGCAATCAAATCAGGCTACATGGGCAGCTGCCCTCAGCAGAAACGTCTCAGAACTGAATCTGAGACATTTGGGGGTGTTTACAGCATTAAGAGGTGCAAATCTCTCTGAAGTGCCACAGGACCCACATGCCACACTGCTCTGTGCTCTGCGGAAATCCCAGGAGGAAGGTCAGGCCCATCTGTATTAAAGAATGATCTATGGGAAAGGAGGAAAGGGTCACAGTGTCAGATTTCTCCTTTTTTTTCCCACCTCTCTGGGGCATTCATCCTGCTCCCATGACTTCAGATCTGATTTCTTCAGATGCCTTTTTCAGTCCAGCTTCCCTTCACACCATCACACATCCCAGCCTCCTGCTCTGAGCCTCCTCCAGATTCCAGTATCAGCCTGAATGAAACATGCATCAGATTTTCTCCAGGACAGCTCTCAATCTCCAGTGTTTTTAACATGATTTTGCTGTGCAATTTCAAGAGTGGTGAGAATTTTTGGCCATTTCCCTTTATTCTCTTGGCTAGAATACAAGAATATTAGCTAAGCTGTGATGTGCTTTCCTCTGCAATTTTTAAATAATTCAGACTTCCCGTGTAGTCTACTAAAATTTTCATCCAGTTTTCATCACCTCATATCTTCATTATCTAAACCCGCCATTTCTTTTCCCATCAGTTTTGCTCAGACTTGACTGAAATGCAAAATTTCCAGCTGAAAATTCCAATGTTCATTTTCATCCAAAACAGGATAAATGGCTCAAATTTTAAAAGCACCTCCTCAGAAACACTAACATTTGAAGTTCTACATATTTAGGCAAAACTCCCCAGCATTTCTAGTTGCTAAATTCCAAATGTTGAATTTTTTTTTATTTACTTGGTGGGCTTTATTTAGAGTAGAATCAGTCAGGCTATCTTACCTTTCCTTTGCAGATTCTGCTTGCTCTGAGTCAAAATCCACAGGAAAATACACTTCAGTGTCACGTGGCCTTTACTGCCCCTACAGCATGGTACAGTGGGAAGAGCACGTAGTGTGCTTTGAGAAATATATATGGTATAGCAAGGGACCTCACCCAGAAAGGAACAGAGAGCAGAGCTTTGTGGCTGCCCTACAGCTCCCACCAGGCTCCAAAAGGATGCTCATTTCTCTACCATGCAACCTGGAGTGCTGATTGCAGATCACACAAAGGGAGATATGTATCCCACATCCCATTCTTTTCCCCTAAGTGATACATCATGCTTTTATCTGATTTTTTTTAATTAAATGGTTTGCATCACGTTATTGAAAAAAAGTAAATCAATTTAGTCAAGCTAACTTGAAACTAAGCCTTTTCTTTTTGCTACAGAAAATGTCCATTGCTGAGAAGCTGTGTCCTCAACTGTAAAATCATCCTGATAAAAACATTCCATTACAGTACAGCTGCCAGAATCATTATTTTTGCTACTGTTCTAATCTGAGCAACTGATGCCTCTTTGAATTCTTCCATTTCTTTCTTTACTGTCAAACCCTCTTCCCCATCAAACCCTTAAACTGTCTCTCTTGTCCCTCATGTCACCCACTGCAGCCTTCCTTGTGCCAGGCAACCTCCTTGTGATTCCCCAACCCAAACCAACATGCGAAGCCATCCAAAACTCTATTCCTGGCTGAAAAACCTTTATGTTATGAAGTGGCAATTAAAGAAATATGGAAACTTACTGCTGTCAAGAGGGTTGACAAAGGTTTAAGCCAGTATTCTGAAATGGCTGGAGGAAAAAAAGTAACAAAACATAAATACATTTTTACTCAACTCTTACTAATATTTAAAATGTTCAACAGCATTTTTGATTGCCAAAAATTGATGGACTGTTCTGCAGAGGGTTTTAAAAGCATTAAGTATGTGGTTGAGTTTGTGGTTTGAAAACTTTTGGAGCTTTTCTTCATCAGAATTGTGATTTCCAATAAGAAATATAAAAATAATATGACATGCAAGCCAACAAAAACATAAACATAAAAATAAAATCTACAAAATACAGTCCTTTCAGCCAGGTCTGCTCTCCTTTTCCAAATCCCATGTCAAAACTTTGCTTCAACAGCTACAAGAAATTGGCAAATTAACAAATACCAAGGCAAGTCAGGAAGCAGTGCTTTCAAATGTCTCTGAAGTATCACATTCTGATTGCAATTAATGAACATAGACAAAAAAAACACATTGCTGAGACTCTCCAAGGTCACCCCCACACCTTGTTTTAATTTCTTACAGTCATATGCTGTATTTTTTGTCATGTATGTAACCTGGGGTCCTCTGGATTCCAAAAACTCCTGGTGAAACATCCTCTTTAAGACAGTGCTTTCCATGTTTGGCAGGTCGTATCTGACCTGCAATCAAGGAGCATCATGCTTTGATTTCAGGAAGCTCAAGCTTGGTGGCTGCTGTTGGGCTTTGGTTCTGTGTTGGGCTGCACGCACACAAGGAATGTCAAGTACCCTCAATTCCATTAACTTCAGCGGGAACTGGAGAACTCAGCTGTATTTAATACTCTACAGGGTCAGGCTCTGAAAACTCTGAAAACTCTGAAAACTTTAAGAGCATTTTCAGTCCCCAGTAGGACAAAATTCAGCAAAGCATTTGGATTGAGATGTAACTGTAAACATGTGAACACTCCTCCCGATTTCAGTATGACTATTCTCATGCTTAAAGTTAAGCATATGCCTAAGCTATGTGCTGATTTTGGGCCAAAAACTACTGTTTTCAAGGGCTACACAAGTTCACAATAAGCAAACTTCTGGTCTATAAGGCCAGTTACATAATCTAGTTTTTCCTTTTTCATAAAGGCTGACACAAGACTGTCTTTTTAAAATGGAGCAACTACACTGAAGAAGATGAGGCATTCTGGTGAAACACTGAGTATTTCTCTAAAGTTACTAATCTACTATTATTATTATTATTATTATTGCTGTTATTCCTATGAGAATGCAGGAAAAGCACCTATCCCAGACTCAGAACTCTTGCTGTTCCTGAAAGAATATAAGCCATACAGCAAAGAATAACAAACTCTCTCTACATGACAGCAAACATCAGCCAAGTGACAGACAAAAATATCCCACCGTCCCCAGAGACCCTCAGCATCTTGTACATCTGAACCCTTCCAGAGGCACTAAAAAACAGAAGCATCTTATGGCACATTCTGAATGTCCCCACCTTTCACCACTCCAGGGGCCAAGGAAGTCTGTGGGCTTCTGAAGAAGGACGGGCTGGCATCTCTCCTTTTCTGAATTAGGAGGGGGCTTCTCCCTTGAAATGGTGCTGGCCCTCAGGAGACAGCATCTTGGCTAGCTCATGGCAAGGGAAAGATGTGGTTCTCAAGAAAATTCCTTCACCCAGAGAAGTATTAGGGGATGTGGATCCTGCTGTGATGGCTCTTCTTCTCTGGGAGGACATGGGCTCACAAGACAAGGAACAGAGGGGCTTCCCAGGAAATCTGCTAGGGCACAGGAAAAAAATAAACTGTGCATTTTGGGATCCATTAAGGCTCTTACTATACCCTGCAGAGTGGAAGGACACAAAACAAATCAAGCCCCCACTCAGAGGCCAGAAGGAAGGGAAGTGCTTTGGGGGCTCATTTTTCACTCAGACTCCTTAAGTGTATGCAGCTCACGGCACTGTAACCGTGTTCTCATAAGCCATAGGAAGCCACACAGAGAAAGAAAAAGCAGAGTATGGTTCTCACTCTTCCACTGTGCAAACTGGGGCCAAGCCAGGACTTGCTGATGTCCCTCCAGGCCAGCTCCAGAGGTCCATGCTGAGGCTGCCTCCCCTGGACATTTTTCCTCCTATAGCAGCAGGTTGTCACTCTGGCTTGCTATATCAAATTCTGGCTTCTCCATAACTCCATGATCTACGAGCCTTACAATGCAATTAACTGGCTGCTGCAAAGGCACCATAAAGGCAGAACAAGGACACATTTAAGGTGGGAGAACTGCATGTGGGCATAAGCCCAAAACCTGCTATTCTCAGTCTGCATCTCCCTTTTTTGACACGTCACAATCATTTCATCACACAGTTTTTGGCGCATGTGCAGCTACTGGACTGACAAGATAGCTCATTGGCATATTTTCTTGGGTCAGGCTGATTGGGATATGTCCCCTATCTTTTGTTTCAAACTCTTGTAGAAGAATTATAAAATCAGAGCAACAGCATAGCCAAAATCCATAATGCCAAACCAATCTCTTGGCACCATGGCAGAAAAATGGTACCCACTGTTAAAGAGGAGCCTTGGGCATGAGATACAGCATTGGCAAGACATAGGGAGAAGGAATGACCCGGACTGGTGAGCAAGGCGGAAATGCTGATATTTAATACCCTCCTCTTCTGTCCACTTCTGTCACCAACAGCTCTGGTGACAGGGGCTGATGGCAGGGCCTCCCAAACTGTGGCACACATTCCTCATGAGTGTTCAGTTTGTCTCACAGAGATGTTTCCTGAGCACCTCCACATCCCGACAGTGTGTGCGCCCAGTCCAGCCTGGGTGGTAGAGCTGAGAGCGGCTGTACTTGCTGCGGGTGGCTGCGCCTGAGAGCCGCTGTCCCGGCTGCCAGGGACAATCACCGGGGGACGAGATTTACGGCATTCTCCTGTGCTGACAGAAAGGTAGCGCTGGGGAAGGTTCTGGACACTCACCCCAACGCTGTGGAAAAAAGATGAGCAACAAACGGAGCCAGGACTTCTACGCTTTGCAAACACGTGCTGGTGCCTTCATTTCGCTCCAACAAAACTGGACCTTCCAAAGACTTGCATTCTCATTGCTGCTCTTGCGCGAGCGCCCGCCGTGGGATTTTCCCCCGGCAGCTGCCCAGGGCAGCCCGGCCGCACACGCACCCTGCTCCGCACATAGCTCTGCTCTCCTCCGCTCCGCTCCGCTCCGCACACGCACCCAGCCCGCTCCGCTCCGCCCGGGCGCAGCCCCCCCAGCGCCGCCCCTTGTGCTGCCACCTCCTGGCGCCGGGGCTCGGGCGGCGGGGCCGCGCTCCCGCTCCCATTCCCTCTCCTGTTCCCATTCTCGCTCTCGCTCCCGCTCTCATTCCCTCTCCTGCTCCCATTCCCTCTCCTGTTCCCACTCTCGCTCCCGCTCCCATTCCCTCTCCTGTTCCCATTCTCGCTCCCTCTCCCATTCCCGCTCCCGTTCCCAGCCGGCCCGCGCGGCCGTGGGCTCCACTTGTGGGCGCAGGCCGTGGAGCTGCAGGTGCGCGCCCGCCCCGCTCCTCCGTCCCGTCCCGTCCCGTCCCCTCCCGTCCCGTCCCGTCCCGTCCCGTCCCGTCCCGAGCCGTCCTGCTGGCAAGCGGGAGCGATCTCTGCCGTGGATGCGGTGCTGACATGAAACACCCCAACAGCGTCCAGCTTTCCAGCCAGTGTTTTTTTGACGTTAAGGCGTCCTGGAGGGAAGACCCCAAAGCCCATTAATCACTTCAGGATGTCTGAGACGTGGGCAATAACACTGCGGAGAATTCAGGCCCTCTGACACTCCAGTGCAGTATCTGAGCATTTAACAATAACAGTCAACACTGCTGATGCCTGTGAAAATACAGATGTAAGCCAGCTGTCTGTCAGGGTGAAAAATGTGTTTGTCTTTTCGTTTTAACGTGTCATTTCCCTCTTGGACATTTGCTGTGTTACTGCCAGGATGTCACGTGCTTCCAGCACAAACTCTATCCCAGGAAGACGAACCACGTTCACATGGAGGGGGGTGTCACTGTGCTGCTTCTGCAACGTTTTTTCTTCATCTGAAGCTGAACAAAACATATCTGACCTAATTCCTTAATTTTTATTATTATTGATGTAATTGCCGATATCTGTTTCTAGCCAAAGGTAATTGCAGATTTATCCACAAAGGGATCATAGGAGGGGTGAGAGAGTGTGTGTGCTAGGAGGTGTCAATACTGAGATTAATAAGAGGCAAAGGGAGTACATATATCATGATCAAAAATTAACAGGCATAAAGTATTCTTATGGTGGGATGGATGAAAGAGGGCAGATTTGGATCACATATTAGGAAGAAATCAGTTACTGAGAAGGAGATGAGACACTGGAACAAAGTGACCAGAAAAATTGTGGATGCCCCATCCTTGGAAGTGTTCAAGGCCAGGTTGGATTGGGCTCTGAGAAACCTGGTCTAGTGGGAGGTGTTCCTGCCCATAGCAGGGGGGTTGGAATGAGGTGATCTTTAAGGTCCCTTCCAACCCGCAACATTCTGGAATTCTATGATAACTCAGGATTGGCATAGAAGAAAAGGATGCAGATGTTAATGAAGAACCAGAAAGGGAACTTCATGGACATAGATCTCAATGTATTCAGAGAACGGACAAGCACGTTTGTACGTAAAGACATCTTTTGTAAAAAAAAGAATTAAGGAAAACTGACTTTTTTGTTTTTATGAGAAACAAATATTGCAGGTAGATGCATAAACTATTCCAAAGCAGGTGAAGAAGAAGCAATGGTAATAAAATCAAATTGATCACACCACAAGCTCTTTCTTGATTTCAAACACTGGAATACACACAAGCAGTGGAAACAAGGCTAGATGACTAAAGCCAAAAATAAGTAGTGGGACAATAAAAAAACAAAGCCAGGAAGGCAAAGGCACAAAATGAGTATGAGAAGTCACTCTGTAAGAGGAAAATCAAGAAAGTACTGAAAGAAAGCTATTGGAGGGTGATCTTTTGAAGGTCAAAATCTCTTTTGCTTCAGTCCTCATTGAAGATAATTACTAAATTGGGTGGTTTAACTACCATGCAGCAGGCAGAAAATAAGATCTCCTGCTAGAGTGAGGGAAGAAAAAGCAAGGGAGTGCTTAAAATAAGTGAGTGCTTTTAAATAAGAGCCTTTTAGATCAGCCACACCTCTAAAGTATCTGGCTAAAATGCTTTCAGAGTGTTACTGGTTGCAAATACACTGCAAAAACTTGTAGAGTTCAGGTGAGAAGCAAGAGGGGTGAGAAGGCTAAGAAACATTCCTGTCTCTAAAAGAGCAAAGCTGGAATCATAGCTGCCTCACACTGGATTGAATTCTCAGAACAGGACCAGAACAAATAAAGAAATCCAAAAGAACCTAAAAGTTAACAATGCAAGTAACAGCAACATGGATTTCTCCAGAATACACTGAATCAATTTCAATTATTTCCCTCTGACAATGTAACAGACCTCATGAATGGATTGAAAATAATGAATAAATATTGGTGTACTGTGATTTAACATGATTTTTGTCACTGTCACATAATCTAAAAACTGAGTGGCATGGTCTAGATGAAATCATTATTGAGTAAATGCAAAAAAGAGTGGAACATGCCCTCAGATAATAGTTAACCATTAACTTATTGTGACAATGGTATTCTTTAATACTCTTAAAGCTTAGCAACATTTGCGTATTCTTTAATGATCTGTATGTTGTATATTAAAGATTTCAATATGCAAACTTCAAAAGCTTCAGGACAGAAAGAGCAAATTGGAGAAATTATCTGACAAAGAGATAGGATGTTGCTCACTTTGGATTCCTCCATGCATGTTACATCTAGCCAGGGATAACCACCTGGACAAGTAAAGGATGGGTGGGTTTTCTGGGAAAAATCTTGTGCTTGTGGCAGATGATAACTGAGCACAGGTCAGCAACATCTTGTTGCTGCAAAGGAGAGTCAATAGTGGGCTCCATGACCAGATCTTTGCTCTCAAGGCAGAGGAACACAGCTCCTCTCAGCATGGGCCAGGCTCTGGCACAAACAGCACATGTGGGCTTGGTGTGTGTGGGGCCACAAAGCAATGGGCATGGAGGGAGATCTGGTGAGATCAAAAACCATCCATAAACTGTGGAAAGCTTTTGGAGTAGGTGTCAGGCAGGCAACTAGTGCAGCCTGACTGGCTCTTTTTTATGTTTTAATGTAGTTCTGTGGTCACCCTGATAAGCACTCCTAGCCAAGAGACTTTTTTTTTATCTAGAGAACAACTAAAGCAATGTAGGAGCAAGCAGAGACAATCTATCAATCGGAGTGGAGATGTTGTCTGGAGACCTGCAAGTTAAAAAATAGATTTTGGTTTTGTTGTCCAACATAGCTGATTAACAGTGTAAATACACGTAAATATCTTTGACAAGGACAACTATCTCAGGTCTGTTTCAATTCAATTTATTTCAAGAAGGAGGTAATTCCCCCTGGAATCCAAATCGTTTGGATCGCTTAGGCTCCATGACAACCTGTATGGAGGAAGTTGTGTTGGGGCAGCTGGCTGCTCTGTTTCATTTTTTAGAAGTCAGAAGAAATTATCTTGACATTCCTGAAAGGAAAAAGTTGCCAGAAGTTTAATGAGAAGATTTTTCCTTTCAGTGAGAGTGAAATCTTTTTTAACATGCCGCATTGTCACACGAAATGGAAATCTTGAATTTCCAGACATTTCTGCTGGTCAGTTAACTCCTTCTAAATGCTGTGTGCTCTATTAAAAAGAAAAAATAGCTTCAAAGTTTGTAAGATTTACAACCTTTTCAAGGGTGGAGGCCTGGGACACAGACATTGCAGCTCCAAGGTCCAAACTTACTTGCTTACTCCCTTTAACTTCCACAATATCCTGGTGCTACAGTTGCCTTTGGAAATGTTTTTCTGATTTATTTTGTCGTACCCGTACAAGAAAACGAACACAAAGGCAGGTGTGAGACTCTAATTTTCAGAAAAAGGGAGAAAATTATTCATTTGTGTTCTTGTCCATTTGCTCTTCAGTGTTTATGGGACCTAAAGCATGTTTCCACTCAGTTTCTATGGTTTAATAATCATCAAATTCTCATACAGAGTCTGTGGCCTGAGCCAAGTTTCTCCATTAACCAGCCTGAAACATCTTTGGTCCTGAGAAGAAATAAGATCAGATTCATTAAGCTCAGCATTACCATAAGGAAAATACATAGATATTTATTTGAAAAAAAAAAAAAAAGCCTCAAATTCCTTCATCCCAGATAATTTGTTCCTGCCAAATGTCACGTGTTGCAAATGCCTGCAGTTCATAACAGTTTTATGAATCAGAGCTTGGGAAGGATGATTAATGTAAAATGGGCTACGTGGCATGGACCAGGACACAGGAGAATGGTATGACAGGAAACTGTGCTGGGGATTTCAGGTTCTGATGATACTTTAGTAAATGCCAACGTGAAATCCACCGAAAAATCTGTAGAATAACACACCTCTTCAAGCAGAACTTTTCCCCAGTGACTTATTTGCTAAACACAAAGTGCCTTGGATTTTCAATGATCGAGAATATTTCAAGTTTGACTAAGGCATAAAATAATAAAATAATAAAAGTTTCTTTTTTTTCCTTTATCCTTCATATATTTTCCTTTAACATTAATCACAGGATAGATGAGGTGAAAAATGTAATTCAGTTTTATATTGTATTCTTGCTCATTTTTTTCCCTGTAATATATCCAGACAAGTTGCATTTTAATATTCAGGTCATTTGAAGATTTTCTTTTTATCTTTATAGGAAATGGAATAGTCATACTGTGCTTTGCCTTTTACTCATAGATTTTTTTTGGCAGTGGTCCTCAGGACAAATCTTTTCTATTTTGAATCTGCTAAACTGGAGTTCTCTACAGTGCTGTAGAGCAATGGTACTTCTTCATCACAGACCTTGTGCTAAGCATCGATCACAAACAGAACCAAAAAGACAGTCTAATTATCCAAAAAAAGTTGAAAGAGACAATGTGCCTAATTCTTCCCCAGAAGCATGGGATGTAGTACCAGAAGAAATCACCTATGAATGTTTTAATTGGTTATTAGGTGGAAGAAAATTTCCTGAATGTGAAGTTATCAACACACAACAGCTATTTCATGAATTTAAATGCACAAGAGGAAATATTTGTGGATGATATTTTATCAGTTTCAGCCTGCCAAGGAGTTGGGCTAGACCCTTAAGATCAATTTAATTTTTTTTTCCTAAACATATCTTTTTTATTCTAACATATTGTTTTTTTCTAAAAAATGGCAAAGAGTAATTTCCAAAGAAGAAATGCCCACATATAGGTCATTGTATGTTTAGTAAAAACCATTATGGTCAGCTACCAACAATCTGGGAAACAAGAGACCTAAAGCTAATTTTTTTTAATGATCCCTTTTCTTTTGTACCCACATCCAATGTAAATACAAATAAAATTATAGATCATTCAAAATTTCAAGACATCTTTAAAGAATTTTCCCAGATGCTGCATTAAATAGGCGTCCTGTCTTATATGGAAGAGCAGCCCTGTGAAGTTGTCCCTGCTGTTAGATGACAGAATTCAGGTGCTCCAAAGCCAACTCACACACTTTCTCCACAGGCCTGGAAAGCTGCTCAGTCCTTCACTGGCCAGCTTAAAATGCTCTTTTGACTTTTGAGTAGTGAAAAAGGACAAGTTAAAAGTGGTGATACTTGCTGCTGTTTCATGGCAACAAAATTATTTAGTGTTCAGAGATGAAATTGTCAGTGTTTGGTGGTAGAGTTGCAAAAGTGCAATTGCTTATCCTTGTTTGTAGAGAGAGTAATACAGAAGATAAGGGGCCCCCATCTCTCCAGGGGACCTCAATACTCACCCTTCCCACTCAAAGACAAATGAATGTCATAGTAGGGAAAACTGAAATCCAGAGTTGTCAAGTGCCTTCCTTCCTTACAAAGCTGGAGCTCTGCACAAGCAATGACATTAACTCTCTATTGCACAGACCAACAGCTTTCTGCAGGCTTCGTGTTCCAAAGCATTCAGAAGCACTGAGTCAAGGCCTGCCTCAGCAGAATGAATAATTACAGAAAATCAGGCAATTTTCAACACTGGCAAAGATTTGTTCATGCTTGCTCAAGAAAGATGCTTTATAAGAGTGGAAAAATGCTCTCCCAGCTGTTGCACTGGCAAGGGTCTAAACATTTATAGTGTCAGAACTTCTCCAGGTACTGCCTCTATGACTTTAAGTAAGTCAGTTGAGGCTTGATTTCTTCAGCAGTGACGACCAGGCTTCATTATATATCCATTAGCAAGAGGTAGAGATGGCCAGTGTGGCTGAAAATCAGGCAATTATCTCATAGTGCCTCACCTTCCCCACACTAAAAACAGCAGTGACATTTCCCCAAGCATGACTGGCTAAATTCACATGAATGGGGTGAAAAGGGCCATTTCAGTCCAGCATGGAGCTCTGCTCCTTTCCCTAGGGGTGCAGCTGCACAGCAGCTCCTTACATTAGCTGCAGCCTCACAGACCTACATTATCAGCCCTCAACCCCGAGCTAGCAGCAGTATCCAAAAGCTCAGTATGGAGCAGGTCCAGGTCCTTCAGCAGTTTTACAGCTTGTGCTGTTTTATAGCTCCGTGCTGCCTTGGGCAGGCTGTTACCCGTACCCAAGCAAGCGAATTTAAAGCAGGCTTAGCATTTGTGGGTGACAGTACCACCCTGTCTTATTGCTTCAGTATAAACATGACCCTAGGAAAACAATGCTTGCCCTCTCCCCCACCGCCCAGGTGACCTTGGGGCACAGGCCCTGCACAGCCATGCTCCCTCCTGGGATCAGAGTCCCCTGTGCTGTGGCAGGAGGGTGCTGGCAGCAGCAGAGGGTGTCACTGTCAGGTTGCAGTCACCCGCAGCTTCCCCAAGTAGCAGCAGCATCCGATAATGCCAAAGGCTGTAACTTGAACACTGCAAACTGCAGGGCCTCAGCTAGAAGGGAAACAGAGAAGCAGGAAGAATGGCCATCTCTGTACAGATTATGAGAGATAGATTACAGTCAACTGGAAAAAAAAAATCACAGAGCAACAGAGAGGTGGCTGGAAACCTTGGAAAAAAACCCAACTCAACAGAACATCAGTATTTTGAGAATCCCAGCCAGGAAGCAGGACACAGATACCATGCAGTAAAGTGCTGCCAGACATGTTGGTTATTGATTTTTCTGAAGATCCCACCTGAACTGAATGTGTGGACTGAATCCCAATGAGAGTCCCAGATGGAGTAGGCAATTGTGGAGGCAATGGACTTATTACTCTTTAGGACTCAAGGGACCAAGATAGGTTTTTACAAGCAGCTAAAACGAAGAAAGAGATCATATGGGAAGGTGCTAGGCTCCTATTGTTTCCGGACACAAGTCCTATAACCCAGGGCAAAAGGGAAGAATTAACTGTGGTTAAAAAAAAAAAAAAA